>JAVJGI010000050.1:53640295-53669823 GCA_035590275.1 Ibycter americanus
GAAGGAAAGAATGCTGGCTTGAGAGAGAGAGATTAAGATGTTTTTGAAGTAAATGAGAATCATTTTTGAATGGGGGGGGGAAATAAATATGATTCTGCATTTTTGTTTGTTTTCATCTACTCATCATGTATCTCTTTTGCATGAGCAGAAGGTTGGGATTCATCTCACCTAACTTTTGCCATGGAAATGTAGGGAGTCTAGTTGAAAGTAGACTATCAGGTTCTCTGTGGAGGCTATATCAGACATCCAAAAGTCATCTCATCCCTTCCTAAGAAATATCATAGGATAAACCACGTCCTGAAAGTGCTGCAGGGAGAAATTAGACAAGGAGTTTAGATTAGATGCTTAATGTTAAGTACCCACAATTCAGTGGAAGGACTCTCATCTGTATGTTTAACTAACCAGAAAGAAAGGCAGCAGAATACCAGCTCCCTGGAGTCCCTGCCCATGTCCTACTTACAAATTTCATTTGACTGTCCCAGGAGATGGTTATATTCTGCTCCAACTCACTCTGAGTCAACAGGGACTCAAGAGTGTTTTGGAGGCTCCACACAAAGCTCGCGAGGACCCTGCAACCTTGCAGGTGGCATCAGTGGAGCTTCAGTGCCGGGCTCATTCCCATGTGATTTCATGGGGAGCTCTTCCTTTTGCTCTGTGCAGTTCTGTAGAGCTGTGTGTACATGCCAGGACTGGAAGGGGTGGGGAGCAGTGATAGCTGGGTATTGCTTCAGCCTGAACCATTTGGACCTGGATGTTAACAGTGAATGACATATATTCAATGACTTTGACTTCATTGCCTCTGTCCTAATGAAGTTGGATGATGCTATAAAGGATTAGTCAATGTCGTTCAAAGTGAAGGTATGGAGAGAGGGTGTCATTACCAAATCCCTCTACAGATGAATCAGGGAAAAAAAATGAGATGCCAGAATTAGACCTTGCTGTCCATTGTACTGAATTTGCCAAAAGGCCATCAGTTAAGAGGCCAGGAACAGTATGAACCATGATCTGTATGTAAGTACGTAGTGTAACAGTAGTTAAAATAACTTTGGGTAATATCAAAAAAAGAGAATGACAGAAGACAACAAAAAAGCTCCTGATTTATATTTGTTGAATTGAAATATGCCACAGAGAAAAAGGCACCTTTTAAATTCAAATGAAAAAGGTCTCTGACAGAAGAGTATGAATGTGCAAGTTTAAAATGTTAAGATGACACTAAATAAATAAATAAAATATATATCCTTCATAATGGATTATGATTTGAAATATCCACAATAACATAGTAAGATCCATGATTTCTCAGGTAAGTCTTGGGGACTCTGCTTATGCAGAAAAGGGATTTTTTTAATGTCTTTAGGTCAGATTCCAAATGCTAATGCTGGTATAGACTTCAGTTACTCAAGGTTTAAAAGACTGTAAACCCAGAGAAGAATTTGTCTCCAAGTTCTTTAGATATAAGACAATATTTGCATACAACCTGCAATGATATTAAACACACAAGTGATTTAGATACACCTCAAAATTTTATCTGTGTGTCTGTGGATGAGCAGATTTGGTTCACCTACAGCTGCAATCCTGAGCATCGGTTCTGAATTACTCCATAGACCTCCCTCCATGAAGAGTGGGGAAGTCACAGGCTGATTTAAATCCCAGAGAAACATCTCCAGGACATAGCGGATGTGTTTCCCTGTTTACTGCAGGCGAAAATCCATGTATCTGGCTAGATTTAGTGTTGAGCTTTCGTATGGCTAACATGAGATGATACTGAGCCCGATTACCTGCACCATGTAGGCAGAAAGGAGCAAGGCTGAAATCAGTAGAAAACCCATCTTGGTTAACACATGATCTTGTTTAAATTCAGGACTTTATAAATCCTTTGAATGGACTGAATCATCTCTTTCATGCAGCCTAGACATTTTAGATCCCCACTGCCATGCAGAAGAAGAAAAGCTTGCTGTTTTCATGAATTGATGCTGATAGATATCCCTGTCATTTCAAAATCCCTATTTTGAGGGAAATGCCTGTTTAAGAGAAAAGACTGCAAACCTAAACACTTAGTGTTGCTCTGTGCAAATATGTACCTTTGAGGTGACACACAATACAACCGCCAATTTTTGTAGCTGGTGTTAAGCCACAGGAGTCTGGCTACGTGTGTCTCACCCCACCCTAATTCTTGCCTGAAGGACAGCACAAAACCTTCTGAATGAGCACCACGGCAATCAAGTTGAACAAACTGTGAGGGCACATAAAAACTGCCAACAAGAAGTACAGACAGCTTCATGCTCGTTCTAAGACTCCAGGTAGCCAGCAAAAGCATCACTTCCGTGGATATCCAAAGCCAGATATGACTCGGAGGATTTGCTTCTCAGCATGTGGGATTTGGGACTGCTAAACGGGACCAAGAGCAGCAGCTTGAAGCCAGGAAATATCCTGAGCCAGACAGACACCATTCTTAGGAATGACATTCAAAGGAGGGGGCATAATTTTGCTGAGAAACCTCAAGATTCACCTGAGAGCAATATTTCAAGTCCTGGCTTGCCTTTATAGCTCATAGTGCACAAATCGTAGCTGAATATTCTGTGCAGAGGTGCAAAACTGAGTCCCTCACCCCTCTGGCAGTCAGTGAGAGACATGGTCTGGTCTCCTTCCCTGTCTGTATCTTTGGCTCACTGTGTATGAAATGCGGTGGGTCTGTCAGAAGAACATGCAGAAGGAGCCCTGGAGATCTCCCTGATCCTTAACATCATCTAATCACTTTAAAAGCCCATCAAAGCTATTCCAAAGTTAGTCTTTACTTCCAATATAAATCCCCACTGGAACCTTCCTCCAGTTTCTACTGTGACTTTATTCATGGTAGTTTGCACCTTCTGCTTTTGTTGAGTATCGGCTTACACTACTCTTTTCCCTCCTTGATTTCACTCTTGCAACGGGGACCCTCACCTTCTGTGTTACTAAACTAAGCAAGTGTCGCTAAGCCACAATCTTCCAGTCTCTTTTAGCATGATGGGATTTACCAGAATATCTATCTTCCAGAGTTTCAGTTTATCTTTGTCATTTACACGCAACAGGGGCAGACCAAAACCCAGTGGCAACGTATTTGGAAACCACTGTAGGATGAGGCAAGTCATCTCCTACCCTCTTGTACTCTGGAGGAATGACCGCAGCCTTGCAGAAGTTACCCTCCTCCAGTGGCTCATGGTTTATCTCAGAAGCCTTCCAAGTACTAACCCTGGCCCAAGGATTTGACTGGGAGAAGGCATGATTGAGGAATGATGATGTCCAGTATTCATGAGGACATATGGAAACTTAATAAATGCTTCAGGTGGGCAATCAAAGTGGTATTGTCACAGTCTGAGATCTGTGATATACCAGGCAAATTTCCATATCAGTTTCCTGACTGCTTCCTTGCATTATCTCTTTTTCTTTATTTGTGCATGAATGTCACAATAGCTCTGAGAATTTCTGGTTAAATTCTTGTAATATGGTTTTAGAATTTCAATCCATTGGACCAGGTTATATCTAAATGCAATAGGAGGATGGCAGGGCACGGACCAGTACTGAATGGCAATGCCAGCTAGAGTCTCTGATGGCTTCCTACCCACATAAAAATGCACTGATAGCTGCCTGTTCCAGACAACACTGTCACAGTTTAGCTACATCTGTGAAGTTTTGCACTCTCCACTAGTCCAGCAAAAGTGTAAAACATGGTGCGGCTTCCATCAACACTGACAAATTCTAGTTCCTTGTATCACTCACGCCCAGTGCTTGGCAGTGTATTCCTAACACCAGGAAAGAGTTGGTGTTTGGTGCGAAAATGATGGACAAAATAAGTAAGGGGATGAAGACGTCACATACTGGAGAATGGGGGGGAAATCAGGAACTCGTGGAGCAGGGGATGGAAGATCCAACTAAAGCTGCAGGGATACCTGACAACAGTGCTGGTATTGCTTCAACGGGCTTGACCAACACTGAAGGAGTGTGAGTTGAACGATACGAATGCATGCACATACTGGTGTGCTCAGCTCCGCACAGGGAAGCTGCCATGACTGGGTGACTCTAGAAGTGGCACCACCTGCCTGCAGAGAGGCGGGATCCGGATAGCTCTGCTCTTGGTGGCTTGAAAATAGGAATATACCAGAATTAATGATGAATTGCAGTCCTTGCAGTCTGTAGGCCCACTAAGCACAAGGAAGGGAAGTAGAATAGGTAAGACAAGCAAAACACATTTGTGATGGAGAGGAAAGAGGACTAGAAGTAAATTTAGAGCCCCAGAGGAAAAAAGGAGTTTGGCAAGCCTGAAACTCAGCAGGATCTCACCTTGTTGAGTGGAATTCCAGAGTTTGGTTATTCCCATTCCCGCCCTCTTAAATCAATTAATCTCACAGCTGAAGCTTAAAAACTGTCAGTGCTAATTTTCACTGTTTAACTTGTGCACGATGGACAATTTGCTTCTGGAGAAACTGTGGGAAACAAACCCCTATTACAAATGTCATTTTTCATGTATTGAAAGAAAGCTGTAACGCTCTAGGGGAAAGGGATGGCAAGTAATGCACTTTAATAACAAAAAGTGCCAAAAATATTTTCATCTATCTCCTTCACAAGGTACTGACGAATGTCATGAAATAATGAAAATCTTCTGGATTTGTGAATGGCATCAAACTTTAATGTCAAATGACATCAGGACTATGCTAGGCATTTTAAGGTTTCTAAATGCCATGAGATATTTTATCCTCTATTTACCATGAGATAGGATATTAGTCATTTGAAAAGCATGTTCTCCATTAGGCAGGAAAATCACATTAACTCTTTGTTTCCCAGCATTTCACCTTTTTTCTGCTATAAATATAACAGAGATTTTCTCTTGCTCACAACTTGGTATAAGCTTTCATGTTCCTGCAAAGGGATCAAAGAGTAAGACATAAACATTAACCAGATGATTGATTTCCTTGAAAGCTATTCAATGATACTCACTACTACAAAGGAAGAACTGCTTCACAAACTTTAATGGCATTAATTTTGCAGCAAATCCTATAAAACAAGAGACAATCTTACCCTCCCTTTATTTAAGACCATATCTGCTTTCCACATTTGTACATGATTGTTCAAAGCGCACAGCTCAGAGAAAATCAAAGCTGTTGTTTCTACTTTGGAAATAGCATCACTTTCTTTATTGACAGAAGGAGATGCTAGAACAAATGCTCTGCAAAGGTGGGATTCACCGGACTGTAAGACATTCACCTCTGCCAGAGCTGCTCTACAATCATTCGATTGTAAATGGAGAGAAAGATGTGGTTTGTTGATGTTATTCAACTCGCTCTGAAGCTGAATTCTAAAAGCCAGCCAAACTGCACCTCTAAGGAGCCTGTTTCTCACCTCTCACCGTAAAAGAAGCTCAGAGATAGGTTTATACATGGAAAACTCGACAAGCAGTTGATGTGAATGCCGTTCCAGGTTAGAAACTGGTTTCCTAAAAACAGGTATCTTAGCACCAGCTGAGGCATCCTCAGGGATTTCTTAGATCCCCCAGAGCAGCTCAAGCAGCATCAGATGCTTATGCTGAGGCAACTGAATGGAGTCCTCAGTGTCTGCAGTGTAGGTGCCTACCTGCGAGCTTAGTCCCTGCATTTCTACTGCGTTCAACAGAAAATTTATCAATACAGCAAACGACATCTAAAGAGCTGTTCAGGTTCAGTCATACAGTTGTCTGTTGATAGCACCGACCAGATCACTGCTGACATTACTGGGATCCTAGGCACCTGTCTCACACAGACACACCTGCATTAGAAACAGCAGAAACAGTCAGAGTGCTGAATCCGCTTTTTCCAACAAAGTCACTCTGTGCTTTACCATACTAAGTGAGAAGAAATAGCTATTTTCATGGTGCTGTTCATCCGATCTCTTTAAGTGGCTAATTTATGATGAGAGGAATCATGCCCTAGCCACCACTGACCAAACCAGCCAGCTCTCCAGTGACCGGAATCCCTGGATGACAGTCAGATGCAGAAAACTACATTTAACAGCAGAAAACTCATCCAAAGCAATGTGAAAGTCCCCTAGAAGGCTGCTGACCCTGCCAGCTGCGAGGCTGGATGACATTTGCTGAGCTCACTGCTCACAGAACAGCACAAATGCCAGGAGCCACGCTACAACATGGGCATGCAGGGAAGGGTCATGGGTTGGCTTGTGTTTGAGGCTCTTTCTTGGCCTGGCACATTGAGCTAAGTGCACAGAGAGCCCAAGTGATGCCCTGACTGCTCTCAGTGAAGTCTGGACTTCTCATAGAGCAGGAATCATTCACTTGCCTAAGCATAGGTTTTTTGAGATACCCTTAAGTACCTGAGAGGTCCAGTGACACATGAACTATGGGAGAACTGCACCTTTCTTCAGGGGAACCTGGAGACCAGGATGTCCTAGGACATCTTGGAGAGAAGTAGTTGTCCCTGAATGGACAAGTTCATTGAGTCTCATTAACCCATCCTACCACATAGTTAAAGGCATCACACTTTCATTAGCTTAAGTTCAACACAGCCACAATTTATACACATATGTGTATAGGTATATGTGTGTGTGTATATATACATATAAAATACTTGCCTCATGCTCTGCTCTGGTGGGATGAAGTATTAGAAAAACTTCTTTAAAAGTTTTTTTCTTCCTGTTTAATTAACTTTAACTTAACTCTGCTGGGTCTTTAAAACCCAGTGAGTGAATGTTGTGCTCAGGAGAGGAGAGGGCACAAAGCACCAACAGCTGGCAATTATTCCACGTGGCTGAACCAACGCTCAGGGGTCTTGTCCTGCAAAATGGGACATTACAGCAGCTTCTGCTTGTTTCCCCTGGGTGTTGACTCAGCAGCGATGAACTACTGGGCAGTTTTGGAAACGAGGAGGTTACAGCACTAGGATAGGACTCCGGGGATTCTGAATTTCCCTTCTGGGTCTGCAAAGACTTTTGGTGTGGCCTTGGGCAAGTCATGTAATCAGCGCGTGCTGGTTAATCAGTGAAGTGCCCTGGCCTGTTAAACAGGGACGATATTGTACCCTTCCTCCCATTCATAATCTATCATGTGTGTTTGGACTGCAAAGCTGTAAAAGCGGAGACTTATCAGCTCGGTGCATAATCTCCAGTACAAAAGAGCTTATTTCTGTGTGGAAGCCTGCAGGGCTACCATAATAAAAATAGTAAATAATGACTATAAACTACCAGGAGGGAAAGAGTCCTATTGCTGCATGGCTCTTGAGACCTGAGTTTTAAATTAAAGCTCCCCAGAACACCTCGAACAGCAAATTAAGCTACTTTGTCCATTAACCTTCCCTGCCCATTATCTGTCAGGTTAATTTCTTGGCCTGTGGCCAGATTTGTCATTTCAGCAGAAACACTTTATTATGTACAGTTTCAGCTTGTGTATTTTATGTCAGAGACTTACTTAATTACAGTGCTAAACCGTTCATTGCGTACAACAAACATACTGTTATACAGGTCGATTCAATTTTCACTGCACCACATCCCTATTATTGGATTTCACCAGGAGCCATTTTTGCATCCCTGTGATCCAGAGCAGTACATGGTGCTGCAGGAAGGATAGGGAGGATGCTCTAATGGTTTGGGCATTCATGCTTGGCTTGGAAACCTCCCTTACCTTGTGCCAAGAGCTTGTTTCTCCCTCTGATTATACCGAGAGGCTTCCCCTATGACATGACATGAAACCCCACAGGCAGTGAAGCCATAAACCCATTTCAGTGGGATGAGCTGTCTGGTTTTACTTACCGAGAAATGTGGTGAGGAATCTGAAGTACTTTGGGCATGGCCGTACCACAACCTCTCCCACCTCTGCTTCAGGCCAGCATGTGATGTTGTCCCATTGCCTTCTGCAACCTGGGGGAAAGAAAAAAGCAGATGTTAGAACAACCATGAGTGGTATCTGCTAGATGGAGCAGAGGAACCGGGGCAGAGCAGAGCAGCTGTGCAAAGGTGTGTGGAGCCTATCACCTTGGTGCAGGCAGCTTTTGAAAGGAAAGGCACAGAAATATTTTCTTTAAACATGTAGCTTTCAGTTACCCCAGTCCCCGAAATTCAGCACTGGTGGTGTCTGTAATTTCCCAGAAATTGGTACAGAAAGAACAGCAGAACACTGCAAGAGCCAGGCAAATCAGAGTTAATAGAGAACAGCACCTTTTTCAGATGAAAAAGGCAGAAATACCTAATTAAATATCTCTTTTCCTTGCCCTTATCTCTCCCTGTTGCACTGAAACACCTGGGCTGAACATGTGAGGCATGCTTCCCTTCATTCTCTGCTTTCCCAAAACTTCTGTCACCAGCTTTCTCTTCACCTTGAAATGAGATGGTTGTGCAGGGGATGTGTTCAGCAGAAAGGGGACACTGATGACAATCAAGGGATCAGGAGCCAAATCCCTTCCCCAGAAGCAGTTTTTCTCCTTAAAAAGGGAGAAGACACAAAATGCTCCTGGAGGCTGAGGAGGGAGCGTGCTGTCACCTGAAGATGCTCTCTCTATGGAAGGGCGGCGCAAGGTGGTGCACTCCTAGTTATCCAGGCTAGGAGCAAAGGTAGAACCAATGGAGCTAACTTCAGGGAGAAAACCAAAGGATTTTGTTAAAAATAAGCATTTCTGAAGATGTTCTGGATAGAATAAAGTCTTTCTGACAGAAGAAAACCCACATGTCCTTCCTACAGAGTTATAATATGTTGTTGTGATTTTGCCCTTTTATTTATGCTTTCTCAGAAGACATTAATGGTATCGCATACACGCTGCACTGTTGAATAATGTAACATTAACACTGAAGTCAAAATGAGTTGGCAGACCTGAATTTAAAAAAAACAGACGTGTTTTTGCCTCAACATTTCCCATATGTTAGAATTACTAAAAATTTTAGAAATACTATTTTAGAATTGCTAGAATTACTACTTACCAGAATTTTGAAAACATTTTTCCCCCCCTTTAAATTCCCAACAGACAGGCACTTCAATTGCTGCCTGGGTTAGATAGATGGGTTGTCAGCAGACCTCACTTTTTTATAGCACCTCTGCTCTCAGTTATTTGTCATGCCCCATTAGATTGCAACACTTCCCCAAATGTGACTAACGTGTTGCTGTTAAGGTCAACAGCCTAACAAGAAAGGCGAATACGAAGAAAAAAGCTTTGAAAAAATACTTTTCACATGCAAGCAAAGGGAACTAGGAAAACCACTGTCAAGCTGCATTTCTTGGTAATTATATCCCAATCTGAAATTCCTTCTTGAAATCATCTTTTACTACTTGAGCTAAGAAAAAGGCTGGTGTCATCATCAGTCTGCTCAGACTGAGGCAGCATGCTGTCTCAGATCAATAAAGAGAGCACACAAAAATGCTTTGAAGCTGAAAAAGAACCCTCAGCTCTTTCAAAGTTATTTTACAGGTTTTCCCTTCCTTCTTTCATAAGCAAACAGAACTTTTCAAATGAAGTCCTGAGGTGACTTTATCAGAGCCTGAAAAACAGAATAACTGATGGTATCTTCTTCGTACATGCTCTTCTGCAGCATTCATTAAAATTCTGGTTTCAGGTTTATAATATCAGGTGCAAAGCTCAGTTTCCACAGCATCACACTTATCTGCCACCGAGCAGCCAGCAGCTCCAACAGTATTAAGATATTAGATATTCTGTCCAAGGAAAAATAGATGATTTCATGACAGGATCTTTCATGTTTTACAATCTTTTCCTCCATCAACCTCAATAAATTATAGTGCACCCATTACTTCAGAACAGGTTATAATGCAAAATAAAATACAAGGTGATAGTATCAGATGGCTTTTTAAATGTCCTGAATTACACACTTCAAGAATTTTTGTGATCTGGATCTTTTTCTGCGTTAGCATTTTTCCACCATCACTTGTGATGCATGAAAGAAACTTCTAGGTGTTCACTTTGGTAACAAAAGCTCTCTTTGATTAAAATAAGGTGAAGGCACACAGGACTGGCTTTGAAAGAGACACAAAGGGATCTTTAAAAAATATTGTGCCTGTAAAGACCTCTCACATGTATCTATTAGCTCTTCCAGCACCATTCTTCCTTATTGCCTCCCAAGATGTGCTGATGAAATTTGTGCAGCTGCCTGGAAGGGTCCAGGTTTTAAAGGTGGGGTTCATATCCCTAAATTTATGCATCTAGAAGCCAGACATGTAAACTTAAAGAAGCCAATGGAAACCAGAGCTCTGGCTGGCAGTTCATATCACCACGGGATGTTTGTCTGAAGTTCAGAAAATGAATCCTTCTATGGAGATGTCCTCTTCTCTCCAGTGACTAGAAGAGG
Source organism: Ibycter americanus (assembly GCA_035590275.1). Classification (NCBI taxonomy): domain Eukaryota; kingdom Metazoa; phylum Chordata; class Aves; order Falconiformes; family Falconidae; genus Ibycter; species Ibycter americanus. The sequence goes on from JAVJGI010000050.1 coordinate 53,650,598, forward strand.
GGCTGCATGAGTACCTCGAGTTTAAGGAATTGGAACAAAACAAAGATTGATACCTGCAAGATGCTTTGCATTTGTAGTCCAACACCTGCTGCTCACCCTGTAGTCATCCCATCACAGCATCAGGCAAAAGTTTGTGCCTGTCCACCCAAACCAGGACACAAACAACCTTTATCAAGTAGACTTCCAAAAAGTGGTTTTCTTTCTGCAAAACTGATAGGCAAACTGCTGGGACCAGTGGGTTGGAAGGCAATATTCCATCACGTCAGCATAACAGATCAACTATTTGAGGGCAGAAACAACTGCAACGTGCCTCAGAAAACAGAAATCCCTCTCTTCCCTGGGGCACCACTTGGCCTTCACAGACATTATAAAGATGACAATTTGTTTTGCCTGATGAAATCATGTTTGGTGATTGCTAAGTGCTTCTCCATTAATTAATTATAAATGTTGTCTTCTCCCTTGCACTCAGTACCTGCAGGAAGGATGCAAGGGTATTTATCAATCCTTTCCCAAGGCAGCAGGTGCAAATGAGCCATGAACACACCTACCATTCAGCTCCATTTTAATCAGAACTGCTCTGCTCATTTGCTTGTTATTGAAAGCAAAGGAATATGCACTGCCAAGGGCTGTGCTCTGCTTTGGAAAGGACTACAAGTGACCCTGGAGAAGTGGTGTAAAAATAAGCATGTAACTTTTTAAAGACAGTAGAACTTACCCCATCCCTGGGTAATCAGGTACACTCTTTAAACTCGTCATAATTTAAAAAAAAATAAATTATACATATATATATATTAAAGAGAGTCTTTTCCTTTTCAATTATTTTAACCGTGACTTCCAGACACTCAGCTTTGTCCTACTGCTGCCTGGTAGATCGTGAAGTGCTCTCTGGAGCCAAATACCTTCTTCTGGAGGGCTGCAGGGAGAAATCCCTCACGACTAACAAAGCTGCCTTTTAACCTTTATTCAGATAAGCAGATCAAGCTGCTCATCACTGCACTGTAAGCCATGCAATTAGTGTAATTACTAGCAGCCACCTCTCTCCCTCTTGAAACCAGCTCCTGAAGTCTTGCTCAATGGGCTGAAGGCTGTTGGCCACACACTGCAGCTCAGATCTTTACAGCCAGCAGCTCAGTCTCCCTCTTTGCAAGCCAAATGACCCAAGTGCAAGCCAAAGGCTGCATTAGCCTCAGCTGGGCTTTGGAGAGCCCTCCTCTAAGAGGTTCTGATGCAGAAGTGGCTGAAGACCACTGATACAGTGCGGGCTGTGGTGGGTTAGGACACCCCACCACAGCTGCAGAAGGTGGTAACCTTTTCCACTGTCTCTGCTAAATGTAAATCAAAGCTCAGGCTCTCATCTCCTCTCCCTCTAAAAGGTTAATACACAGAAAACAGGTCAATCATCATGAGGCACAGGTAAACAGTGGTTTGCAGAAGCATCAGACTACAGCACAAAAAACATTTATTTGAGTCCTATCTACACTTACAGCAAATATACGGCCAAAGCTTATCTGGGAAGCAGCAGAGGATAACTCTCCTTCATGAATAAACATGACTTCCAGAGCTCTGGCACTGCTTTGTGATGTGACTAGGTTTGGCTGAAGAAAGAAAGGAATGGCAGCAGGCTGGTGTCAGGCACTCTCTTAACCCAGGTGAACTCCCAGTTCAGAAAAAAACCCTTTCACCACATCTCTCATTCACACCAAATTCTCCTGAATGAATGGCGTCACTCCTGGTCTTTTCTGAAGGACATTCACACACAAGACTTTTGCTCTTCAAATCCACATTCATATGCAAAGATACACATTTGATGCCTGGGGTTATCTCATGCCTCTCCCTATGCACAGGTAGATAACAGCAGAGTAAAGGTGCAGCTTAATTAAGCCAAGCTGCGATATCACTGGGTACCATCACAGGCTGGGTACCATTACAAAATGGAAACTCATTTTCACTCCAATTTGACTATCAGCAGGCAGTTTCCAACCTCTTGGGAGTTAGGACTGTAAATAGCTATTGGATGACAGTTATGCTCCCACTGAAGAGCTCATGCAGAAGTGCAGCCTTGGTGCTCACCCATGGTTTGCCCAATTTGGTCTCATTATGACCAATTATCATTGCATCAACCTTCTTGTCCCAGCTGAGCGCTAAGCTTTTGCCTGGCTGAAGAAAACAGACCCCAAAAGATGGTCCCTGCAACAATCTACTAACTCGGTTCCAGACAGGCAGCTTGAATTCGGCCACAGTAGAGGTGAGGAAAACGCATGGTGAGCCTTGGGTTACTACTACTGCCCCAGAGTCCACTGAGCAGAGACTTCCTGAATCAGAGATCATCTTCTATATACATCTTTAAAGTTGTCTGTAATAATAAAAAATACCTTAGCTAGATTATTCTTCTTCCATAAATCTTTTAAATTAAATGCAATTTGATTTTGCTTCTGAACTCATGGAAATTTTTAAAATTCAGAGCCTCCTGGGCCAAGGAGTTGCAGTTTTAGTGTTCACTGAAAGAAAAAATACATCCTTTTCTGAATTCACTTTGAACCTGCTCATTGCTGGTTTCATTAGGAATTGCCTAGTTCTTTCACAAAGACAGAAATATTCATAACCTAACCACAATACCCCTTTCCCTGGGGAGAAAAACCAAAATCCTCTTTCATATCCCTCCTCAGGCATCTCTTTTTCAAGCTGAAGTGTCCTAGACTATTAAGTTGCTTCTAGCATGGAAGCAGTTCCCTATCGTTTCTCTCTGGTACCTTTTGTGATTTTAATTCCAGCCTCTCATGCCCTGCCCTGGACTTGCAGAATAGGGTTTTACCTTATTTCTCTGTGACAGCTTGGGTTTGACCAGGGCTAGCTTGGCTCCAAGGTTTCACTAAATGAATCCTCCCACCCTTCCCTGCAAAATTCAACCCTTTCCCTCCTGTACCCACGGCTGAGGCCTCCTCCCCCCCAGCCCCATGCATATACTCAACCACGCTGCGGGCATCTCTCCTCCCCCAGCTCCATCCCATCACCTTTTTATTTTTATCAACACTGATAGCGTGCTCTGAAGCAAACCCATCCACTCAGAGCTCCCCTTTGAACTTTCCATGGCTTTGCATTTAATTTGGGTATTTTTTGCCTGACTTGGTGCCTGCTATCACTCCAGCGCTGTAGGCAGGATGTGACAGAGAAACCACTTAGCTGAAGGAAAACCACAATCCTGCCAGGGCATGCAAAACCCTGCCACTGTAGCGTTTCCTTCCCACCACTGATGTGCCCTTGGTGGAACGCTGCTGCTCCCTTATTCACCCCTCTGTGTGGGATCTGCAGTTCCAACTGGGCAGAAAATGGATCTGGACAATCACTGAAAGCAAAAAGGATGCCCAGACCGAGGGCAAGGGAAAAGACTTTACCTCGGACTTTGCCTCAGTACCTGTGGCGAGACAGATACTGGTTTCATTTTTTCCACTCTGTGTACAAGCTGGAGAGTTACAGGAACACCGTTACTTGCTATAAAAAAATGGTTTGCACTTCTGCAGCAGCTTCCAGTAGAAGCTGAGCACTCAACAGGAAATGTTAGAAGAGATCTTTCTTCCTAAATGTTTGCAGCAATTTGACTCAAAGACACATGAAGGAAACCTCACCTTAAGCCCCCAGGCTGAGTCATTCTAAGCAGCGTGAAAGAAATCACCAGAGACTATTTCTGGAGGATTATTTTTAAGCACAAAAATCTTATGAGTTTTTCCATCATCAACATCTACTAGAAAACAAGTTTTTTAAAAAAAAGTTTCTAATCTTTCAGCCTTTCTTTAACCAATAGACTAAATAAACACTTGACTTTTTTCATCCCTCCAGATCATTCTTTTTATAAATCAAATTTGTGAGCTGAGCCCTTCTGCCCAATTCCAGAACATGTAAGCCGAAACAAAAGATCCAGGATTTAAGGTAAAGATTTACAAAGTGGGTTGCCAAAACCACAACTCATGTCCTCACCAGCATCTAAACAAGACAGAGACCTGCTCTGACATGGAGTGTGCTTAAAGGATTATTCCAGGGCTTCCTCATTCCTCACTCAATCCCCCCTGCTCTTAACCCCCCTGCTCTTCCCGGATTTGCAGAGAACTGGATTTATAGAGAATCAGACTCTGAATTTAGGTACCTACCCTTCCTGTATGGTTTTTCCCACGTTGGCACTTCCAGACAGCAATTCATAGTGAAGATGACTAGGCTCAACCTCTAGGAATGCTTTTTTGACTGTTGGGAAGGCAAAAGTGACTACCCTGATAATGTAAGACCTAAAATGGGACTCACCCAGGCTGTAGCTCCTCTGTACCTCACTGGTTTGCCTACCAGAAGGAGGGAGGGAGGGATGTTGCAAGGAGAAAAGCTTTAGAATTTTTGTGGGTCTTCCTAACAAAACAGGCCAAGCAAGGTCAGAACATGAGTGCAGCAGCGCTCACTGATGGTTTAAGTGCCGTGAGAGTCAGGAGGCTCCTCAGCTTTCCCACACTTAGTTCAAGCTGCAGGAATTCCTTGATTTGCTTAAATGTATATGGCAACCGGAATGGCGGCATTGAGATGAGAGCTCAGGAGAGCTGCCCACTCTAAGGAACCCCTCCACTGACCAGCTCAGTATGACTTGTTCACTGAGGGCAACAGGCAAGTGACAGACCCCATGGCGATGTGCTCATGGCTTACCAACCTGGAATAAGATGTGGAGAGGTCTTTCCTATAGCAATTATGGCATGATTAACAGGAATCTTACCCTGTTGGTACTTTAAAGGATCGTCTTGTACCTTCAAGACTAAACGATGTGCTTTGCAATGGAGGAGATTTTCGGCCAGTGCTGTGTTGCTCTTCTTCATGGTAAATACTAGGCTAAGATATGACACCCCACTGAAAAAATGAAGGGCAAAATGGAAGTTTCCTCTACAAACTGCAAGCCACAGACTGCCTGTCCTGCTACTAGAAAGATACTTGCAGTCCTTATGCAAAGCTGGAGAGAGCTTCACCATGTAAAATCTTCATGATCTGGCTCTTGCTTATTAAACGTGTTGGGGTTTGTGCTGAAAAAGTGCTTCTCTCCCATAAATACAGAGGCACATTGGCAGAAGCAGGGAAGGTTGTGCGGGAGCCCTGTACCTCAGCTCTGTAGGAAGGGACAAGAGGGACCAGAAAGCTAGGGTTTCACATGGAAGCAGATTAATGGTTAGAAGGCAAGAAAAAAGAAGTGATAAATTTGTGAGACACTGATAATTTAAAAGCTTTCCATAATAGAAATCCTACTTGGGCCTGATGGATGTAAAGTGTGGCACCTCTGACCTCAGCTTCTCATGTTCTCCACAATTTCACCTTCTTATGTTAAAAGGTCTGGATATCAAGAAATAAAGGCACCCAGATTATGGAAAGCGCAGTGCATAGTAAAATCAGTGGAAAAATCTCCATCGTCTGCAGCAGTTTTTGGATCTTGGCCATATATTGTAACAGGAGTTTGACATAACTTATGGCATATGCAACATTTTACAATGTACTTCTCCTAAGGAAAAAGGGTGAATACCATCATGAAAGTGCTCTGATACAGTCAGAAGGAAAAGGAAAATAAAAAAGATGAGGAAGAAGAGATCTTTTAACCAGAAATCTGACAGGATGCGAGGGGGACAAACACAAGCCCTTGTCAGAAACAAAAGCTCTGCATAGATGGATTTCATCTGAGCAATCATCCAGAGCTTTGAAACTGCTTTAAATTTGCTTTCCATTGGTCTGTAGCAATGGCATTTTTTCCTTATTTTTATAATCCTTGCATAACTAAGGCTGTGTGCATTTATATGCTATCCCATGCTAAAAAAAAAACAAACAAAAAACCCCAAAGTAACCAAAAAGTCTGATGGCATTTAAAAATGTTACATATTCTCCAAACTAAAATGCTTTTTTCAGTACAAGACTAACGTCTGCTAAATGGCCGTTAATCCTGACAAGCCACAAGACAGCTGTTCCCAAGCCAAATAAACAGTGCTGTTTGTTAGCAAGCTTCCAGCCAGGGCATGTCAGCAACAGGGAAAACAAAAGCAAAGCCTCCACCCCTATAGCATAATAAGGGAGAAAACAGATGCAAGGTCTTATCCCGTGACTGCATCTGTAAAAATGTGAGGTCACGGCAAAAGCCAGCTCTTAGCCCTACAGGGCTGGATGATGGGGTGCTGTGTAGATCTGTGTTTGCAATTCATCCTGTCGCTGGTAGGTGTCTGGACTTCGGGTGACAGGGCAGGCTCAGACAGCTGAGGAGGTACCACTGTCCAACTGGGAATCGGCAGTACTCAGTAGGAAGGTGCACCCTCCTTGAGCAGGGGTTACCAAGTGAAGATGGACAGCCAAATAACAGCTTTGTAGGGAAAACACCTTTGGATATTGTTTTCTCAGAGATTCATGGCTTGGAGGAATGGCCATCAGCTTCGGATTGGATCAAAGCAGCCAACAGAAAAGTCTGGGAGCTGCTCACATCTACCACATTTACGACCACGGCAACATGTGCCACCTCCTCCTGTTTCAGATGCCAGCTTCCCTAGCATGCTCGAGGGGAGGTGGTGTGGTTCAACCCCAGCCGGCAACTGAGTACCAGCAGCCACTCACTCCCCCCCACCAGCTGGATGGAGAGGGGATTGGGGAAAAAGGTAAAACTCATGGGTTGAGATAAGAACAATTTAATAATTGAAATAAAATATAATAATAACAACAAAAACAATTGTAATGAAAAGGAGAGAGATGGAGAGAGGTATAAGACCCAAAGGTGAAAAAACAACCAAGTGATGCACAATAGATTTGCTCACCACCCACTGACCGATGCCCAGCCAGTCCCTGAGCAGTGATCGGCGGCTCCCAGCCATCTCCCCCCAGTTTATATACTGGGCACGACACTATGGTATGGAATATCCCTCTGGCTAGTTGGGGTCAGCTGTCCTGGCTCTGCTGCCTCCCAGCTCCTTGTGCCCCTGCTCACTGGCAGAGCACGGGACACTGAAAAGTCCTTGATTTAGAGTAAGCACAGCTCAGCAGCAACTAAAACATCAGTGTGTTATCAACATTATTCTCATACTAAATCCAAACAACAGCACTGTACCAGCTACTAGGAAGAAAGTTAAATCTATCCAGCCAAAACCAGGACAGAAGGTTATCTTCTGAAAACTACAAGGCAGATTTCTTTCTTTTGAATTTCCAGAGAGTAGGCTCCACCTCTGTGAGAGCTGCATCATGAGGTGTTGGTGGCTGGGAAGAGTCCCAGAGCAAATGAGGAAAGCGTTAATGAAAGAAGAGGATTTGGAGGTACCATGCAGTGGCCTGTCCCAACTGAGTATCATGACCACTGTCCAATAACTGGAAGAAAAATGTCTGTTAAATAAAAGGCACCTTAGCCCCGGTACTGATCCTCTAAGAGAGATAAAGGAGAGTCTGGGGTTTAAGGTCTTGATGTCACATGGCTGAACTCCCTTCTGTCGTAGGAGAGACCACACTGTTCAGGAATGGAGAGGACTGATGTCATATCTGGAAGGTGCTTGATGCTGCTGGTCAGAGCAAGACCGAAACCAAGAGGCCCTTTGTATCACCCAGACCAGAGTAATGAAGAACAGTAAATGAAAAACTAAGGAAAGACAACACGGAAAGAAGTCCTGCAGGTCCTTTTGCCTTTAAAGAGATCATTAAGAACAAATATAGGTATCTAATTTAGACTGAACTAAGCTGTTCCCCAGGCTTCATTGAATATGTTGACTAGATCCTCAGGGCTTGATTTAGCTGTCCAGCAGTAGCCATTTAATGCCATTTCTGATGTCCCAAATATATGAGATTTTTGGAGGGGCTCATGGATATGGTACCACACTTATGAAAGCCCTACACAATTCTGAAATGACAACTGGAGGCCACGCTGATTATCCAAGAGCATCTGTTCAGAACTTTGCCCTTAGCCACACATCACAGACAACCTCTGTCCAAGGGTCTGACTATTTTTCTGGATTCTTTTCTTTGACTGTTCTGAACCACAGGGACAAACTCGCCTGCTTCCCCTGCAAGCAAAGCCTCTCTGCAGACCTTCTCAGCCTGGGGACAAGCCTCTCCTCTGGCTGTACCAGTGCCATCAGTCCCACTCGGATGTCTGCCAAGATGTATTTCCCCTGGGAGCTACCACCCTTCAAATCTGCCAGTTCAGTGGCTTCCTCTGCTACTGAGTTTAAAACAGTGGCTTTTTGCTAACAAAAGCATCCACCCTCATGTACGTGAAGGTGTAAGGAGCACCCACACGAACACTTGGCAGCCCTTGGGGATGTTTCAACACCTGATGCAGCCAGAAAACACAGTATCTTCCCAGCCTGGGGTGAGTGGTCCATCCACCCTCTTCTCCACCCTGCTGTGTGCACTATCTCGAGTGCCTGAGCTGCTATCAGCCACGTGGTGCCTGCTCCAGCAACGGAGCACCCGGAGAGCTGCCGATAACCAAACTGTCACACAAATCTGACCGACACATCATCTATCCCAGGAGGTCTTATGCAACTGGATAGCGAGAATTCATTTGAACTTTTGCAAGCAAGGAACTATTAATTATTTCTTATCTTACTGCACTATAAACAGATGGTGATGAATAAACAGACTCCTAATTTAATGTTTTTCCAGCCTGACTTTTAATTTCCATATGTTCACTGCTTCTTCTCCAATCAAACACGCCTTGGCTTCTTCAAGGGAGACTGATAAAGAACCCTAAGCTCCAAATTTGGCTTTTCAAGCCAGCCTCCGCTCTAGGACTATGGAACAGCAAAAGCAGTATTCGGAGTTTAAACAACACGGGCCGTTTCCCACCTGGATTTCTTTGCATGTGACAGTGCTGATGATGAGCTTGCAGGACTCAACTCTATTGCCCACAACAAGTGTGAAGCATGTACAAGTTAAGCAGATATGAACAGGCATTGGCAGGGGGATTGGCACTATTTTCTTTCATGTTTTCCACTTTTCTGAATTTTTGATTTAGTTTCAAACCCTGCTTGCAAGACAGACAGGTCTAGATCACAAATATAAAGTACTTGAGGTAGAAGAAGCAGCTTGACTGTAAAAGCTCCTTGACGGCTATTAGCAATTTTCACTGACACTTAGAAAATCATCTCAGCTACCTCCACACTACTGAACTGTGGGGAACAGACAGACAAAATGCTGGTCAGAATCTGTGAGATGCTGACAGCCTCCAGGTGTGAGCGTGTTTCACTTGCACTTAACTTCCAGAATTTAGGATCCAAATCAAGCTGAAGGTCTTCCGTTTTGGAGAAAAAAAAGTCCTGAAAAACCATAAAGTGACGGAAGTTCCACAAAAGGGAATGCAAAATCCTGCATATGGGAAGCAATAATGCCAGGCACCTGTACGGGCTGGAGAGCAGGTCTGCAGGGAAGGACCTGGAGGTCCTGGTGGACACCAAGTTGAACAAGAGCCAGCAATGTGCCCTTGCCACAAAGAAGGTGAATGCTATCCTGGGCTGAAGTAGGAGAAGTGTTGCCAGCAGGTGAAGGGAGGTAATCCTTCCCCTCTGTCAGTGCTGGTGAGATTCATCTGGGGTGCTGGGTCCAGGTCTGGGCTCTCCAGTATGCAAGAGGCATGGACATACTGGAGAGAGTCCAGCAAAAGGAGACTGGAGCATCTGACATGCAAGGAAAGGCTGAGAGTGCTGGGATCGTTCGGCCTAGAGTGGAGAAGGATCAGAGGGGATCTTATCAATGTGTATAAATATCTGATGGCATTCAGGGGAAAGCAAAGAAAACAGGGAAGCAATGGGCACAAACTGAAAACCAGGAAATTCCATTTAAACATGAGATTTCCACCCCACCCCCCCACCCCCCGTTAACGTACTTAAACACAAGCACAGGTTGTCTAGAGAGGTTGTGGAGCCTCTATACCCGGGGAAATTCAAAACCCAAGTGGACATGGCCCTGAACAACCTGATTTGGTTGACTGTGCTTTAATCAGAGGTTTGGACTAGATGATATCAAGACATCCCTGCCAATCTCAGTGATTTCATAATACTAAGCCAAGGAACTATGTTAATGCAGAAAACCACATCTCACCTGCTCAGGTCATCAGGCTCTGGTGTCAGGAATCTTCTGTGGTTTAAAGGTCTCCCCTCTCTGTTCTTGAACATTTTCCCTCATACTCAAACTTCCATGCCATTAAAGTAAACTCCAAAACCGGGCCAGGATTCCTGTGCCCAAGTGCTGCCTGATATTCCCACCACTCTCCATGAGGGCTGTTTACGATGCCATGCATCCTGCACAGCGGCATGATCTCCAGAGATGCTCATGCCACCCAAACATGAGTCACAGTACCTTGTTCAACTTCCATCCCTAAATGATGCTTCTGAAAGAATATCTGATTGCAGAGTGAGATGATTACCAATAATGGGATAAACAGATAACGAGCTGAGTCAACTGACCTAGACCTGATTAATTTTCTTGGCTTTTTAATAAAAAAGGGAGGGTTACTTCCTTTTTTTTCTTTTTTGGGTGCTTCAGGTTAAGCTGAACTGTTTGCAAACTACAGCTACAGAGAGGTGGAGCTTTCCTAAAAACAAAAAAACCTCCTCTGTGCTCCCGTATCATTACATAAAAAATAACAAGTGGAAATCAGCAAGAAGCAAGGCAGTGGTGAGACCTGCCTTGCAGCAAGCCTTTAGGAGCTCAGCCACACTTCACATAGAGAGAGATTTGCCACCATCTGTGAGTCTGGAAAGCAAAATCCCCTTCAGCCATCCTCTCCCCCTAACCCCTGGGAGAGCTTCCCTATTGCTGCTAACTGGATTATCAGCTAGGCAGTCACTGTATTGCATACAGATATCCTGGCTGAAAAAGTATCTGCAGTAAAAGCCTGGTTTTCAGTGTGGCTGGGATTGCATTCGTCACTTTTGAAATATGTTTGCAAGCATTTTCAAAATACTGCAGAGGACTGAGGAACTCTGTTTATTATAAGCTCCTGAAACTACTAAGTGCCTTGGAGAACGCCAGGCTGTGGAATTGCCTTATTTCTTTGTTTTACATTGCAGTGGTGGGAGATGCCACCAGAGAAGCAGCCCTGTGCAGCCAGAGAGCAAAGAGAAGGGGAAAGAAGACAGCCCAAGCAGCTGCTGGGCAGCTCGCAGCCTGTTATCACAGCAGCTCCTGGTGGTGTGCAAACCACATTCTGCAAAGCAATGCTCAAAAACTTCTCATCACACTTGTCCAGTGGGGTGGCAGGCAGAGCTCTCACTGAACGCGTGCAAATCGTGGGACTGACTTGACTGCTGATACTGCAGCTGCCCACACAGGATTCCCACAGGCACTGGCTGTCAAAAATTTGGGATGACCTGGGAACCCTTTGAACGATGCAGCTGAACCCCCAAATGTGACCTGCTACCCGTTGCTTACAGTACACTGATCTTGCAGAAAGAAGCGCTGCAGGGTCACTGGTGGTGTGATGGCATCGAGATGCTGCTGAGCTAAACGTCCTAGCTGGTCTGGAGGCTGGGGCGCTGTCAGGACTTTTGCTTCTGCCTCTGCATACTCATTACAGCACTGCATTGCTTAGCACCAGCATATAGGGCAATGTGGCTTTGTATATGTTAGCTATAACTTCAGCATCCCCAAGGAACTCCCCAAGTGGCTGCTGGGAAAACATCATCCACACAGATCTGCAACCGCACCCATTGCACACTGATATACAATACTACATACAGATTTATTTGAGAAAAGAGAGGTGGAGAAAGAGAAGAGGCAACCTAAACTGGATGACATGAATTTTCTCCTTTGGGTGTTATCTCTCCCCTCCCCAGACGTATAGTAGCTTCCTGTGCAGTTAAATTGTGGGTGCTGCCAAAACACAGCATTTCCTATTCCTCAGTCCACCCACAGTACTTTTGTAAGTCCCAGTCGTAAAACAGCTGGACACTTTTCAATTTGTTTGTCCTTACCTTACCCCTGCTAGACAGGAAAATATTAACATTTCTATTTTAAAGGAGGAAAACTAAGGCCAAGAGACCCAGGAGTCACCTTCACTGCAGCAACAGTGCTGCTGTAGTTGCAATAATCTATGGATATTAAGTAAGGCAAAGTTTGCAGGGAGATCAACTGAGAGACTAGTGTGGAGTGGGATTAAAACATGCTTAGGGTGGGAAATTAAGGCATCCACAGCTAATGATTCACATTTGCATGACACCATTACAAGCAGACATGATCTGTGTCATTAACGGCATTTTATCTGGTGCGTCCCTGCCATGCCTACCATGAGAAGGGCCACTGCTGGCAAGGAAAGCCAGATACCACACACAGAACAAAACTACAGATTTCACTAGTCCAACCTCCGGGTACATCTGTGGGTGAGTAAATCCAGCAGCACTTTCTCCTTAGCTATGTGTTAAGGAGAGAAATGACCAAAACTCCTTTTCCAACATGTCAAAACCCAGCAAAAAAGTCTGCTCTATCACTTCATAGAAATGGCACAGGCAATCTCATTGAGCTGTTCTAGGCCCTGTTGGAACACAGTCTGCACTGAGATTGAGACGAGGCATTTTGTACATCATCTCCGGCATTGAGCAGGGAAGAATCCCACCACTTGCACAGCAATAGGTTTTTCAAAAGATTTTTTAAATAATGCCTTGAATTATATGGTGAGCACTCTTCAGGGGCCAAAGGGCTGGAACGATCATCTAACAAATACCCATGTGAAAGTTTAGCTTCCTGCAATGCAATTCTGTATGTGAATGAACAGATTCATCACTTCTAATGATGGAATTGCGACTTCACCTCGCTCGGCCAATTTAGCTGCTCCCTAAGAATCCCCTTGTATTGCCATCAACAGGCAAGACAATCCGAACATGATTCATCACATCCTAAAAGAGATGCCTACATTTGGCCAGAATACACTAGAGCTACCTAAAATCAAGCGAAAGAAATCCCTCAACAAAAGTCATTCCCATGCAACAGCTATTTGCCCACGTGAAACAAACTGGTCCCAGCTTACTTAGTCTCTAAGGGCAGAGGACCGCAAGGGCAGTTCTGCTCATGACATCCCATCCTGTGCTGCAATATGCCACCGCATCCCACACACCCTTTCATAAACTGGGCAAGCTCTGCCATGAAGTCAATAAAAACACTCCTTCCTGCAGATATCCAGAAAGGCTGTTCAGTATCCTCTGATGGTTGCAAACTTCCTTTAAAGTCCAGACTTTGATCTCTCAGCCGTTTTATTCTCCTGTGTACACACTGCCAGCTTAAACTGGTCTCCCCTGCTGTTTTCTCCCTAGCTGCATCTTCTGCAGACCCTCCCATGCTGAGAAGCTAACCTCTTCTCATCAGAGGTGGTCACGCTTTTGTGACCCCCACGTCTCTCCTGTATCGTTGCTAAAGTCTCCTCAAATGTGGGTAACTTCACAGGTACTGAATCACACTCCTAATAGGGAACAGAGATACTCCCATCCTGCTAATAATAAACAGAAGTCCTGTGGTCCAGGATCACTAGCACCAGCACCAGCATCTGGCACCGACTACCGGCACTGAAAACAGAGGTTTAATTTGGAAAGAAAGCATCAGTTTCACCCACGCATGTGCACCCACTGTAAGGAATGGGTGTTGGAAGACAAAATGGCATTAAGACAGATGTTACTGTTTATCAGTGGAAATCTACCTGCTTATCCTGAGCTGGTGATTGATCTCAGCCCTACCATCAGTTGCTCTTAATAAGTGACTAATCTGTCTGACACATCAAATTACATCCATGATTAAACTCCTCTGATCAATACAATTGATAATGGCTGCTAAACAAAGCTTTATTTCCACACTGTACCAAAATGGTGTATTTCCTTATTTCCACTCATTTAATTAGAAATGATAACAAATCAGTTCTTAAACCTCAAGTGATTTTCTTTTTGCCGTAAGGATGTGGAATGTGCAGAAGGCAATGCACCCATCTGGCCATAAATCAAGGTATTGCATTATGGATGGCAGGGAATCTCAATTGCTTTCCACTCTCCTTCTCTGGGGGACTGAACTGTGTTAAAATTACATTTTCCCTGGGAGTTATACTAGGAGTTTTTTTCTTTCCAGCAACACTCAGATTAAACAGACATCACCTTCATACGATCTCATATCACCACCTTCATAAGTTTTCTCCCCAACAAACTCCCCCCTCACCCCCAGTCGTCAAAGTTCAAAGTTTTATTTTGCAGCTATGTTCAGCTGCATTTCTTGAGTTATGAAGCCCCACTCCAGAAAAACATCCTTTTTGACCTACTTGTGCTCACACGCTGTGCCTTGTACACTCCAAGGCAGGAAAACAACCCATTTAGGCACTCTGAAGTTACCTGTCCGCACCGCTTTCAAAACAGACTTCCCCATATGATGATTCACCCATAGTCACCCATCTGAGAGCCAACACTTCAGAGATGCTGGTAGCTTTCTGCTGATTGCAAGGATACCCCTGGGTATCTAGACAAGAGTCAGGTGCTGAGCTCTTAAATACCTGCTGATGCTCTCGGGCAAATGGATGCCAACTGCTTCCCACACAGTTTGCATTGTAAAATTTGGTTGGACACCTGCTGCGTCCCTACACATGCTTCTTCCACACTGGTGTCATCAATGACTACTTCTACCCAGGACATGCAGACGCACAAATGACATCTGACTAAGCAGTAGCAGGTAGTCTCCATGGACAAAAACCAATTTGTAGGGCTCACAGCTGCAATTCCGGAATCAGCCCCACTTAATGACTGTGGGTAGTGACTGGTGGAAATGCAGAATTATCCCAGTCCAATATTTCAGTATTCCATTATTAAAAACAAACACCGAAGGATTTTTATATACTTGCTAGTGCTTGCACATTAAGAGCTTGCAGCATGACTGAGTGGTATTTTTATATCAGAATCAGGAAAAATGTTTTCAATGATTTACTTCAGCAGGGAGGGAAAAAAAAATGTTTTGGATTAAACTTTCCAATGAGAAAAATAATTTTGAAAAAGCAGGGAAAAAAAATATTAACACTTCAAGTATTCTTCTATTTTGAATGTACTGTATTTAATTGAATTTCTTTAAATATCCATGAAAACAAAATGAAGCATTTAGTTTAATGTTTTTAACTACCCAGACTTTTTCCTTTACTGGATTCCAGGAGAACATTTCTTCAAATGGTTCCATTTAACTGTACAGGGACACTTGAAATCGTTTTTGAATCAAAGAAAATCATATCTTAGTAGATAAAAGCTGGGGCCAAAAGCCATCCTTGCATTCAGTAAAGCTCCTCCAGGGATCAGCTTGTCCCCAGGATGCTATTCTATCATTAAGTAGTATTCTGCAGAAGAGTCCTTCAGTCTGTAGCCTAACTGCAAGCAATGCCAGTGGAGAGAGGATGAGTAGGCATCCTCTTCCACTTTTTCAGGAGGTGGGACGCAAACATCAAGCAGGATACACATCTTCCCACCCTTTCCCTCAGCAATATGATCCCTTGTTTTCGGTGCCTGACAGCCTACCACTGGGCCCTATACCCTCACTCACAAAACCAGGACCTGTCACTTGGAGGAGAGAGAAGTCCTACTCAATGCCTCAACCCGGGGCTTTGACAGCACTGCTGCAGGATGGGATGGGATGGGATGGGACAGCACCAAACCCAAAAGCTTTCTTTCTCTGCTACACTGACATCTACAATTTAAGACTGAGCATGGGTGGCTGTGTCAAAATTCCCCAAGCAAAGGTTGGTCTGCAGCTCCTCTGCTCACAGCAGCATCCCGCAGCCTCTCTCCTGTTCTGAAACCCCACATGCCCAATGTGTGGTGTGCCATGCCTCCTCCTCAAGGGAGGCACAGCCCCGTGGCTGCTGCCTGAGGCTAGGATAGAGAGACCTTGGGAGGCTGGAGAACGAAGGTGGCATCATTGACCTGGCCCTCCTCTCCTGATCACTGAAGCAAGGATTGGATTAAGCGGACTGGAGAGCCTTCCAGGAGGACTGTTCAATGTGGTGTGTGCTCCATGTCATATGAACAAGGAGAGGATCTCAGTCGCCTGGTCCAACTTCATAGCTATCTTGCAGCCTTGGAGCACATCTTTCCTTCCTCTGCTCTGCCACCAGGACAGGAGCAACTTTGGCATGGGGATGGGAGGGCAGTTCAGTGGAAGAACAAGGTTGCCATGACTTCCCTTGAAGCAAACCAAGGCCTATAAGAACTTCAGGCTTTCAGATCCCAGGGAAAAATTGGTTAAGGCACTTCCAGCTCAGAGAGATGGATGACTGTGATTAAAGACATTGAGACACCTAAGCTAGGCTTACCCAGCTGGGAGGCAGCCAGTCATCCCCAATGAGCTATTCAAACTCTTGGTTGATTGAATCGTACTTTGGAAATACCTGTTTCTCTCCCTCATAATGTAAGAGCTCAACATCAGCTGGAGTGACTGCCCTGCTCCAGCAGCAGAAGGGGCAAGCAATGGCATGGGCAAGGCCGATGTGAGGCTGGGTGATGTTGGCTTGCAGGCCAGGGAAAGAAGACAGCATCCCCGTACCTGAAGTCTGGTTCTCCCCAATAAGCTCTGCCAAGCACTGGCTGCGCTCCTCTTCAATCTCCTGCATGATGCTGCACTCCGGACGTGTGCTCGATGCCTGCAGAAAGGGCAGAGAAGAAGAGAGTGAGCAGAACCCAGAGAACTCTCAGAGCTGTGTCACTGGGGATCCATGGCCATCTGAGCTCTCCTGGGCCACTGCACAATGGGGATACACATCCAGCCTTATTTTATGTTTGCTTGAGAGAAGGGAGTGTAACCCAGAGCCTGCTGAAAAAACCAGCATTTCCCTCCACCCCTTCCTTAAGAAACAACCCAACCTATTTTTTTTTTTTTTGATGATCAGGAGCAATTCTGCTTCTTTATGCTCCAGGAACCCTCCCTGACTAACCTAACGCCAACTGCTATCTAGGGCAGGAAGATGGCAGTATTAATATTCATGCCAGGAGCAGCGGGATCTGTGCTTACATGGTTTATTCCCTCCGTTGTCACATGGCCTGCCTCCTGGCTCAAGCTAATTCAAAGCAAAACAAAACCCAAATCAAATAAGAATGAAATCTCTGATGCAGATTAGGAGATCAAGGAGCTAAAAAGCAGGAAATTCCCAACGACAAGACTTTTTCCCCCAAGTGGTTTCTCTTTAGTCAGACCTAATTATATTGTGTTTGCAATACAACAGTGGCTATAAACGTTCAGGTAATTAATTGTAGACTCCTCACAACATGTAATTCATTAACTACCTCAATCATAAAATGTGTGAGTGACAATTTGCGCTCCAAAACATGAGCCAGAAGCTCACAGGTAACACCTTGTCACCCACACGCACTCAGCTTGGAGGGAACACCTTGCTTCATCGCTGCAGCAGCTGCCAGCAGAAACTGGGGTCCCGTTACGCATGGCGCTGCACAAGCCCCCGTCTCGGTCAGTGAGACTGGAAACGGCACTCGGCAGGGACAAACCTACTCAGCTGCAAAGAGACGGCAAGAGGGGAGTGATGTGAAGAGAGCAGAAGTCTCAGCTTGAGTTTATACTGTCACTGTTAAAAAAGTGATGCAGGAAAAACCGTGAGTCGTGCGAGCTTCAGGGACAGATTTTGAGGACACGGGATGAGCCTTTGCCTGTAAGAAGTCATTGATTCAGTGTTCACTCTTGCCAGACTTTGGAAAAAGCACATATTTTCATCAGAAGTAGGCTGAGGAGGGGGGACAAAAAAAAAAAAGCAAGCTATTTTCATGTCTTGTTTCAAAATGTATGAGCTATTTCTCCATCCATATATTTGCCAGACAAGTTGGTAAGACAGAAGGCCCAGAAATCCTTTGAAAGAACAATTGTTTGATGTAAATTGCCCGTTGAATTAAAATTATAAAATAATATAGCCATTAAATTTATTCTCACCATTTTTTATTAACCCAACCTGCTCTCTTCCCTGTTTCACTCTATGTCTTGTTCAGACTGTAATTTCCTTTAGGTTGGGAAAGGGCCTTGATTAGTAGCGTATAAACAATTAATTATATGGGTTTCTAGTCAAATTAAAAATAAAAAAACCCCTAAACACAAGAAGGGGGGGAACTATTCAGAGTTTTCTCGGTACTCAAATGCTTCTTTTTTCCAAAGGGAAACAAATCTTATGAAATTTTATCTTGGCTCATCTAAAATACCATAGATTCATTTTGTTTTGATTTACAGTGCTTCTTGCTGTTTTATTTTAACCTTTAAAAAGCGTGAGGGGAAGCGTGAGAGATTTGCAGAACACTTGCTGTAAAATAAAGATTGAAATGTTTTCAAAACATTCTGACTTTTTCAAAGGAAAGTTTAATTCTCTGGACTTCAACTATTGCCAAATTCATCTCACATCTATAAATAACTCAAGTTTTCACTTTATAAATTAATTCATACAGCTCTAACTATGATCAGGGTTGGCAAAGCACTGTGCACTTCTACAACATATTTTAATTTTTTTTCAATGCAGTAAATTTTCTACCAAGCCCATTAGCAAGTACTTCACTGCCACATCTTCACTAAAAATGCATGCCTAAATTGGTTGATTACATATTTACCTCAACAGCCCGATATTTACTTTTGAATAAATGTTTTATCACCTTTAAAAAAAAAATTAAAAATCAGGCTGATTCATGTTTGTATTCTGCAAAGTGGGCTCATTATAGCTTCAGGTAAACTTGATCATAGATGGCATTTTTAAAATCTCATTTTTTTTTTCATCTAGTCCAAAGGAAATACATCTATGTAAGGCAAACCACTGGAAAAAGATTGTCCAGTAGCTAAAACACCAAAATACAGGTGGACTTGACTCTTGCAGTGCTGGTGCTGCCTCGCTGTGAGCTTTTGAGCAAGGTGGGTGGCTCCATGGAAGCCAATGAAGGAGTATTTAGATGCCTCATCCCCATGGAGTTCAAGCAGAGCCACACACTGAAGTGGGATTTAGTGTCCCAAACAGCAGTATCCAGCCCCAGTTGAGATGTTCTGTGGTATCCTTCTTGGCCAACAGCCATCACTGCAGGGGGCATGGGCCCACGTAAATTGGATGTTGGATCTGCCAACCCCAAACCAGACACCTCACATACATTAAGCTCTCTAAAACAGTACTAGTTACCTCAAAGCAAACATGCTAAGTTTGCAGGTGACACCAAGCTGGGTGGGAGCACTGCCCTGCCGGGGGGCAGGGGACCCTGCAGGGGTCTGGGCAGGCCGGG
>JAVJGI010000050.1:53670213-53705914 GCA_035590275.1 Ibycter americanus
AGCCTGGAGAGAAGGGGGCTCAGGGGAGACCTTCTCGCTCCCTGCAGCTGCCTGACAGGGGGGTGCAGCGAGGGGGGCCGGTCTCTGCTCCCAGGGAACAAGCGACAGGACAAGAGGAAACGGCCTCAAGTTGTGCCAGGGGAGGTTTAGATTGGATATTAGGAAAAATATTTTCACCAAAAGGGTGGTCAAGCACTGGAACAGACTGCCCATGGAAGCGGTGGAGTCACCATCCCTGGAGATTTTTAAAAGACACGTAGATGTGGTGCTTAAGGTCATGGTTTAGTGGTGGGCTTGGCTGCATTAGCTTAACAGTTGGACTCGATGATCTTAAAAATCCTTTCCAACCTAAACTACTCTATAAACAACAAACAAAAAGTGGGATGCATCTCACCTTCTCGCTCAGTGGGACACATCTTCCTTCATTTTAGCTGGGTAAAAGCTACATGTTTAATCTGAACTGATTTTTACCATTCCTTCTAGGCCACAGAGAGCTAGCAAGCATCAGCCCTGAAGGCTTTCATCCCACTTCACTGACTGTAGTTGGACCTTCAAACTCAAATACCTACTATGTAGCTGGAGGTCGGTGATGTGTGAATTTCATGTCTAAAGACCTTTAACTGAATCATCAAGGTCAACAAACAGACTCACATTTGAGGCTGCCTAGTTTATGGCTCATTTTCCATATTAACTAAAAGGTAAATAAATAACCCAAACAATCACAGCAACCCTCTTTCTACCTCCCTAGTGATAACACTAATAACCCTCACATTAAAAAAAAAAAAAAATTAAAAATCACAGTTTTGGGCATCATTCTGAAATATGAAATTGTGTCTTTTTTTGTTGGCAGGTCAGTTCAGTTAGCACGATGGTGAGCAGGGCAACAAGTTCAGCTGCCTGAATTCACCTCCCAGTTAACAAAACGCCCATGGCTGAAAAGACCCCCCAAGAGCTGTGAGTCCTGCCTGACAAGAGGAATCTTACCTGGGATGAAAGACTAAGTAAGTCTCCTTCCTTGGCGTATTCCTCCTGGAAAACCTTGAAGTAGACTTTATAGACAGCTTAGTACAAACTCGCTTTACTTCGTCCCCAGCTCTGTTTTTTATTGCTGTGTTGTTTTGTTTTGTTTGCTTGCTTGCTTTTTTCCTGTGTAAAAGGCAGAGATTTGGGGCTTTGGCATCTTTCACTGCAGTGGGCAACTGGCCACACAGACATGAGGCTGAGCAGTACACTAATTCACATTTCCCATCCAAAAAATGCAGATAAAGGAAAAGCATGACTAGCTTTGGTTAGCTCACATTAACGTCAGCTAGTGAACAGTAATCCAGTTCCCTGGGCATGTCTGTTGTGGGTGAAGCTGAAACTCAGTAAATCCTCCTTTGCTAAGCCCTCCTGGCATGCCCAAGATGCCAGGTAAAAATTGTGGTGGGTTTGTCAGTGGTTGTTTTTCCTGCACACACTCTGAAGCCCTGGGCAGAAAGACGAAGGGAATGTTTTTCTGGGTGCAATTTCCTGCAGCTCTTGAATTCTACAGCAACCCTCATGTGGAATTATCCCCAAAGTCTTTATTAATGAGAGTTTTCCTTCCCGCCAGATCCCAACAGTTGTTAGAGGATTCCCACACAGTCTGCTACTGCAAATAAACCCATTGTGTACACTCTTTAATTAAATACAATTCAAAGGATTGTCACAGACTGAAGGAGCTGCAGAAGTGTTTAGTCCCATCTATGCTGCCTGCCATTAGCAGGGCCAGGCTAATCGTGGGATGACTCCTTTGCTCACGTGGCAACTCCTCAAAGGCAGGTGGGATTCACAGCAAAGCCACAGCTGCAGGTAAGCAGGAGTATGGGCCCACAAGAGGTGATGTGAGCCTCAGCACTTCCCCTTCTCCTGATCCCAGAGTGTTCCTGGGCTCCCCTGGGGCTCACCATACGGAGACTTAGGGTGACCACAACAATAATGGGATTTGGAGTCAAGCAAGTAAGGAGTAGAACTGAAAAGCCTACATATGATGAAATCACACGCCTCACCCATTTCTGTTCATCTCCCAGAGCCTACACAGTAGTGACACTTCCAGCCATCTGAATGAAAATTTCTTATGCCGTTATTACTTTCCCATAGCTTCTGTGAAGGTAGTGACGGTGTAAGACAAGAGCATCAGCTGCCTTCCTACAGTTTCTATAACATGACTTTGGTCACTGCTCTAAGTAGAGATAGATTCTTAACGTTTTTTCATGTGGACAGCAAAGGAAATGAAAGATTTTTGCAGGCAGGTCTCATTTCAAGCCTCAGTAGCATAACCTGAAGGAGCTACTTCTGGCTGGTTGCCAGAAGAGCTCAGCATTAATTTCAGTCCAGGGGCTTTCATTTATGCTCATTATTTGTAGGAACACAGGAACTGAAGGAACTTCTTATGCAACAATCTTGGCTTTGATTTCTTCCATAACTTCATGCAGCTCTGTCTTAAAACTAGATTTTCAGTTTCTTTTTAGTTTCCTCCTTTTGAACAACCTCAGGAAAATGCAGCTTTATTCCTAAAAGCCCTCTGAGCGAGCCCCCAGAAATACTGTGTATATGTGCAAGAATAAGCACAGAGGGTGGACCACAGGTAGACACCGACACAGGATTTTTATCTATACCGATGGGTAATACAATTTCCAACAGTAACACTGTCAAACTTAAAAGCTGAAAAAGCTCTGGTGGTCTTGAGGAAAAAGAAAAAAAAAAAAAAAAGACAGTATCTATGGAGTATTATAATTATTTGCTCTTCTAAAGGACCTTTAGAATCCAAAAACATGTTACAAATATGTCATGACAGCATGGGGAAGTAAATGTTAGATGCCAGTAATGTAGACATAAACTGAGAGATAAGACCATGTCCAAAACATACCAAACACCCTGTGTGGCCTTTGTAGGATCAATAAAGGACTTGCAAAACCGATGTTTTTTTAAGCAAAGGCAAGCGATATTCTGCTATGACCTCTACTCATGTTGTAAATACACTACTCTGCAACCAGCCATCAGTAAGGGACTCTCGGAGCATGGGTAGCAGCATGTGTCCCCGGGAGACTTTTCCAAATAAAAGAGGTCCAGGCAAATACCCAAGTATCCTGACTCCCACTTTGCTGTTCAAACCACTCCATTTCATGTTTCTGCCAAATATAATCATGCCAATAACAGATCTATCATTTGATGAGGAAAGCAGATGTGGTTTTTTCCGGCTCATCCAAGCAAGTCCTGTTAAACAAAGAGAACTTGGCCAAATCAATCCAGCAGCTTGGAGGCACGGAGACTTCAATTAGTCTGATTGTCCCCTTTCTGTGCGAGGGGTTGGAAGATCAAGGAAACATGTGCAGAGTGTTTTGCAAAGGGCTTGGAGAACCAGAAGGAAAGGGAAGCTGAGCAGCTGTGTTGCTTAACTCCTTAGTGACAAGCTTGTATATGCCTCTCTTGGAAAGCAGAGCTGAATTAGGGTCTTAAGTGATGGCACCCTGGCACCAGAGTGATGACACACAGCAATTAAAAGAGAGGCAGCACTTGAGTAAATTCTCACAACTGAATAGGAGACAGCTCTGATGGCTCCTTACTTTAAATTACCATCTGGAATAGGTAAGTAAGAATTTCCTTTCCAGGAAGCTCAGACAAAGGAAACCACTTCAGGCTATTGCAGAAATAAAGGGATGCTGCAACACCGAGATCAGTGGTGCTTAGATCTACAATTCAGAGTAAAGAGCGAAGTGTTATGTCTCTTATGGCTGAGAAAACATAAGCAAGGAACAATACTGATTATCCTAAGAGTACACAGGGGCAGCAAAGGAAGGAAAGAAGTGGACTCCACTACCTGACTTCTGTAGAAACTGGAGAGCAGCAAAGTAACTTGCAGTTTTCCCTGAACTGTTGGTCATTGACTGCTTTCCATTTCCTTTTTCCTTCGGGTCTAAGGAGCAGAGCCCTGTTGAGGAAAACTCTGTTTCTTTTCTTAAAGATTGTTCAGAAACTTAACTACTAAACTGATCAAAGCTTCTGGAGGAAATTTGCCTCCAAAGCTTCTGCTCAGCAAGTTACAGGAACAGCAGAAATACAAACAAAATGCAGATCCAGAACTGTGTGACCCCCAGGACTCTGAAACATGATTTGGGGATCCGTGGGCAAGAAGTGTGTGTCTATAATAAACATCTACATCTGTCTACTTCACATTGATCATCCTTCCCCACTTGAAGAGAGAAGCAGGCACTTTTATGGCGTGAGTCACTTCAAAATAAAGCGACTGTATATAACAGGTTAGAGGAAACTTACCCTATACTACTTCATCCAGGGAGCCTTAGGCTGAGGGGTGGATGTCTACACTGCAAATATCTCAAGTTACATGAGATAAAACCCACAGACCTGGGCTCATATCTAAAACGAATGATTTCCCTCCAGACAGCCCTGACCTTCCCCAGCGTATGCCGAGAGCAGACGTGAGATGGTACCTGGCAGGATCCCTATGGAGAAGTTGAGTGAAAGACCAGTAAACGCTCTGATTTGCTTACAGGTTGCATTGTTTTCAAGATGTATCAACTTTGAAACACTGTTGTTCAGAAAAGGTACTGGGCTTCAGGAGAATGTGCAGGTAACCTGTTAATACTGTCCTGAATTGCTGCTCATCCTGCACTGAGTCATCTCCTGAGTAGCCACCTCTTGACTGCTGTGTACAGAAGAAATGGTCCCCAATTCAACTGCAGGCTCAGAAGGGTCTAGAAAACCCTCAGTGGATGTCTCAGCAAAACCTGTGGGTTGCTTGTGCTCATTCCTCTCTTCTCTGTCCTGGGCCAGATCCTAACTCCTGACAAAGCCTCCATCCAGCCAGCTCTGATTCTTGCCCTGGGCAACCACAGAGGGCTCCTACCCAATCCTGCCTGCTCTCCACTGCATCTCCAGTTCACCCCAACTCTGGCACCAGAGTCTTGTTTTCCTCCTCAAACCAACCCAGATGTTACGATCCACCAGGTCCACCTGCCACAGTGTGCAAGGTTTGGACTGAACTCAGACCTGCTCAGATGGCCCCAGAAAGCTGCAAGGCTTGAGGCGGGGTGTAGAGCGGAAAGGGTTCCCAAATCTAGAGCAATGGAGACTGGCAGTTTGAGCAATGTCCTGGAGAGCCCATGGGTATGTAAGTGGGCAGTTCAGTGCAGAGGCTGTAACAAATTAAGAGTATGATTGAAATCACAGTGAAATCCCTGTGGTTTCTTCCCTGCCCTTCACGTTCTCAAGCATTTCCCTAGACCTCTCCCACCGCCTGGAAGCTGCACGCGTCATGTACACATCACCTTCGGCAAACAGGACCCCACAAGCCTCCTGCAAGGCTGGCTATGGGATATTATTTATAACCAGGGAGCTGGTTAAAGAAAGCTGGATGTTCTCTAGTTCTCAGAAACACTGCAGTGGTCTGGTTTGAGGAACAATAGTTTTGGCTAGCAACACGGGCAGCTCCTTTTAACCCTTATGGGAACTGAAAGTTCTGAGAGTCTCTAGAAACCCAGTGTTAATCCAGGGTTACTGCACCATCAGTAAAGCGAGGGCTGGAGTGACTGACACCAGGCTTGCCCGCCACTCATGCTGGAAACCATCACAGCTGCAATATGCAGCAGCTTCACCGGGAGCTCTGGGGCTGTCTGGAGAGGACATGCTTCCCATGCACAGCTTCTCATTGCAAACTCTGTTTTTTCTTTCTTTTGTCTCTCTCTCTCTCTCTCTTTTTTTTTTTTTTTTTTTTTTAATGCACTCAGGGAAGGACTGCAAGCAGCAAAGTGGCAATGTCACAGAGCAGTCAAGCAGCCAGTGTCCCTGGCATGGCTTTTCCTAGGCAGAGCAGGCGCTCTGCAGCTCAGTGGCAGCTAGCAATGAGGACAAAAGAGGGCGTTTGGCATTTACTCAGTGCTCTCTCCTCGCTTCAGCTTAAGCAACCTTAGCATCTCCAGCTGAACAGGCAAAACTGGACACATTCAGCATTTGGAGCACCCGGTGCTTGAAACCTTCCTGAGCTCACCGAACACTAAGTGACTTTAGGACACGGAACTTCCAATCCTGTGATCCAGCAACCATAAAGAAAAAGCAAATTGGGGCAGAACACAAGTTTTTCAAGGTCAGTACCACTTCTGTAAGAGCAACCAGGAGGAGACAAAGCAACAAGAAATACAGAAAACAAGAAAAAAACCACATGCATATAATAATCCTCCTTATGGCATATGTCTTCCACAGCAGTCACCACAGCACCTTTCAATAATACAGTTGGTGATAAGGTTTTAATCTTTTTGGCTATCAATACCTTCAACATCTTTTATTAAACCAACATTAGGACCAATTCCAGGATGATTTGACTGTTCATACACCACTTCAAATCCTGAAAAAGTGCCCCTAACAGGGCTCGTTTGTGCCACTATTCAGAGCTTTCTATTGAAAGCCAGGTACATGCCTGAAACAATCTATAAATGCAATTCATTTCAAAGAATTCATTTCAAAAGACTAATTACCTACAAGGGAGAGTACAAAAAATACAAAGATGTTGGCAAAAGATGAGTTTAGTTCATTCGGAGATCAAGAAGAAATGAATCTTCCCCCTTTCAAATGAAGCAGAAGTGATTCAGTCAACAAGGCTCTGGGTGAGGATGTTACTTACGGGTTTATAAACCATCCTTTATAAAGCATCAAAGCTCTCTATAGAAAGATTCGTCATGGAAAGTCTGGAGCATCCAGGTGTGTCTTCCAGGAATAAGAGCCTACTGGGATGAGCTCCCTACCTTGTTTCAGAACAAAGGATCAAGTCATTCCTCTTAATAATACGTCAAACAAGAGTACCCCAGTGATTTGGAGCCACTCCAAGCACAAGAGCTGCCATCTTCCCCAAATCGGGACAGGGCCATCCTTTCCTTTGTTGGCTGAGAATGGAAGGAAGCAAAAGGGCAAAAACATGTGAAGGAGAGCAAATTAGGACAACCACAGGGAGCACTGCTGCCATGAAGAGCAAAGATGCACAAGAATGGGGAAAACCACGCAGAGAGCAACTGAAGAGATCCTTACTGAAGAGAGCACAGGACGGACACATGGACACAGCCCTCGTTTAGAACAGAACATGCTGGAGAGTACTGTCTGGTTGTCAGCTCTCCTAGAGGAAAGTTGCTAGTTACATTTATGTTTGGGAGCTTTGGATTCAGACATTGTTTTTGATAAAACTCACTGTGCCCAATGGCTCGTCTATGTAGAGAACATAGTACGTCTGAGTAATTGATAAAGAGGAACATATTCTCATCAGGACTTAGTGGACTGACTAAAGATGGAGATTTTAGGAGGGACTTACATTTCCGGAGCAGAAAGCAAACCAGAGCTGAAACTATCTGCATTTGCCCTGCACAGCTTTGAGTGGTCTATGTGAAGGGTCAGTATGAAAACTTCATACTTCAGGGGATAACTTCAAAATGTGGTTCCACTCTTCCCGGCTGAAAGGGACTTAAAGCTACAGGCTAAATAGGTTGTAACATGAGCCTAAGAGACTTAGACACACCTGAAAATTTAACAAATATGACATGAGACACACTCACACAAGCTGTCTAACCCAGGCATGCATGCAATACCTGCACCTGAAGAGCACACTGATGTCCTCCCAGGAGCCTGAGGGCCACATTTAATCTCTCTGACAGCCCCAACCACCTTGCTCTTAATAACGCTCAGGAAAGACTCACAATCCCAGAATGCTAGGATGCTGTGACAGGGCTGCATCTCAACTGCTGTCACTTCTGCTGAGTACACAGCTGAGTGGCAAGTGAAACAGATGATCAAAGTGAAGTGTCAGATGCTAGAAATACCTGCATTACAAATCAAAGCAACCTGCTAGCAATTTCCATGCTTTGAACATGGCGAGGCTTGGCCAGGCAAGAGTTTACCAATGGTTTTAAGGAAGCAAGGATCTCACCCTCTCTCTTCCCGCAGGACCTCACCATTCCAGCTTGGCTGTTAGCTGGAGCTTTGCTTCCCATCAGTCCCTGAAGCAAAGTCAACTTGCAGCTGCCTTCCACTGCACAACTAGATTGTGATGAACCAGCTAATCAGGCAGATAATTAATTCTAGTTTTTTGTGCTGGGCATTTTCTTTTGTCATTCCTTACCTGCTAACAACACAGATGAGGGGGAAAGCTTAAAGGGAAGGTGTTAATGCTTCATGTATTTAAAAGGGAAAATATACAATGGCACAAATGACATAGAAAATAAATGCTTAGATGGCAAAACCACATCTTAGCGGTACAGTATCACCAGACCTCTCTCAGGTGATGCCACTGGCTGTAGATCTCAAAATGTTTTGCATAGTTAGTATGTCTAGCATCTTTTAACAGATGCAGAAACCAAGGCAGAAAGCCCAAGATCATCCAGCAAGTGAGTAGCTAAAAAAAAAAAAAAAACAACACACAAAAAACCCCAACCCACACAAAAGAAACCACAACAAAAATGTCAGGTTGGTCTGGCTGTCTCCCAGAACACCTCCCTTGTACCAAAGACAGACAAAATCAGTCACAAAAAAAGCCCAACAGAAACCCAACCTGAATACTTCACACTCGGTGTTACCAGTATTTGCATGTCTCTGAAAGACCTTTCCATATGCCAGTGTACTCTGATGTCCACCTCTGTCACAGATATCCTGCTTTCTATGAAATATTTAAATGTTTTTCTCAAAACATCCTGGTGGTTCAGCCAGCAACGAGCCAACAGAGGAAAAAGAGAGTCTGGATGGAAAAAAAGAATGGGAGAAGTCAGTCCTTGTTCCATGGGAAGAAGAGAAAGACTTCAAACCTCACTTTAGGCACATTGGGTATGAGGAAAATAATAGATTAGATAATTAGGAAGATAAAACCTGAGATGGACACCTGGGCAGAGTGGCTGATGGCTCTGGAAAGAAAACGATGTTCAGATCAGTATGAGGAGCAGCAAAACCTCTGAGCACTGCTAGAAGTCTAGCTTTTGCTGTCAAGACCAATTCAGCTAAGCAGAAAAACTATTTCAGCAGTATGAATAAAAAGAGAACAGCAACAGGAAAAAAAAAAAAAGAAGATTGCTGTGCAAAGTGCTGAAATTTAAGATAAAACTAAGCATAGCCCCCAAAAAAGGAGAAGTTGCAGGCAGCCCCACCCCCCACTTCTGTTCACTGGCTTCTCCAAAGAACTGGAGATAAAAATATAATTTTATTAATACAAAGTGAAATAGTTAACACATGGTGAAAATGATTGAGCTTGAATAATTGAGAACAACAACAGGGCTGACTGTGAAGGCAAACAAGGGTATGGAAACTGTTGTATATGAGGTGAAAGCCACTCAAAAGAGAACAACCCGCTCAGATGGGGTGGTGGGAGTGGTACCATCTGGCTGAAAGTCAACAAATGTAATGCTTTTTTATATGGGGGCGGGGGCGAAGATCCAGACAGTTATCAGCAAGTTAATCTAAGCACAAAACTACACAAGAGTTTTGAACACCACTTGAAGGAAAGAGTCATTGAAAGCATGGCAGCAAACGGAGATTTGGATAAAATGCAAAATGGTTTACCAAAAGTAAATCATGGCAATGTAACCGGTAGCTTTTTTTGAGAAGGTTCCTGGGGTGGGGTTTTTTTTTTTTTGGAATGAGGGAAATCAGTGGATCTAACCTTTCCTAACTTCAGTAAACTGACTGATGGCATGCCAAAAGGAATGACTGCCGGAACAACAGATACGGGGATTAATACAACAACTGGAAGGGAACTACGGAAGTGGCTAGTGTGAAGGCTGCAGGGATGAAAGCAGAAATACAGAGCCACAGGGAGGTCTGCAGTGGTATTACTTAAGGATCCATTGGCTTTATTAAAGATGGAATGAAATGTAGTCATTAAAAGAGAACAGGAAAAAGAGGGAGCAAGCAACAAAAAGGTCGGTGAGAACCTGAAACCTCTGCTGGAAACAACAGAGCAGAAGGAGCTGTTAGCTGATTGAACTTGAGGGATGCTGGACCACCTAAACCAAAGCTGCCCAGCTAAAATATTACAGGCAACATACTCTTCTCCACATGGTTTCTGTCTCCAGCCAACACCTGTTGGGGCATTTTCTGAACATCCCCATAGAGGGCAATGCTCCTTGGTAGCCTCAGTGAGCGGAGTGGTGCAGAATCCATCACACATGTGCACGCATGCCTGCAAATGTCTGAGGCAGATCTGCCTACAACTAGAGATGGGGGCAAGGACCATTAAAAAGGGACAGAGAGGGATAATTTAAAGTATGATTACAGTGCCTCTGAATTAATCAGTCCTTTACAGACACCTCCTCCATGCCATAGCAGCCCCTACCTGCCTGGCAACTCCTCATCCACAGCCTCATCTTTCCTGGCTCCTCTCAGCATCCCTTGATGCTGTATGCTTGGTCACATCAAATCAAGAGAGCAATGATACGAGACGGCTGCCCCAGAAACTGCAGTCCTGCAGGTTAGCTACAATAATGCTGGAAAGCCAAGAGGAGTTAAAAAAAGAAAAGGAAAGGAGAAAAAAAGAAGAAAAAAAAGACATAGGAAAAAAGACAGCAACTAAACCCAACTTTGCTTCTGGGGAAGAAAGTATGAAACTAAGGCAAAAAAAACATTTTGCTGAGTCCCCAGAACTCCTTCAAGTATGTAAACTGAATTAGTTGAGAGACAGGCAGCCACAAGCTGAGCAGCAAGAGCATCAGTGAGGAGCACAGGGTACACCTACTTCCACAGCATTCACCTCCAGAAAGGTGAAAGAGGGGAGAAAAGGAAAACTGCTGTGAAGAAACCAGCCCTACCTGTGGCTTATTCATCCTTTGTCTTGTGTGCCTTTCAAACCCTGAATAGAATACGGGGTAACAGAAAAGGAGGTTTTCAGGTGTGTCTGATTTCACTGGGCTTTCAGTTCTCAAGTGACCCTGTGAAGTGGGACGATTGCAGACTGACACTCAGCTCTTCTGTGCATGCATAAAGAAACACGGCTCTGCACAGAGCCAACAAGAGCGGTCATTTTTGCTAATATGGCCTAGGAACCTACTGATACTCTCTCTGGCACTGAGCAATGATTTCTGGTTTTGACGAAACAAATCTGAGACAGTCAGATGCTCTGGCAAGCTGAATGCAAGAGCCTAGCCCCAGAAAAAGCTCAGCCCTGTACTGGTGACACTGGTATTATGCCTCCAGCTAAAGACATAATCATGGCCTGATTAACTAATTCTCTCCACTTGTAAGCTGGTGGAAGCTCACCCAACATAACAACAAAGTAACATAGGTGTGAGTTATCCCTTAAAATTATGATTTTAACAACCTGTTCAGCAGTAAATTTGGCCAAAGGAATATCCTAATATCGTTCAATGCAAGGATTTAGCAGAGGTATCCTGGTGACTACAGATCAGGTAGTGTCTAGTGCTATCTAATCACGGAATTACAGAAACTTTGGCTAGAAGGGATCTCTGGAGCGCTCTGGTCCAGCCTTCAGCTTGAAGCTGGACTAGCACCAATGCTACTCTTGCTCAGCCACAAATTTCTCTAGCCAAGTCTTAAAAAGCTCCAAGCATGGAGAATGCACAACCTTTCTGGGTGACTGTTTAGTCGCTGCACAACCCTCATCATGTAGAAACCGGTATTACTTGTGAGTGGTCTTCAAGTACCTTTTGAATACAACCATGGGGACAACACAACCTGAGCTCTAAGAGCCATACCACCGCGTCCCATACAGCAAAACATCATCTAAGTAGTTCAGTGTCCACTTTTTCACCTTTAAGAGTAGTAATGAAGAAATTTAAATTGGGAGGCAGTAGCCTTTTTGCTAATATTTACTATTAATTTGGGTAAATTGTAAGACACAAACTTCAGTCAAAGAGATTTCTATTGACTTGGAAACAGCCAGGATTTCACCCAGTTTCCAGGTAGCTGGTACAATATACACCCTGGCTAACCGACTCGGCAAACATTGAGAATGGCATTATAAGAATGAATAAAGGTCTGGAAAACCTGCTAGTGCCAAACAAAACATCCCAGCTAAACTTAGAGAGAGAAACAAAACAGTCTAATCAATTGCAACCAGCAAATGCCTAAAGCATAAGAAGATTTCCTACCAGGGATATCTATTTAATATGAAAAATAAAACCCCAAACCAAAAAGGCTTAACAAATTCCTGTGACTGAATTTTCTAATGAGACAAATGAGGATTAGAAGTAAAGCATTGCTTGGAAATGGTTTAACACTGACTGGCACGATTTACCAGAAGAGTCTTTCAGGACTGTCCCTTCAAATCTTTCAGGTCTGTCCGTACTGCAGATCCAAAGCAGAAACTAATGGTTGGGGCTATGCAGATGGTCAAACTAAACTTCACACAAACAGATGAGCTCCAGAGGTCCCTTCCAACCTCAACCAGCCTATGATTCTGTGTGAAAACAAGCTAGCAAGCATATTCACAGATTAAGGGCAAAGAAACACCAACAGAAATTAGGAGGGTCCATAAGGAGACTATTTTATCCCCATGCGATATGTAAGAAGAAGTCCCAGTAATAGTTTCTGACAAGCTTTTGCCCTATCCTTTCTCAAGTATCCCCAGTGACAGACTCCACAGTGTCCTTACAGACCCTAATCAATTCCTAGGCTTCCCTCTACTGACCATCAGAAAGATTCTGCCTATTTTGTGAAACATGACATTTCTGTGGCTGCAATTTAAGGCCCATATTCCTACTCCTACCCAGGCTGGTTAAGGACAGCAGATTTTTCTCTCTTGCCTCTTATTTGCAGTAGTTTTTTCACATACTTAAAGACAAGTTGTGATTTATCCCTGCAGTGTTTCGTTTGCCAGAATAAACATCCCCAGTTCTTTCAGTTTCTCCCCACACCCCAGCACTTTTCAGACCTTTTATCTGAATAAGCTTTTTTTTTATCTTATAAGCTTCTTCAAGGGCTTTTGCCCCAAAGTGGATACATCTGCTCCAGTCAAGTCTATCAGGGATCCCTTGCCTCTTTAACCAAAACACAAGTTTGGTTCCAGTTTATCATTTATGTTACTCGCCACCTAATATAAGCAGCAGCCAAACATAAGATGGGTTGTCCATGTGTTCAACCCCTCTGAATTCTTGACATGGAAAACAGACTAAAACACGCAAAAAAACCCTGAGAAATCCTGATTTTGCAGGTGGAGAAGAGAACCTCACAAAGCTGAGGAGGACAAAACATTTCATCAAGAGCAGGAACCAAGAGTAACTCTTCCAGATCCCTTATCTGAGTTTTAGCAACAAAATCACCTTTCAGCAAATTCCAGCAGTATCAGTGCAGCAGGTGAATGCCACACTCCAAGGAACTTTGTGTCGCAGAGTCACAGCTGAACAGGAAAAATAAACTGCAAGCAATAACATCATCCCCCGGGAGAAGCAGAAAAGCTATCAGAAAAGGGTATCCCCCTTCACACCCTCTGACTCCCTAAGTGCCACAATTATCTCCTGGATATATATTTTCATGTTGAAACAGAAGGGTAAAAATACAGCTTTGCACTGCAAAAGCAACGGCAATTGATTTAAAAAAAAAAAAAAAAAAAAAGAGTTCTTAAGAAACCACAGCATTCCCTTATTTATGTTCTCCATTTATACAGCCCAGCAGCTCGCCCACATGAACCTGGCGGACAGCTCCCCAGACAGGCGGCTTCACAGCACCCCTGGGACTCCCCTTGCTAGAAATAAGGAGTGTATTGCCTTCAGGCATCAGGAAGCTTCAGCACCGAAGGAATGGAGGTAACCAGGGAAATGATTCTGCAGAAGAGGCATCTCCATCTGCTGTGGGTTTTATTTTTTCCCAGGGTTGGTACAGCTGACCAGAAGCAGTCAGCCAGCAGAGCCTGACATCACCCCTAAACACAGTCACCCTCGACACCTGAACCTCTCTATCTCCGAGCACAGCATCTCTCCGAGGGGGACACTGTTAACACACTACATTACTGCTCCTCAAAATGCTGCTCTCCACCCTGACCTCTCTCTGAGATTTCAGCAGCAGTACATATTGATGTGAGCGGTGCAGGTCTCCAGGGACCTGTGGGCAAAGCAGTGCGAGATCCCCTTGGAGCAGCCATGGTGCACCTACCACCCCAAGGCACTGCACCCCTTGCTCAAACGCAGGCGCCCGTCACGTAGGCGTTTGCTCTGGCCAACACTCGCACAGCTGCAACGCTCGCTCTGCTTCCCAGATGGCTGAGAGCTCCTCCAAGCACCTGACTCCAGCTGAGATGGCTGTAGCTCCTCACGCTGTGTCCCTCCTGCCCAGCTGCCTGCGCCCTGTTAATACATTTATGATCCATGATATTCCTTCACATTTTGCCTACAATACCTTCACATGCTAGCAATGTCCTGCCTGGTCTTGTTAGGTTCTAAATTCAGGATGCAACTGGAAATAAGATGTCACCTGCCAAGCCATCCACATGCACAATGGATGACTAAGAATGAGTCCAGCCAAGTGTCTCCATCCAAGGAGGACAAGTCTCACAGCTCCAAGAAGCTCTGGAGTATGTAGAGATGAAACTGTACAAGCAGAGTTAAAACCCCATTAAAAATCCCTCTGCAATAGCTCAAGCTGCCATCAAAGCTTCTAGACACAAAATGCCTTAGGGGGAATAATCAAACAACCCAAGCCATCCTAAAGCAATTAAGGTGCATAATTTAAAAAAATAAATAATAAGAATAAAAAAATCCAGTCCGTCTTCCCTCCAAAATTTTGTCTTGAGCAGAGGTTTCCTGGCCACATTACAAACTTCTGGAAGTCACAGGTTTCCCGCAGAAGGCATTCATCACAGTAACAATTCAAGCGTGGACACACAACAAATGTATTCCAAGAATTGTGCTAAAAACATTAACTGACAAACCCCAGCCAAGTCCTTCAGCTTGCCATCCAAGTCACATGAATAGGAATATGTTCTATAAACTCAGACATATCTCTAGAAACAATGACATCAAACAGGAGATCCCCATTTGCATGTGTTCTACTTAGTGAAAGCTGAGTTTAATATAAGGCACATTTCTTTTTTTCTCTGGTATTATTAATTGTACTAACCATGAAATCACTAATGAAACAGCACTTAAATTGTTCATAGCAATGTTAGAACTATCTCCTTGTGAAATGAATGAAGTTCCCCTCTCAGATGCTCTCTGTGAACTGTGGGAAATTTCACTGCACTGATTATAATGTTTATTAAAAGTTGATTTTTGAGTAAACACTTGTAGCAAATTAATTGCTGCACTTAAGTGCTCTTCTCTGTTGATCCTTCCTGCCTTCTCAGGGAATGTATGCCTATACTTTCAGAATGATGTCATTAAGATGATGCTATCTTTTTCCCACCTCCCGCTTCTGATCCATATCTTCCATAAAGCAACTCCAGCATCTTGTGGTACCCCGTTAAAATATCCCCATTGTCCCCCAAATAATGCTTCTGCAATAAACCCTGTCTTCACTTCTCTTGTGATCCTGCCACATAACCTTCTCCTCCTGATGGCCAGGCACCAGCTTGATGATGGGGAACCTCCTGCCCCACCTGCCCCTGGTTGCCCTGTTTGCACACAATGCTGTGAGACAGGTCACGGTTCTTCTGGAAGGACAGGCCAGGCGGCCAAAGAGATAACGATCCAAGCCAAGCGTGATTTCCCAATCCAAATGGTTAACTTTGAGTTAAACCTAATCTCAGTTCAACTATTAATTCAAAGGGGGAATTGGAAGTAAAAATAAATAAGTAAACCAACAACCCAAATCCAGCAATATGTACTAAATGGAAGAGAAATACACATGAAGAAATATAAATGATGTTTCATGAAGCTTAGAAGGACCACATGGAAACCTCAAGACATCAGGAAAAATCTGCAGTTGGTAAGAATTAGAGACTAATGAGAAGTTATTATTTGCAGGGGATTTTTTTGGTTGGTTGGTTGGTTTTGGGTTTTGTTGTGTTGGTTTTTTTGGTGTGTTTTTTTATTTTTTTTTAATGAAAACATTACACAATGAAAATCTTGCAGATGGTACAAGCCAGTAGAGGAAAGTTCAACCTGTGATTTTGATCTGTATTTGGAAAGCAGCGGGGCAACGTGCATGTATCTGGTGATGATGAAAAAGCTTTTTCCAGTCCGTTAGTAACAAAGGCACATGTTAAACAACATCTATGAGAGATAAACATTTGAAATCAGCAGGCCTGGATAACTTGCACCTAAGAGCACTTATAATAGCTGGCTGAGAAGGTCGATTTGAACACAGCCAAATGCACAAGCTGCACTCAAGAAAGAAGAGATTCAGCACAGACCTCCGGTATGGCAGCCTGAGTTCTGGAAAAGAAGTAATGTGGCAGAGGATTTGGGGATCGAAAGAGGTAAATAATTCAGCATGAACTCCCAGTACATGCTGCTGAGAAAAGGCTAACACAGCTGTTTGCTGTATGAACTGAACAGCAAGGAAGAAGATAATACTCCTTTCCTACGTGGTATTGGGAAGACTTGTGCTGTGACACATCAGGCATTTTAAAAGGGCGATAAAGACCAAGGGAGGGTATGGAAAGGAAGCATAAAAGCAATTAGAGGAGCTCTGCATCCTTCTGGAGCAAGACCTGGATGCCCTCACTATAAAGTCATCTCAGTAGACACTGGGCACCTACGTTTAGGCAAGTTAAATAGGTGCTGAATGTCTTCAGAGGTACTCAGCTATAAGGCAATTCAACCCAGCAGAGCAAGGCACAATGGGATGCAAAGTGCAAACCTATGCAAATTCATCACTCTCCCCAGGTTATCTAGATTAATAGCTAGGGCAAGGGGAAACAGACTTGCTGCGTTGTCCATCTCAGCTCCTGAAAAGAAGAGCTCAACAAAGTGCAAGTTCTGCTTTATCAGAAACACATTGTTGGACTCAATTTACTGGAGGCAACTGGTGAAAATCAGTTGCTTTCAATAATTAGCCAAATAAAATAATCTACCCTTCCCATCAGAGACCACTCAATCTTAATCTAGCTACATCTGCACAGGCTTCCTGGGTTTCTGATGTCAGATCTTGGCCCAGGCACCAAGACGTTACATTCCACTTGGATTTTCTCAAATAGCTGCTGGCCTCTAATCATGGAAGCCCATTTGCTCTGGCTGCTGTATGTTTGGAAAAAACACATATTCAAATAATGAATTTTCAGTAATGTTCTGAACTTCATGAAGAGGAGAAATTGCTGCACAGAAGTTCTGACAAACTCCACTTTAGGGTCACTCCTGTTTGATTAACACCACTTTGTTAGAAAAAGCCTGATCAAGGTCTAAATATACACGTCATGAAGAAAGAAGAGACAAAGAAAAGTCATATTGATACTGCTGGAGCCACTGGGTGCTTCCAATCCCCAAGGTTCCATCAGCAAACTTGCAGTATTTTCACTTTCTCCTGGCATGGTTAGTGCATCCCAGCCAACGGACCAGCAGCAGCAGCAGGTTTCTAGTCATCTTGATTGCACAGAAAAGAAAGGTACCAAACATCTGTCAGCCACCAGATAAATAAATGAGAAATTCAACCTTTTCAGAATAGTTTCATGATTTTTGCTGCTGGTTTTGCTTCTTTAGCTTTTGAGGTTGCCAAAAGTGACTGGCAGCTATTGGTATTTCACCAGTGCAGACTGGTGACATCGAGCTGGTCTCCGTGCACACACGAATAGACACAGACATACTGCAGCTCAAGGCAGATTTTGTTTGTCTGATGTCTACTGCCCAGTCCCGTGTGAAATACTCGAGCAGAGCTGGGATGGCACATGGGCTAGCTGGTGTGAGAAAGGGTGTACAGGAGACCTGTGCCCACTGCACAGACACCTGGGAGCCCTAAGCTGCCTGAAATGGTGCAAGGCCCTACCCATGGGCAGCTAAATCAAACCTCAAAGCTCCAGCGACCATAATGAAGTGACTAGAGTTAAGACACCTTAATCTGCAAACCAGTCCCACCTTGGGGACACTTTTACAGGACAAAAGGAGAGTCTGCAGCCAGTTCTTACTAATGGATAAAAGGTGCTGGGAGTCTAGCTGTCCCTTGCTTAATGTCTTCCTCTGTTCCAGTGTACGGGAGTAAGAAATCCATCTTGAACAAAGGAGCTGTCCCACTGTTCCAGGGAAGAGACACCATTCTTACTTTTCTTTGCTGTCTCCTGGTCTTCAAAGCAAGAGCATCCATGTCATCAGTTCTGGGTTTGCTGGACCCTGCGAGCCCAGGCTTGCAGTACTGAGCCGGGGACACAGTGAACTCTGGCTGCATCTGCCAATTACAAACTATTTGGATGTACTTCACCTAATGAAAACAAATGGATTGTGCAATCCTTGTGACCACAGATGTGCTGTGGGAGAGCGTTTTAACCCACTTGCTGTCTTAGATGCCCCGTCTGTACAGAGGAGGGTTGCGCTGGATGTGGCTTGTGAGACTCATCTGGGTCTTAATCTGGGAAGACAGACCCAGAACACATCTGCAGTGCTGGGATTTCACAACCCAGTTGTTTTAATCTTCCTGTGAAGAGTTTAACCTTTTCGCTGAGGCTTATCTATGGCCAGAGCTGAAAATGCATGTCAGTGGCACAAGCTCATTCTGCCATGGCAGAGGTTGCTCCAACTAGGGAAGATCTTCCAGACAAGATAGTGCAGGCTATTGTCAACAGGCATCATGTTTGAGGGCAGGAGTCCTTAAGAAGCTCTGCTTAGCTCCACAGCCTACCAGCCAGACGAGTGAAAAGTGAGGATATTCTGCTCAGCAGCCTGTCCCTGCCCACTGCAATGAAAAATTATGTTCACCGTTATCTGGTTCTTGCCATTAACTTTCCCTACCTGGGTTTCCTGCCTCAAGGGGTTACCTTCCCTCCCAGAACATCCCATTCCCAGCCCTGCACACATTACTGAGGACTGTTATTTGTAGATGAGAATTTTATGGCACTTTGACATGGCACAAAGCTGAAACGCTTTTAAATCACAGCGAAACTGGTACCGGGATATGGCTCTGCCTTGTGCATCCCTCACAGTTTTATCAAGCTATGAGTATTTCTGAGAGAAAGCGGCTTCTCTAAGTATGAAAATACTGCTTTGTCTCTCCACTTCATTCCTAAATTCCCAGGCTTGGGATCAAGGGAATCACACAGAAGACACAGCAGCAGCACAGGGTGAGGAAAGAGAAGAAGCAACAAAGTCTAAAATCAAATCTCAGTAGCTTATTACGAGGCATGTATTTTAATATAAAGCCTATTAATTCAGTAATCATAGCTGTGTTTACTGTCATTTGTAACTGATGTGCTTTACATGCTCACAGGACCGCAGGCGAGGAGGGAGCGCTCTTCCTCCGCAGCTCTCCCACCCTGGGCAAGGAGCCACCCGCTGCTGCCCGCTCCCAGCACGCCTGTCCAGCTACACCCCCAAAACTCAGCTTTGCAAAGTGCTTGAGGAAAATGAAACTCAATGATCCTGCCCCATGTATTTACAGTGACCCTCCAGACTATAATTGTGATTATGTGGACTGGAAAGACTTTTGTGGGTGAATAAATGAAGTAATAATATTAATAATAATAATAAAACCCCTTAAAAATAGATCTGCAAGACCTTTGAGAGGTCTGGATGGAGTTTATCACCTTGCTGCATTTCTGGTCCAGCTGCTCTTTTTCTACATCAGCCTTTGGGAAAGATATGTGTCTATCATATCCTCCATGATACAAGTTGCTATCAGACAGCGGTTACTAGAATTATTTGACAGCAGCATCCCATGCCACAGCTAAACAGCATGACCAGATAACACCAAACAACATAAGTGAACAGAATGACATCTTTATTTTCTCCTAGGTGTACACCTATTTTCTACCAACCATGGCTAAAGGTTCCCTAGATTTAGCCCAGCACCAGCTCCAGGTTTTGCTCCACATAATTAAATGCAGCATATGAGAGGTGATAGAAGAGAGGGAAGTGCTTTGTTTAAAAGGTGACAAAGGTCAAGGTTGGCTCCCCAAGTGCAGCAGCCCCTGGGATGACACAATTAACTCCTTAACATGTTAAGTCAAAGCAGGGATATCTTACTGCTCCTTCTGCAGAGGAGATGTGGGAAAACATCCCAACACTTCTTCCGAGGAGCAGGGAAATTACCCTGACCTGGGATCCAAGCCACTGTGGATTAAAACTCTTTGGAATGAGAAGACTATTTTTTTTTTTTTCTTTTTATATCCACAGTAATTTGCCACTTCAGTGGCATAAAAATTAAATCCAGCTGGAATGGCTTTTTAATTAAAATCATACTTTTCTTATCAGAGTGAGAACACTTAAATGATTACAAAAGAAACATGGAAACCTCTGGCATCCTGTTCCCCATTCTCCAGCCAGGCTGTGCAGCAAACTCACTCTGCTAAACCATGTGTAACCCTTTGGAGACCATCCCACATGAGCTCTCCTCAGCCCATTTATGGACCAGAAAAAGTCATATAGGACATATAGAGTCTCTATTAAAACATACATACAAAAGCGTGCTCTCTTTGGCTGAACCTGCTGGAGCTCACTCCTGTTTTAATTTGCCAACTACTGGAAATTCCCTATGGAAGCAAAGAATCTCTATACATTTAATTTCAGCTCCTTGGCTGTTCTGTTATTTATCTTCATAGACAACACAAAGGTTTCCCACTGTCTCAAAAGTACCCCCAGGCCAAAGGCTGAAACCATACACCCGACCCATTCCTAGCAGATACACCCCACCATCCCACTCGGGTGGTTAAGGTTCTCCTTTTTGCCCCAAGCACTATCATTCAGGCTTGTTCCAGCATCCTCGTATTTAGCTGGAGGCCTCTCCATACGGTGCCAACAAAACTCATGGGTCATGATGTGGGCAAGGGTGGGTCACACAAGCTGTGCCACCCACCCACCCACCCTGAGGAGCACCTCGCATGCCACAGCCTCCGGGCCACGGGGACGACTGCTGTTGCCTGCGCTACTTGTGGGTTTCAGCCTTCCAGGGTTGCTCCTGTAACAATTACATGAGCATTAATCTCACAGCCAGACCCTCAGACGGCACGGCACAGCAATGTTAGCGTCAGTGAGGCTAAGCTGATTTATTCTGGCTGAGGATGGTAACTGCAGGGTAGGATTTTCCCAAGCACAACTATTAGTTAAATTCCTAGGGCCGAATGAATATGTGACTGAGTGTCTGGATGCTTTTATCTTTCTGTTTTCAGTGCCAGGTCCTGCTAGGGAAAGGGATGTTAAGGCAGATGCTAGAACAGAGGTCTTGAACCCGTGCTGTTTGCAATGATCCTATGGGACTTTCCGTCAGAACAGCACTATCACAGGAACTCAGCGGCATTTTCCTTGCAGGCAGAATGGGGATCAGATGCTACTTCAACTGGGAAAGTTACTCCATTTTCAGCTCCAGTCAGACCACTGCAGCCACATGGTGCTAGAATACAGAGGCTGAAATAACCATCTCCCAGACAAACCCAAGAACAGCCACGGTGATCTCCAAGTGTCTCCCACGTAATGAAGAAAAGGCTGTTTTACCCTGGCAGCTCCTCCTGCCCTCTCCCTCCTGGCACCCAGAGGTGCTGCTTGCAGTCACACCGCTGAACTGCCACCCTTTTGCAGGAAAACATAACCTGGGGGTACACACAGGAGACACCAAACCCCCAATCTCATTGCTCAGGATCTTAGATTCTTAAATACTTTTAAACTCTAGACTTAGTCCAAGATGATATTTCCAGGCCTGGAAATTTTCTGCCCCAATTAAATCTGCTGCTGGTGAAGTGAGTTAAGAGGTCCCCAGGCTCTGAGACTGAACATGCATCAAATAGTTGTGACCAAACAGTTTTCAAAACTGAAACTCTTCCACTATCTGATCTGTGCTTTAAAATACAAGTCATGGTCCCTTCTCCGTGTCAGTCTTCCAACCCGCAAATCAGGGCAGTGGTATTTCTCTCCTGCCCAGAAACGGCTGGGCCATCATTTAAAGGGGTGGCACGTTCTGGCCATTTTCTGGCCCAAAAAAGAACATTTAAAAACAACCCATAAAAAGAAAGATTTTTTTTTTCTTTATTCGCTCCTCTGTCAAGAAAAATAACTCAGAACTTGTGAATTTTTCTAGTTTCTTGATGAGAAGCAAAAAGGGAATAGCTATTCTATTTTTTCTCTCCCGTCAATCAAGAATTAAAGTCCTCAAGGACAAATATCTCCTACCCCCCACAACTTTACAAGTAAAAGACCTTACCTTCCTGAAAATATTCCTCAAGTAAAAGGTTAGGGGTTTTTTGTTAAGAAAAATACATTTGGAAGACAAATGTTCAGCAAGGGCTAATGTGAAGTGACCAGCCAACATTCTTTATATCTTGGCCTTAAGATTAATTCACAGTAACCACGCATCCCCCAGTCAGAGGTCAGTTGCAGCCACTAACTGGGTGACCTGTGCAGAAGTATAATGTTTTCCCCATTGTAGACCTCACTGTCAGTGTACAATATCAATTTTAAATTTCTCTCCCTCTCACCCAATTGCTCACCCCTTGCGAGCAAGCTCTGTGCGTGCGCAGTCCGAGATGGCTGACCGCGTCTTTTCTGGAAAGAAGCACTATTTTTAAATTCGCTGTTGTTATTTTAGTGTGGTGTGAAGGATCTGGGAGAGACTCCCTGTTGCTCGTATGAGAGCAATCGAAAATATTAATCCTCCTCTCCCTCCCATCTGAAACAAAAGATTTGCAAGAAACAGATCGCATTGGCTCTGCAAAACACCGTGCCGGCACTGGCAGCCCCTGGCTCAATGCTGAGCATACAGCCAGGGTCATCCTGATGAAAACCTTTCCCTGTCTCTGCTCCCTTCTTTCCCTTCGTGGCCATGATCTCCATGACAGCCTGAATGATGACACTGTTGGTTGGCAGCATGAGTCCACCATGGATGGATCCCTCGAAACAAGGGGTAACGGTGGGAGAGAGCAGCGACCCGAGCCACACGCAGAGCAAAGCCCTCCAGTTGGCTTTGAGTTTCCTGCAAGAGGAACACGCCCCGCAACACGCCCAAGTGTACTCACACATACCTTTAAAAAAAAATGAATTAAAAAAGAGACCAAAGGGAAGACGGCCAAAAGAGGCATCATCAGTGAGATCTTCCCACTGGAGAACTGGCAAGCTGCAATACTGGGGGGGACAACATGAAACCCTAGAGAGATCCTCCTCATCTCTCAACAAACCAGTAGCTTTCCAAGATGATCTCTTTCCATCTCCTACTCTCACCAGAATCAAACATGGATGTGTTTCCAAGCCTGGCAAACCCCCTGTTCCTGCATTGACAGGTATATCCACACTGCATAACACCTTGCTCCTGTGAAAGGTGGTTTGACTTGCTCAGTTTTCCCTTACGCAGGAGGGCGAGCTGCATCGTGAACATTATCGCACCCATCGCTCTCCCTGCTTTGCTGCTGAGTGCGATACACTTCATACAGGTGGCTCCTCTTGAGGCAGTCCCTGTGACAGACAACATATCCCTTTAAGAAACGGGCCAACCTCCATCACAAAAGCAGTTGGCTTTTTGGCTCTCAGTGCTACTTTTGGCAGGTTGTTCTCACATCTCGCTCCCCTCACTGCTACAAACCTTCCTACACCCAGCCAAATTCAATCCCGTCGAGCGTCCAGACGCTCCTGCACCAGCATTAGCCCTTTACTTTGGAAGATGCTTCCATTCCCCGAGGTTACCACGAGTGCACATG
Organism: Ibycter americanus; assembly: GCA_035590275.1. Classification (NCBI taxonomy): domain Eukaryota; kingdom Metazoa; phylum Chordata; class Aves; order Falconiformes; family Falconidae; genus Ibycter; species Ibycter americanus. The sequence goes on from JAVJGI010000050.1 coordinate 53,693,927, forward strand.
TAGGGGGTAACGGCATCATGCCCACGACATCGATTTGCAAGGCTAATCTATGATTTGTAGAGATAACTACAAAGTCTTTATGATGTAGGCAGACAAAAGTGCAAAGAAACAGGCAAAGGGCAAGTAAAGGAAATATATTTTTCTCATTTCCAGATTGGGTTTTAGGCATTCAGCTGCAAGACCATCCCTAGCAGAAAGTTCATTTACAGAGCCTGGAATGGAGCTAAGAGCTTCTCAGCTTCATCCTGTGCCTGAAATGTAGCTGAATTTATTGCTTCATCTCCTTCTTCTACCCATGGTTACCCCAGTGGAGGCTGTTCCTTGCCTATACTTCTCCCCAGGCTACTCTGCAAGGGAAATAAGCATTTATTTTTAGGTGCATTGTACTCTGGTTGGGCTCTTCTCCCAGGGCTGCAATATATATTTAATACTTGCTTCCAGAGCTGACAGCCCAGGAAGCTTGAGTGGTGAACTGGCAGAGAAGAAATAATTACAAAGCAGAGGGGCATCAACCTGCCAAGCATGTTAATACCCCTTCTAGAAACAGAGACCTGACTTCTCGACAGTCCCGTAGCGGGGAAGAAAGCAAGCCTGAATCAAAGACACAGTTGCTGTTTTATGATGATGATGATTTCAGTTGTGCAATAACAAACCCTGTCAAATCTGCAGCAGAGAGGAGCAGAAGGAGAAATACAGTATTAGAGCAATATGTGGAAGACAAAAAAAAATATGCTGGAAAAAGGCAGTATGGGAGAGTCAGCTGCACCTGGGCTGCTCAGCGTTCCCAGCATGGGCTGTCTCTAAGACTGCTACATATCTGGGATGCTTCTAGACAGCGATGATCCAAGCGGGATCAGCAGACCCAGCGATCAACCCGCACAAGAGATCCAGCCCCACTGTGGGACTGTTCCACAATGGATCCACCCAAAGGCTGTGGTTCCTAACCCCTTTGCGGATGGCGTTCATGACTGCTGTCCTCACGTCTCTCTCGACTGTTGCTCCCAGTTGCCCTTCCACACAGTACTACAGCCTCCTCCTCTCCCTTATCCCAGTCCTCACCTGATCCCTAGGGAAATACCATGCTGGGATCACAGGTTCTGGCTGGTCCCCAAGGCCTCCACCACAGCTTGCAGCTGCCACTTGGACTCTCTTCCCTTCTGTGTCCCTTCTTCCAGAGTAAATACAGGCTCTTGAGCACGTTAGGTGTCTTTCCTTTAGAAAACCACAATCTGTACTCAGCCCTTTACTTAGCCATTCTTCCACAACCAAATTTAGTGTTTTTGGAAGATGGCCCTTCAATAAATCCTGGCTTTATCTGTATCTGTAACAACGATATGCAGCAAAAAAATCTGAACAGACAACCATACCTTCAGCTTTATAGCTAGGTTTAAAAATATTTCCAGATGCTTATTGGTCCCTTAAGACATTTCTGAGGCTTGGGTCAAATAGACCCAAGGCAGCAAGCTCCAACTTTTAATTTCCTTTCCATCTACAAAACTGTCAAGGCTTGGCTTACACAGTTTAACCACCAGAGCTGTCTGGCTCTGGGAACAGGTTCCCAGTCAAAGGAGCACAGCAAAATAGTGAAATTTAAGAAGTGGAAGGTAAATAACCTTATGAATACAATAGGAGCCTCATGCTGGCAAAGACCTCAAGGAGACAGAAAGGTTGTTCCTGCCTTATGTCCCCAAGCTTGTAAGATCCAAATGAAAACAACAGTCAACGTGGAAGACACAAATGCACGTGCCAACATCAGAAGTCTCTTTCTCACGAGGTGTGAATTTAATTATAGTGTAGATCATGCACTGCCAGCACAACTTCAGCCACTGACAGACACCCAACCAAGCATCTCCAACAGAATGAGGGACCAAGATGATGGATCTCTAAGAGGAACATCTCACACCACAGTTTTATTAAGTGCTATTATAGCTATGACTGACTGCTGATATATGGGACGTAATATTTTTTTTTATTAGACCGACTAGTACAGCTAGAGAGATAAAAAAAGCTTTTGAAGCTCTTTGAAACACACTCAGGAAACTTCAGGCTATGCATAGGTCTGAAATAACTGTTCTGATTTTAGTCAGGTTTGTTAATTACAGAAAAAAAGGGTAATTAGCACCTGCAGAGCAGACAAATCACTTAGCCAGGGAGGAGCTGGTAGGACCGTCAGACCTTGTAGGACTGCAGGGGCGGGTGAGTTATCACCTCTGCGACAGCGAGGAACTAGCAGGTGGCGAGACGTGAAGAAAACTGTGGCATGTCATAAAAATCAATGTCTCCACTGAGTTCGAGGTTTTTAACGTCCAGCGGAACCATGAATGTTAATTTGTGGGCTTGCCTTTCAGAGAGACATTGCAGGTCTGTAACACAGAAGGATGGTAGCGATGGGTTTGCAATAAGCCGCCCCGTCCGACCAACACGCTTTTCTTTCACATTGTCCCACTGATAAACAGCTCCAGGCTAAACCCAGAGCAATTGCTACTCAGCTTTGTTTCTCTTTCAGACCTCAGGAAGTATTGCTATGCCTGAAAGCATATATTTTTATTTATTAAAAATATATATATACACACAAGTATGTATATATATATATATTTCAGTTGTTCCAATACAAGCTGTTATTTCTTTTGATAAATCTCACCTCATCTGCATTGTACACAGCCAGTCTGAAGCTAATAAGCCTTTGACATACTGTTTGCTGAAATGCGTATGACTTCCCAGGGGAGGGAGCAGAGAGCGGGCCAAAGAGGAACAAAGTTTAATTTTGCTGAAAATGGTGCTGCAAAAGAAACTGTGCGGGCATGAGGAAAGAACAAGAATCCCTGCACTCAGAAACACAGCCTGTGCCCCAACTGCAAAGCACCAGCAGGTGAAATAAAGCTTTGCACCGAGAAACTGTGCAAAAAGGAAACTACAACAAGAGTCAGTGAGTAGAGCAAAACAGAAGGGGTGGGAAAATTCCTCGAGAGGAATGATTGCAGCACTGAAATTAAGTGCATGGCATAGCTGAGACCCACACGGCTCTGCAACTGTGTTTAATGTCATTCCCCCTCAAAATGTAAGCAGCCTAGCAGTCAACACTTGAGCACGTCAGTAATCCTTCACCTAGTGTCTGGCCTCCTTTCGGTGCCCTGTGAAGCTGGGAACCATCTCAGCAGCAGCATTTTTCTCTGCCTTTGAGCATGTCAAGCAAAAAGAAAACATGTTCCTATTGTGAAAAAAAGCTGGAAAAGCCTAATTATGCTTAAGCGCCAGGATGAAAATGAAAAATAACCAGATGGATGCAGACGTTGCAGGAAACAAGTGGCTTGTTTCAGTGTTGGCTCTTTTGCACTTGCATCTTGCTTTCAAATGACCCCAGGGCAAGAAGAAAACTCTGTGACCTCCCCAAGTAGGGAGTCCCGAAGGGGTCCCCAGGCAGCACAGGGCTGGCAGAGGGGCTCCAGCACCCCTCTGCATAGCTCCCACCATGGCAGGACTCAGCGAGGGGAAGAAAGCAGTCACACCCCTTTGCATTCCTCGCTGAATTGTCCCAAATTACTAGCCCGAAATTACAGGGGAAAAAGCAGCCAAGAAATACTGGGCACAGCTCAGGATTGAGCCCGATCACTGATGGCAAGGAGGATGAAGTAGCTTTAGCAGCAGGATACGTGCAACCACATCAGCTAGCGCTGCTGCAGCTCCACGGCCGAGCAGTCTGCCTTTGGGCGAGGGCTGAACGGTCCTGGGGAGGATTTAATTCGCTCCCTCCCTCTGCAAGGAGACACATCTGGCAGGGCAGTGGGGTTTGATCTCTTCTCAGCAAACTCCGGAGGGCTGTGAAATGTGACAAAAAAAAAAAAAAAAAAAAAAAAAAAAAAAAAAAAAAAAAAAAAAAAAAAAAAAGACAAGGATATATGTCCCACATAGCCACAAATGGGATTAAACTTTCTAAAGGGTTTCACCTCTCCCCTGAAAAGTGGCTAGGGATCTGTAATGGGAAAGCAGCTATAAAAAATAATCATTACATTCACTTAAAATAAGAGTTGAATTTGGCTACAGCAAAATAAAGGTGGAAGAGGTATAATCTCCAGCAGGATTTGGATTCTGGCTGTTTCCAAGCTAAGTGCATAAAAATGCTGTATCAGCACTGAAGCAGCTTTTCAGTTTGTCACAAATCTACAGAGTTGTTATGGATCTTTTTTTCTGGGGGTGGGCATCAGGCTCAGCATATTTAATTTTGTTTCCTTCTTGCCTTGCAAAGGGACGTGCTGCTTAAAGTTTGAACTGCAGCAGTCTGGCCACTAAGGAAAGATGAAATAAAAGCTGCTTTTCAGTAATGAATAAAGCAGGCTGCAGGGGAAAGCTCAGCGTGAGCAGGTTTTCTTCTTTTTTCACTCTTACACAACGCAAGAGAAACCCAGGGAGGGATTCAGCTTGCAGCTTAAGATCCCTAAATGTAGGTGTCTACCTGAGGACTGAGCCGCTGCAGTCAATGAGGGTTCAGAGACGTGCATAACGGAGGCACGTGGAGCCATTTGAGAGCACTTTATTTTCTGCATTCATAGCATCCACGTGGGGCTGGCAGATAACACAGCATCTGCAGGGGCTTCGCTCTCCGCAAAGGGATGGTATGGGACAACGGGATATTTTCCAAAATGGCCTGAGGTGTCTAAGACGGAGCAGCCGAACCCAACCTGACAACACTGCTGACCACAACGGGAGCTCAGACCATCCAGGTCACACGTAGACACCTACGCAGAAATGCCAAAACGTAGGTGTCCTGATCTGCCAGGCGAATCCCACCCCAAGGCCACCTGCAAGGAAGCCCACAGACTGATTAGCTGTGATAGACAATGACATTTATAAGGCCCCTGGAGACACTCGCTGCTCAGATATTGGTTGTGATGTTACAGATCACCAGGTATTAATTGAAACATCTGTTAAACACAGAATCAAGGTTGGAGCCTCAAAGGAACATCTTTTAAAAAGGCACCCAATAGACTTCAGCTTTACAAAGAAGACGAAGTATTGATATTTTCCCCTCCAGACAAGAATTGTATTTAAATAGATTTTTTTTTTCCCTTCCCTCTTGACGTTTCACAGGGATGAAGATTAAAAAAATGTGGAGCTTCTACTCAGCTTCCCAACTATCAGGAGTAGGAAGATCCCTGAGCCCGCTGCAAAAGCAAGGAGGGGATGATGGGGATGGCAGCTCAGCAAACAGAGAGTTGGGGTCTCCCCACTCAGTTCCTTTGGTCTCTTCTCAACTTTAAATCAAAGCAAATCAATGAAGCTGAGGCATGACATCCAGAAGAGTTTATCAAAGCAACATGGCCAAGTCTGTTGTCCGGCCCACTAGTGAAACGCATCAGAAAATAACCCTGATTTGGTTCTAAATTAGAAAATAATCCCAAATCAATTCTAACACTTGAATTTAAAACCCAACCGACAGAAGGGTAAGTCTCCATCTCCCAGCAGTGCAAAAAATGAAAGGGCTAGACTTCTCACCCCCAGGGCAGTCACTAACTATCTAATGTCATTAATAGAGGAGTTTAAGGCTGTTACCATCCACTGTTTCAGTTGCCTGGAAAAGCAACTTTGTTAATGTAAAGTACATCAGGGTCTCTAAAATTCATGTACAGCTCAGAAGCTAAAATAGGCCTTCAAGTCACAGAAATACTGTATATATAAAAGTTAGTGCTGTAGATAAAATCTGGCACAATAAACCACCAGTAAAGCAGCCCTAATGTGTGTTTTCCAGCCGTAAGCAAACCACAACACATACCCCTGCACGCAAAAATGTCCCTAAATTCACTTCATGAACCAACCACCTAAAAATTACTGAACTGAGTTCTGTCGTCACCTACACTAACTTCGCACCAGGGCTGCATGACTTCAGGGCACCGCATCTGCCTGCCTCCGCATGACTGACGGATGAGCGGGGGAAAGAGCATCTAAGGCAAGGACCGTAACAGCAAAGAAAAATCACACCTGCTTCCGCCTCTTAACCTTACCTGCTCACTTCCAGCGGGTCAGGCCATGTTCACATAGGCTATTTATATTTGTGCAGATTGGCAATTATTAAACATAAGTGCTCTGGCTATTATAGCTCTTCCCTCATTAGGGTTTATGCATGAGGCTAAGCAGTTCAAAAGTGATTTGTAGCAAAGCTAATGGTCAGTAGACGCTTCTAATGAAGCTGAAGTTTCCGGATAGAAAGTCTTGGTATTTATTAACAACATCCTTATCAGAAGGAAACTTTGCACTTTTATTTACATCTCCAGAAGCCTTTAGGTTTTCTAAAACCCCGGTGCTGAAGAAGCCTGGCAACACCCCATTCAAGAAATAAAAGAGCTGTGTAAGGGTGCACAGAGCATCCAGCAACCGGTGGCTTTGGGGAGCCCATCTTCTTCTTAAACCCTCCCCCAGGCACTTTGAGTCCTAATGAATGAACCCTCCCTGCGTTAGGGGTCCTGTAATGTGAAAGGTGAACCTCATGCCCAGAGAGATGAATCACCCCAGAGAAATCCCTGGTGGTCAGGCATGAAGCCAAGCATGCTGCAGGTTGCTCCAAAAGGGAACGGTGACAAGAAGACCGCTCAGCTGGTGAACAGCCTTCCCCAGCCATGCCCAGGACCTCCCCACCACGGGTGAGCTGTGTTAGCTCTGGATGGAGGCCAGTCTGACGGCTAGCATCCCTTCCCTGCCCCTCACACCTCGAAATCAAGGGTCTGATTTTCCTTCCACTGCAGTCCTCTGGGATCTCATTTTCAGAGGCCAAGACATCTCCCCTCTTGGCTCGGTTCCCGCCCAAATGAAGCTGTGAGAGCTGGTGACTTCTGGAAAACATCTGGGAGAGTGGAAGGGAAATCGCAGGCGTTCAGCACTCACCGAGGAAACCCTGCCCACCTGCACAGGGTGGGAGGGCAAACCAGTGCCATGGCACAGGCAGGCTCAGCAAGTCTCACAGAGGGAGCAGGTCAGAAGCTGCTCCAGGCACCTCTAACCCATTTTGTCTAGGGTTTTGGCCCATGACTGAGGATTTTTCTTGGCTGTAATTCCTAGATTTTGGTCCTTACAAACGAATTTCCTCTTCTTTCCAATACAATAGAGAGAAAGTAGATGAGACCAGAGAATGGGGCTATATTTAATCACACAACCTTTCCCCGTCACTGGAAAACCACGTATCCATTTCCACTGAGCCAGCGCGATGCAACAGCGATCCCACTCGCAGCAGTGAAATGACACTGCCACACTTGTGCTGACTTGGTCTGAGGGCAGGACGTGACCTACGGAGTTCATAAAACCAAGCTAAGTCCTGCTGCTCATCAAAACTTGAGTAACACTTTTTATCTTGCACAGATAATTTGACTCCCTTCCTGAATGTGAGCCGCAGATGCCATGCAGAGTGTGACAAATCTCCTCCAAGTGCGCTCAGCTCTGACTTAACAAAAAATAAGATCATCTCGTCTTGGGTCTCATTGATCTACACAGTGTCTGGTGCTCTTCCTCAGACTGCCAATAAATGGGACACTTGATGCTTAACAGGGAGAAATCCTTTCTGTCCCTCTTCCCTATCTTCTCCAACTAAGGTTAGCGCCTACAAACTAGCCCAAATACCAGGTCACGTCCCACTCCTACCAGGCTAAGTCAGCATATGATGTGGCAAGTGGAAGACTGATTTCAACAAGATACCAGTCTTTCCAGTTGTTTCTGTTGGATACCATGTGGTAAAGGGAAAAAAGGGAAAAAAACAAGCTTTTTTTTTTTTCTTTCTTTTTTTCCCCCCCCCTGAAAAATAAAGAAACTGTAGGTTTGCCTTTTCCAAGGCAGCCTTGCAGCTGGTGCCTCGGGAGGGCTGAACCCCCTCTTTCACAACACTGGTTCCATCACTTACTCATGCCCCAGCTGCCCATTTGCAAAACGCACACAGCACCTCCCTGCTTTGCATCCACCAGCTACCACGACCCCCCACCTTGGATACTGAAGTGGGAAGAGACAAACAGCACTCAGCAAAGTCACGCCACTGTGAAACAATGAAAACAAGAACAAAATGTCACGGCAGCCTCACAAGCCAGCGCTGGACGGACTTAGCACAAAACACAGCACACCTTACTTTGCATTTTTATCTGGTGCAGCCTCTGGCTGTCACACTGCTGCTGATATTACAACAGAAAGGAGTTTGAACCAGAGTATTTTTAAAGCGCTGTAAAAAGGGTGAAACACAGATACACACCCAAATTCAGAGCCAGGCAGCTTTCTCTGTCCATGGTCCCATCTGCCTCCTGGTGCTGCATATTTGGCAACTATCCCTCTTTTTAAAAAACACCCTGGTGGACTTATCTCCTTTTACAATACATCAAGATTCCCCTCCTGTCTGGTTCTCCAGACTTTTCCTGCTGGAGACAGACCTCTCGGCTGCAGGGAGGGTGTGATAATTGTGGTGCGAATCCCCTTGCTGACATACTGGCAGGCTGGAATAAAACACTATTGGAAATAGCCTTAAATACTCCACATGGGATTATTTTTTTTTCTTGCCTCAGATACTGTGGTTTTGCCTATTTTTCTGTTTTGCCTCATTATGTCCCAAGTAAGAGCTTCAAAAATATATGTACTGCTGAAAATATGTACTCTGAAAACTTTCAGCATTATAGAGAGGCAATGAGACTTTCAGAGCTACCCAGATACAGGGTTGGGCAACTGGTTCTCCTAAATAGTCAGTCATGCATTTATGCATGTATAAATTTAATAAATCATACACCCAGTAACACATGGAGGGTTTGTGGCAAGGCCTTTCTTAAACACATGTTGTTATTGCTAAAGGATCTGCGTGTCGGATGCAGGAATTAGGCTGGAGGATTCTGGTGAGTACCTTGCCTTTTCACCAGAAACACCGATTATTTTGTTTTAAACATTTATCTCACTTCTCAGACTCTCAGTAAATGACAGGATGAAAGAGATACAGATACAGCTGAAGTGGTTGTCCCGAGAGCTTAAATTTAACTGGTTTTTTTACAACAGTCCTGTTTCCAGCATTTACACTTGGACTGCTAAAGGATCAAATCTGAGTTTTTTATTCCTTTCCATCACACATCTACTTCATGGCTGAAGCAGAACAAAACTCTGAAGAAAAGCACAAATTACACCAGCTGGCCAGATTTGGCTGATTCAATGAGCTTGCAGTCTGAAGGCATGTGGAATCCACCAACTGCTTTGAATTAGCCACATCTCATTTACTAGACACACACTGGGGACAAAAAAATAGCCCAACGTGTAGCTCTCTGGGCCAGATTATCTTAGTTACACCCCTAAAAAGGTAAACTGACCCACTAGAACCTAACAGGGATTATTCTGGATTTACACCATGCCCTCCCTTCCCACCTTTAGCACTTCAGAATGTTAAAAGCTGCCGGCTGCAGGAGGCAGGTCTCTGGTGAGCATGGTCTGATGAACTACAGCAAATGAGATTTGCCCAATTTCCTTTTTTACCACATTTGTAGATCGTGAGAGGCCGAGGCGAAAGTTTATAACAGCAATAAGAAACCACATGGCTGCAACAGTTTTATAGCACTGAACTTCTCAATCTGCCGGTCATTCTTGTTCAGTTTTTCCAAGGACATACCAATAAAAATTATCACAATAAATTATAAGAAAAAAAAAAAACCCCACAACCCACCCACAACTCTGCTGAGCCATCGTAGGTCCCAGAGCCAGGCTGTTACAACTGCTGAATTATTTTTGCTTTAAAAAAGAGCACCGAATCCCAGGTTCAAACTGAGAAACAAAACCAAAGGGGATTTTCTCTAGCACTGAGGCACTTCAGCATTAGTCACCTTGCAGATCAGCGCTGATAAGGAGCATGTGAATCTCTTTAACCTACTAGTATGAACCAGGTCCCAGGAACATTAATACAACAAAAGAATGAGAAAACAACCAACAGTTCCACTAAACCAAGGGCAAGGAAGTGAGATAAAGTATGAAACAACAAGATAATAAAAAGGGTTGAAAAGGAACCAGTACAGGATTGCACCGTGGCTGTGCCTTGCCACTGTCCCAAAGCTTCAGGGGTTTGTGCTCACTGACAGCAAAATATTGATGGCAAGGACACCAAGAGCACCAGCTGAAGGGCCTGATCCTGCCACCACTTGCATGACAAACTTCAGCAGATTACATGACTTAACTCTCCGCAGGATCTGGCCCCAGAGGACCTCTTAATGCCAACAATGTTTCAAGAAATGGGATTTTTGCCACGGGCTTCAGTGGAAGTGAGAGTTGGAGCAGATCCAGCAGCTGATGGGACTGCTGCCCCCCTCTCATTTCCCCAGCTCCAGCCCTGGACATGAGCTATTTTGGATCTTCCCTAAAGCAAAGTCTGTAGAATTCCAGGAAATAATTGCCTGGTCATTTTTTTTAATAGTTTAATCCATTTTCCCAGCCTGTTCTTCCTCAAATAAAGTCTTTGGCAATGCAGATGGCTGGGTGGCTCACAGTGACAGGGAAAAAACCTGAAATTAGTGTCTCATTTCTTAAGAGACAAGGGAGGGAAGAAAGGAGAGATGAGTGATGCAGTGACAAATCTGGGTTACCTTCCACTCCCTGAGGCTCGGCTTGGTTGGTCTGACTCTGCCGGGGATCAGAGCCGCTCGGAGCGCACCGCTGTCACCAGCCGAGCAGAGCGAACAGAAGCGAGTTACAACCAAGTGGCACAACCTCAGCTCGTGTGGGCACCCACACCCAACCCAACGGGATGCTGGTGAGGAAACCTCACCCTCCAAAGAAAGAAAACAAGCGTAGGAGAAGATCAGATGTAAGAAGGAAACTCAGGCACCGCCAGCACCCCATCCCCTCCCCACCCCAGCCTGCCAAATACAAACGGTCCCGCTAGGAACCGTGCGCTGCAGGGAAACGAGCTGCAAGAACCAAAGCTTCAGCCCAACGCGCAGAAGCCCGTGTGCCCCCCGTGTGTGCCCCCCGTGTGCCCCCTGCGTGCGCCCCATGTGTGCCCTGCGTGTCCCCCGTGTGTGCCCTGCGTGTCCCCCGTGTGCGCCCTGCGTGTCCCCCGTGTGCGGCCCCCGTGCGCCGGGACCCGGCTCCTGCACCCAGCGCGTTCGCACTCGGCGCGTCGGCAGGAGGAACGCGCCCGTCTGGTAACTGCACCCGGTGCGACGAGCCACCTGCGGGGGGATGAAACAGCCCCGAAGCAGGGACCTGCCAGCGTGGAAATGACACGCAGAAGGGACCCAGCAGCCAGCAAACGCATCCAATGCTCCCAGCTCCTGCTCTGCGCTCGGACAGTGCATCCACACGGGGTTCTAACCTCACGGAGCGGCACTTTGCTCAACTTCCCGTGGGCAGCCGCTCCTGGATGGGAGGAAGGTCCCACCGGGAGCCCCCTGCCCCGCCGCTGGAATCGCCTCTGGGGAATTTCATCCCCCTACCCCCAGTTTTGGGGCAGGGAGAGCATTGCACAAAACGATCGAGCTCCTGAACAGAGTAACCAAAGCAAAGCGAAAGAAAGCCAGGCTGCAAACCTGAATGACAACAAAACCAAGAGCCTGAAATAAAACGCTACAACTCCCCGCCCAGCGAATTCCTCCAGCTCGAGAGATCCTCTCGCTCCTGAAGAGGAACCGTACCTCGCACGGGAACACGCAGCGACTGCTGAGTGCCAGTTATGGGGGGCAGGACCCCCCAGGGGGGGAGGGGGGCAGGACCCCGACGAGTTGCTGGGCGCCCCCGCTCCCGTTTGGCCCCGCCGGGCTGAACCCCCAGAGATGCCCCTGGCAGCCGAGGGGCAGGGGGAGGCCGGAGGGGCTCGGGCAGCCGCCCGCACATCAGCCGTCAGAAGAGCGCGGGTGCGCCTCCGGAGTAACGGGGGTGGAACCAACGCAGCCGCCCCCACACCGAGGGGCCGGGTGGCCCGATGCAAGGTGACCTCCTGCGCGGCTCTCCGCGCCCTTGCGACACCCCTGCGGGAGGCAGCGCTGCCGGGTGACCCCGCGCCTC
>JAVJGI010000050.1:53723753-53766967 GCA_035590275.1 Ibycter americanus
GGGGGAAGGTTCCGGCACCTTCTCACAGGAGTCACCCCTGCAGCCCCCCACTGCCAACACCTTGCCACGCAAACCCAGTACATCGGCACACTCTGAGAGTAAAGCAAGAAGACTGATACAAGTGAATGGTGACTAATTTAAAATTAGTAAAAAGAAGCTCGTTTAATTAGAGAGACAATAAATAACCCGAGGAATCTATTGCCATGAGATTAATTTAAAGCCAAACACAAGATTAAGAGGGAGAGCACGTATCTGTAGGTGGCATTTATGGATGACCATGTTCCATGGAAAATCAGTGGATAATAGGGTATATCTGCAGCAGTGTTAAATAGAACAAATAAGTCATGTTTCAGAGTACAAACTAATCAGAGTGACGGGGTACAAGCCAACAAAAAGGTAGCAGGATCGGTACTTTTACTGGCAGCTTCTTCTGAAATATGTAGTATTGGTCGGTGCTTGAGAGAGACCTGCCTGTGACACTGATACTCTTCTCTGCCACATTACCTGAGCAGATTACGGTGTGAATGAGGGGGTTTATGATGCCTTTTTGGAGTAGGAAATAACTACAATGATGGAGAAAAGCCATGGAAAAGGTAAGGAATACACTCACGTGTCCTGACATAGATTAATTCAGGTACCATGTCTACCTCTATTCATTGACTATGCAGTTGAATGGAAATAGGAACCCTAAACGTTGACTCATGTCTTTTGCTTTCTTGAACAAAAAGGCCGTGGGATTTGTAATTAGGATGTTGAGTACCTGTTCCAGGTGGTCTGATTAAAGCCTTTAAGGATTTGTCTGAAATAATCCAAGTAATTTGTAAAGGACGATGCTTTTAAATCCTGGTCCCTAGCCCTAATCACTGGTCTAAGCTGCCTTTTTGGGTATGGAATGAGTAATAATATCCAGTCCAGCATGACAACTCCTATGTGTATGCTTCAATTAACTCTGATGTTGATACGTCCCTGTCTATATGCCCTGGTAACAACGTCTGGATGTTACGGTGGACATCAGACAATACAAACCAACGGTGTGCTCCAGCCGAGATTAAGGCAAAGCCCGTATCAGCATCCATGATTGTCAGTGTAGCCTGCAGATCAAGTCAAGCTGCTGTCCTTCCCCTCTTCAGCACTGGTAAGGTCACTCCTGAAACCTTGTAGAGAGTTCTGCTCTCCCCCATCTCTTCTAGCTCAAGAGGAATGTGAAGAAACTAACAGGAATTGAGCAAAGGGCTACCAAAACTCTCAGAGGCTCAGAGCATATGTCTCATGCAAACCTGCTGAAGGACACGGCATAACACCCTGGCCACTTCCAGCAGGGCAGCTACCAGCCAGAAAGTTCCCATCCGGTTCTGATCTGTGGGATTTTCCCACACCCACCCGCAGAGCTTTGTACTTTGCTATGTTGACACACCCTCTACAGTGGGGAAAAGAAAAGGAAAGAGACTGTGGTTATATTCCCGATCAGTTTGTATTGGTTGTATGGTTATACTGATCTAGATGAGTCATATTCAGTACCCTTAGAGTGTGGAATGATGATCTCTGCACAGGTTAAAGAAATATTTCTCGGGACTGGGCTTGGCTAGCATGGGGAGGGCACAGATTAAAACACTTCTTGAGGTCCCTTCTAGGCTTGTTTGTATGATTCTGCATCCTGAGCACTTGTCTTCACATTTTTTATTTAGCTTGGGTGTATAGGCAGCAATCCTCCAGCTGTCACAGCGTGCACTATTGATTTATTATGCTAAAGTAAACGCAACTGAAACGTGAAGATTCATTAAGAGTGACCATTTCTGCCTGTGCAGTCAATATGTTTTCAAAATGACGTTCTACAGCACCATTAGCGTCTTGTTCACATTCATGGATTCACCTGTCGAGTGGCAAGAGGAGAAACGATGAGCGCACAAAATCGATTCTCAGCACTGATGTCTGATTCCTTGGGAATTCAGCATTTGCTTCATCTTTTTGGGATGCCAGTTTGACACAGATGAATTCAATGACTGTAGTGAAGCTCTAAAGTAGAAGTGTTGACAGGTCAGACACCAAGGAAGGAGGTTGAAAGATACAGGATTCCTTCAGTCCCTTTCTAAAAAGTACAGCTGCTAGCTTTGGGTCATTGCTCATATGCTCTGACCAAGTAAAAAAATCCATATTCTGATTATTTGTAATGGTGTCCTGGTCTCTTATGATCCCTTGAATAACCTCCCAGGAATTTTCTAAGAGGTACTCACAAAGAGATTTTTTATTCCTTTCTAAGGAATGTATTTCCTTCTGGATACATGAGTAATCCTCTCTGATGTTGTCTGCCTTAGATCTCTTTTAGCACTGCAACATGATAAAAAGGTAAATTAAATTTATCCATTTGGATGCTTTTAATTGGCAGCCAACGTCAATGGTTCTAGTGAGAAACTTCGGACCGAATTTAACCAAAGGGAATTGCTAAGAGTTTTATGGAAAGAACTGATATCTTTATTTAAATTCCTCTTTCTGCTCTTTTCCTGGACAGTGGTTATAAGAAGTCAGTAAGTTATTTCTGCACCTGCAGCTGCTTTTGCACTGATGGATCCCCCTCTCCTTTCCCTGTTCTGTGCCTTGTGATCTGCCTGTGATCACCCTCAAAGGTGCTTTAATGACAGTCTCCCCAGGACTGAGGTTTTCATTGTTTGGGGGAAAAAATGTTCACATGTGATTCCAGGTGTTATGAGCACAAAGCCATATGGGGGTTATGCTCCCAAACCATCAGGTGCATGTGGGAGTTGACTCCTCTGCATGGCTGGTGCATAGAAGCACACACTATCAAGAGATAAACAGGGATTTTAATGTTCCTCAGAGTAAGAACGTAGGGTTGGTGAAAATACAGTGGTGCCACAGAGAAGATAAAATGTGGAAACAGCATAAGGACAAGATTCATTCCACACGGCTCTAGACACCAATGTCTGATTTTGATTCCCTAGGGACCCCTTAGGCTGTGGTTCAATTAATCCTGAAAGATGCCTGATGAGTCACACTCCAGTAACGTCACAACTTATCTGGCGTGAAGGATTTCTCCTGATGATGGTTTCGGGTAAGAAATGAATGGGAGAGGTATTCTAAACAATTTATGAGTGGGGGCCACACTAAATAACCTGAGTTGTCTCCCTTTGAACACCTGGTGGAGTTTTCAGCAGTGCCCACCACGCTGTATCTTTTTGAAGGTGGATGTGCTGTATTCACATAGCAAGGTTGTGTGTACAGGGAATAGAGAGCTGCAGGATGGGTATGGGACAGGATTGATGCAATAGTTGTGGGATAGATGCAGCAGGTGTAGAATGTGGCCTTCTTGGGTCCATGTGGCTTTCCAGGATGGTGTGAAAAGGGCAAGCAGCAGCCCTTCAGTCTCGCCTACACCACATCCAGGGCCAGGTCTGTCCCTGCTGCCTTGGTGGCATTTATGGACTGCACAGCAGTGTGCACGTGCCCGGGGTGCTCAGGTATTGGAAAAGGCTTAAACTCAGCTCCTGAACTTCACCCTGTAGCGATTTATGTGAGCTCAGCTCCTGAACTTCACCCTGAAGTTATTTATGTGAGCTCAGCTCCTGAACTTCACCCTGAAGTGATTTATGAGAGCTCATACACTCATTTCCACCAACTCTGTTGTGAAAATAATCCCCAGCAGAGTGACAGAGCAGGCAGTCTGGCTGGTGACTGCTTGAACCTCAGGTTGGAGCTTGGCTGAACTGGCAACTCAGGTTTTCCCATCTGCAGAGCAGCGCTGATAACCCTCTCTCTTTTGCAAAGCATTTTGTGCTCTCCAGAGGAAAGCACAAGGTAGGAGTTAATAGTGGTGATGACCTGAGCGAGATGTTTTGCAGACGCATATTAATGTCAGTGGTGAGGGCTGGCTTGTTGCAAAATGCGGTCAGAGATGTTGTTTGAAGTCTGTGCCAGCTTCCCTCTGGGAAGAAGAGGAGGACAATGCACGTCAGTGAGTGTCATCTTTACAGAGAAATGACTCCGAAAAGAGAAGTCCACAGGGTGGAAGGAGGCACTAGTGGCAGAAGAAATTCACATTCTCAACTAGTTGGAAGGGAAAGCAATCTGCTTAATAACCATTTGGAGAAACATATATAGCAACCAACAGAACTAGGATACCAGCAAGCTGTGGCAGGGAGCCACTTGCTTTTTTATTAGCTCCAGTGTGTTCTCGTCTTGAATAGAAATTTAACCCCTTCCAAAAACCCTAGGCAATGTAATTGCAGGGACACAATGTCGATGTGCTTTAATAAGGGAGCTGGTTGTGAAAAGGACTAGCCTGGACGAGGAAGCTCAGGGCTCAGCTGAAGATATTTAGCAGATGGGCAGGATTATAGTAATCCTTATCCAAAATAGCATATATTTTATTTTGCTATAACCACGGGCCCAAGTAGAATGGCCAGCCTGAAAGTGTAACTGTAAGTAATATTATGATTATGGAAGAGAGAAGAGGTGAGAAAAGCCTGGGAGCTACTCGGTTAGAAGTTTTGGATGACAGGAGAGAACCAATGCTCTAGATGATAAAAAAGCCCTGAGGCTAGCCCTTCAAGATCATGCATCCAGACAAGCAAACCAGAACCAGGAAGGGTTGGGTGGTGAAAGGGTGAGAGTCTTTGAGATATACATAGAAACTACTTAGGCCACAGAGTGACATCCATCAGATATCTGCCGCTGAGCTGAGAAACCTCAGCTCCCTTTCTGGACAAGAGAGACCTAGTGAGTACAGCCTGTGGAGATCTGTTTCTCTCTAAAGTAGCTGTGTAAATGTGGACAGATGGACAATACCTCAAAATGCCCGTTTCTCTCCATAAGCTGTAAAGGAAAGCAGGATGACTCCTCCAGAAGGTGCCCTTCTTGGGTAATGCAACCTTAGGTGAGATGCATCCCAAACAAAAGACTCCTTCTGTGTCTTTAAGGGGAGCAGATCTGTCTTGGGATTGTGATGGGGTTCGTTTAGAAGCCAACTGGGTTGACTCATGAAATCTAACGATGCATGTCTAGGCTGATGTTTCTAAAGGGTTGTAAGAAACATCATTCCCATTGACGTTAGTCACTTGAGTTCCCTTAACATGCTTGCCTTCTGGGATGAGATTCTTGGGTTTTGGGAAGTCCCACTTGTAGTCTACTGGGAACATTACGGGATATTGACTACACGAACCAAGTCTTGTTTATACTCTTAGTCACCTCTTATTCTGAGAGCTGTAGCTTTTCGGCTGGAATGCTGCTTCTAGCTGTACATTTTTTTAATACCTTTCGCTTTGCGTATGCTGAAATGTACTGACTTTGGACATGAGCCAGTTTACATATGGTTTTGTCTCACACTGGGTATAACCCACAGTAGACCTTAATGCCATTCAGTAGAAGGATGGTGCCAAATTTAGAGGCAGAGAGACTTTTTAATGTGCCTCCTGAACCCAGCTGGGTGAAGGAAATCATCTACCGAGAAGTTGTGGAAACTCTGAAAGGGCATGTAGAGACGATGGATGAAGATATGTAGTTTCTCCAGCTCACACTAAAGTGATATACTTATTCCTGCAAGCTTAACTCTGTTTGTTAGTATGCAACACACATATGCTTCTTAATTATGAGAGTGATATTTTTGGATTATCATGCTCAGCTATGAAAAGTCTGCATTTGTTACAAAGAAATCTGAGGAGGACATCAGCCTTGACGAAAAGTAGAGGGAAAAAATGGAACATAAGCTGCATGAAAGCTCGCTATTGTACAGCTCCTTTTCCCCATCAAATTATACTTGAGAAAGTTTACAATCTCAAAACATACAGGGACTGGAAGAAATATATAAACACAAATGCAGGATGGCAGGAAAAAATGGTTTAGTCCTCTGAGGGCAGAAAACCTGGAAAATAGAGAGAGAACCTTGGTTAATGGTTATCCTCTGTGTAAAGGTCAGCAGGGGGAGGTTAAAAGGCTGAATGTTTTCCCTTGCTTTTTAATGTTTGGAGTGCGAGATCTAGGTTTTTGGCTTGGGCTCAAATCTGATATAAATAAATGATTTTGGAAAGTGAGCAGTGAAATCTCAGCCTATTCAAGCTCACTTCTTTCAGCTGCACTGTTTCAAAAGTCTTACCCCGTGTTAGAATCCAGCCCATGGAGGAGGTCAGAATACTCTGCTGGTGTTTAGTCCAATCCACCTTAATTTTCTTGCCTTTTCTGTACTTCCTAAGTCTGGCATCAGCTGCTGGGGCAAGCACAATATGTGAAAAGATGGGCAGGTTTCAGTTATTTTTATCTCCGCAGCTGTTGAATCAGAATCTCATTTAGCATCTCAGTTCTGTGGATAATCTCAATGTAATTAGAAGGTTTAGGTAAAATTCAGATCTACACTTAAAATTTTGGTTATTATTATTCTAGAATTAGCACTGGTTACATGCATATAATTATGCTAGGTGTTGTACAAAGTCATTATGGGAGATAATCCTGGCTTATATTTTTTGCAACAGAACTGAAAAAATTCCTTTTGCACCAATCCTTTCACAGATTATTTTTTTTTAAATCTGTCAATTAAAGCACTGAGAGTGTTGATGTCCAGTTCACAATTAAAAAAAACCCAACCGCAAACAACTGATATAATTGAATAGTCTTTTCTTAAAATGTTTCATTTCTAATTTTGATTATGATGTTATTAAAAAATATTCTCTAAAAAAGTTAAAATAAAAGGGTCATTTTGGATTAATGGTTTGGTTGCCACAAAATTATTTTTCTCCTTTTTATTTTATTAAGAAATTAAGGTTTTTGAGGCTGACCCAGAGTATTTCTTCTCCATCTTTTTCTTTTTGTTTGCTTTTTTTGGCACTGTAAAAACCTGAAAATTCAGTTTCTCAGCTGCCAGCAACAGAGACTGTATCAACAAGGGAACTGACAGGGAAAATCTCAGTAGCTAGAAAGAGAGGACAGGACCCCACTGGCTCCCAAACCTGTGGCGCGTCCTCTGACTTGCCCTGCCTCCATGAGACTTCTCGCACACCCTAGTAAATATGACTGTGGCTTGAAAGACAGCTATCATCCAGTTAATAGATTTTTTTCCCCCCTTTTCTTTAGGTAATATAACCATTCCTGCAAAAACTTTGTAGCTCACTGAGTGTGTTATGCTGTCTCCTGTAAATATGAAGTTTCTTGTATTTTTCATTCCAGCTTCCAGTCCGAGGGAGAGTATAATTGCAAACCAGCTCTGGTACTCTCTTCCCCTGTCATTATTTATTTGGAATGACACAGCTCTTAGGTGGTGTTCTGACAAATCGTATATGGTTAGATAGCACACCCTCATTCAAGGAATATTAATAAGCTTTTTTTCCACACACTTCAGTCATATATTTAACCTACCAAACATGTTCGTGTACTCACTTCCCACTCTAGTGCCACTCTGTGCAGCAAACAAACATTAAAAATAGATGCACTGAGAAGGTAAAACCTGTAAAAACATCGTTATGGGATTAGTCCCCAAATCCATCTCTCAGTATCCTCTTTTCAATATGTCCAAAGCAGTTGCCCAGGGACAGATATAGGAATATGACAAGTTTCCTTGTTATATTCTCTCAACCTTCCACAGTATGAGACTTGGATGTGAGGTGGGCTTGGAGAATGTCCTGAGATGAGGTGGTGTACTTTGTTTTATGGGTTTTTCTCTTCTGAATATCTCTGTCTGTTTTTTGAACTGATGCAACTTTTTTAGCTGCAACCTACTTCGGAGAGTTTCACAGTTCAACATCCTGGGGTTTTTTTGGCATCTCCCTTGGTTTGTTTCAAACTGGCCACTTGCTAGTTTGATTTGATACAGAATAGTTACTACACAAGAGAAGTAGGGAACATTTGATGCCTTTTCATCTTCTCTGCCACTGCTCACATCCCTCTTGATTTTATAGGTGCCCATCTATACCCTCTCCGGCCATCCCACTGCCAGGCTAGCTACCAACCAGTTGTTTCTCATTCAGATGCCATCCATCAGTGATGGATCAGCCCTTTAGTGATGGACCTTCCCAGTAACTTTTCCAGAGTTACTGCAAGGTGACCAGAAACACACAAATTTTCAAGATGCGAGCACATTACCCATAGTGTCATAGCAATGCCTTCCATTTTATCCTTTATTTCTTTCCTCAGAATTCCTAAAATTTCATTTGCTTTCTTGACTGCTACTTGCTGCTGAAGTGACATTTTCATAAGAGAATTGCTACCCAAAAGACCTCATTTTTCAGTCATAACAGCTGTATCAGAGCCTGCCAACATGCAAGAAAGACCTCTCAGTCTTCAAACTGCAGTCTGACCCTTCCTGCTGGGGATTCAAAACAGCTGAAAATCACTGCAGCTTCCATCATGCCTGTTCAACGTAGAAGGCTGAGGGAGACAAACGACCCTTCATACGTGACAGAGGTAGGGAGCAATGTTACCTCATTTCAGAGTTTGAGATTGTCTTTGCATCCACCAGTACCATTCAGATAGTATGGAATTTCAAAGCCGTCCTTGTGATCTCCAGCTATGATTAATGCTATGAATGCATTTGTGTGACTGCAGGACCTAGGAGCCCCCAGACTTATATCAGGACCTGCTATGCTATGTGCAGCACAGGCACAGAGCAAAGAGACCAGTTCTCACTAAGGACTTTTACAACCTAAGTCACATTTTCTGCAACTCTGTGTCTGATATTAAGTGGTGTGAGTGGCTGTGGGGGCCACACATGGTACACCCCTGCCAAGTGCACAGGGTGGATGAGAATATTTCTTTAGAGGTGGAGGATGCTTGCTTAGGAGACCAAAGTTGCTGCAATGGTAAATATCATTGCTGCATGGAGTTATTTCTCCCTTATGAGTTTTCTATACATTTGTCGCAGTACTGGGTAAGGTGAGGGTGGAGGAAGGCTGACATGGGTTTTGAAAGGAAAAATCATCATTTAAACTAACAGCAAAGCAAGCAGACCTTGAGCATAAAAAATGTACATCTCACCCACTCACCTTAAAAAATATAACTCTATTATTCAGTAGAGTCAATAACAGTTAAATTTTCTTATGTGTAACCCACAGTTGGTTGAAAAGCATAAGGGTTTCAAAATATGTTCTCATTAAAAAGATGATATATCTTGATAAAATCCTTTCAACTGTCCTTATATTTTTATTGTTTATAAGTAAGCGTCATTTGTCTTGTGTACACTGGAAGAACATGAAGCTAAGAGGAAAACCACCAGTTTCCTGGGATTTCAAAACTTGCACTGACTAATGAAAAGAAGTAAAGGCAGAGTTCAGTGGAAAACTCCTTTCTTCCTTTTTTAGTCAATTTACATCACAGATGTTTCGTGAGACCTCTCTGTTGCCTGCTGATGCCTCAGATTTAGCATGAGGGACAATCTCAGCAGGGACAGCTGTGTAGAGATATTGACAGTGGTGCTGTTGCAGAGGACAGACAGTCCATATGGGCATGGTACAAGAGTTTTTATCAAATTCCTGGGATGGATGAGGACTCACAAAAACCCTGGTTTCTGGTTAGTTCAGATACATGCGCAAAAACATCTGGAGCACTCGCTCAGACAGAAGGGATGAAACTATGAAGTCCAGCAGCAAATGCTCAAATTTAAAATCCAGAAATACCAAGCTTAATCTCAAATTCTGGAAAGTCTGTGTTTTGCATTTCATAAACTAAACACACACATCCTAATTGCAAAACCAAACCAAACCAAAAAAAAAGCCCCACACCCTGGCATATGCTAAAAATACATGCAACCCTCAGACTTGTGCAATGCAGTTATTAAATTTCTGTCCACACAATCAGCATTGTTTATATCACTAAATCACATAAACAATTCCCCAACAACAAACACCACGCCAACCACAAATCATGGGCCTTTTGGCAAGAGGCTGGAATGCAGGCGGTGCCTTTGTTGAACGCACGGGCTACTGAATGACTCCGTGCTGGGAAAAAACAACCCTATTGTGAAATAGAATTGAGGCTGCATTACCAAAATGAACATCCTACACACTGTGCTGCATAGACCTATTCAATAGTAATGTTGTAGGGGGAATTATTTCTCTCCTGTGTAACACTGATTTGATGCTCCGATGAGCTGATGGTCAGTTAATGTCTTTAAATCATCACAGGGTTCAATGGAGGAATGCTGATTACTTCCAGTGGTGAGTCTGGCCTCTATTTTTCATTACAGGTTCATTTGTTTTTATTAAACAGATGGATAGTGTAGTGCTCTGGTAGGCATTAGGGGTTTACCCTCAGAGGACAGGTTTCAAAGCCTCCACTACATCATAGGGAGTATGACCTGGAGCCCAAGCCATGGTAATGGAGACTCACTGTGCTGTAGGCTTTGAATCCTGCCCAGAAGAGGTGATTTCTGCTCCCTTACTCATTAATCTGGTCAAGTAACAGCTGTGCTAAAGATTCCAGCACATATCCAGGAGAGGAAAAAGGCTTAGCTTAGGATGAATGAACACTGGCAGAGCTGTTAGGCACGTGACAGTAGTGTGGAAGACATACTGAAGTTCACAATTCAAATGAATTCACTGTCTCATTTGGGAATCAAGGCTAGAAGAGCAGAACAGCCACATTGCAAGACTAAGACTTCAATGGTTCAGTCAGTAGGGCAGGTGAAGAAGAGGTAAAATACCCATTTAAATGATGTCAAGACCATTTCATGCAAACGTGTTAGTAACAGTCTTTCCTTTTCCCAGCAACGCTACCAAATTTCAGATTGCAATTCAGTTCTTAAATCCATCATTTAATCTGACAAGTTTAAAATGAAGACATTACACCACAGTCATACCTCCTCTTTATCCCTCCACCATTAGTTTTGAGTCTGAGATAGAATAAATGAGGATTGAGAAACAAGGTGAATAGTTTTGGTAGCAATACCTATCTGCCAGCTTCAGAGATGAGAGAAGAGGGGGAAAAAAAGCTTTAAGGAAGTCAGAAACATTATCCATTGTAGCTTAAGTCAGATAGATTAGCTGGAGTAAGAAGATATAGTAATTGGATTCCTGTTGTGATGGTTAATTGTATTACATTGATATTGTCCACAGCTGAGTGTTGCATGTTCCCTCCCTTCCTGCCTCCTGATCAGTGGCAAACGGGTGTAGGGGATTATTAATAGGATTTCAATTTATGTACACATACACCCCAAAATGTAGATGTCCTTCTGTGAACTGAGTGCCACACCAAGTATGTTCTCTGAAGAGGCATCAGCCTAACTGGAAGAGCAAAGTTATTTTATGTACTTTGGAGAAAATTAATGGAACTGACTAGTAAAAGGGGATGGCCTTGCAGATCTGTGATTAAAAAGAAGTGAGAGGGACCTTCCTTCAGTTCCTCATTTCACGATAAATTTCCAGTACTCTTTTGGGGAAGCTCTGTCAGACCACATCACCAGAGGTATGTAGGTTCTTCTGACATCCTCAAAACTGCCACTTCACCCCCAAGTCTGACTCTGTCAGGAAGTCTCTAAATCACCGGGAAATATGTTCACAGAATGTGGGAACATAAAAAATCCTGGCAAAAAAAATTCCTGGTGCAGCCAGGGTCACTTGTCTTAGACTGTTTCCAGACTTAATCAGTGCTCCCTGCAGGTACAACTCAAAACTCTACCATTGGGACAGAGTAGCAGCCTGGCTATGGTCAAGGCAGACAGTGAATGGAGTGGCACCAACCTTCAGCTGCAGCAAAGTCTACTGAAATCTTTGTGAAAGCTTTTTCTATTACAGGCCATACTGATAAGTAGTGAAAAATAAGGAAAAAAGATCAGCATTATTAATCTGGAATATTAAACTGGAAATTAATTTAAGAGGCATTATCCAGATTTTACATTCACAGCTCTTAT
Source organism: Ibycter americanus (assembly GCA_035590275.1). Classification (NCBI taxonomy): domain Eukaryota; kingdom Metazoa; phylum Chordata; class Aves; order Falconiformes; family Falconidae; genus Ibycter; species Ibycter americanus. The sequence continues at coordinate 53,735,590 of JAVJGI010000050.1, forward strand.
GATCTGTCAGGCCAAGATTAAAATGTCAGCCCGATTTTGAGAGTTACTGAATTTCAACAGTGCTCAAGCTACATTATTCTGAAACTCATAAATCTTTCTAGATACTATATTAAGGAAGACAAAGGGATTTTCAAGGTTTTCCTGGCTATGAGACAGAATCTGGTGAAATTTTTCTTTGCATGGAAGAAAGCAGAGGCTTCAAACAATCATTGTTCTAGTTTTGTTTGAGGCTAATTTCTGTAGTGTGCTTTCACATGGTCGAACAATGATAGTTTACAACAGACAGATATACAACATTTGACTGTAAATTCACTGGAAAACTTAAGATAACCTGTATTATTGGCATGCAGATCTAGGATAAAAAAATTGAAAAAAAATATTGAAGGAATTGAGAGCCATTCAAATATATATTCCTGTTTTTGAAAAAAAGGAGAAGCCTGTGCTATCACCATTGACAGAAAATATGAAATGCTTAAGCAGAACCCATTAGCTGCTAAGGTGGAGCAGAACAATGAAGCATTTATGACATCCAGAAAACGCAAGGTCTGCTTTCACAGAGACCATGCATTCAGCGAATGCCTGTATTAATTTCTGAGATTCTAAATTATTATTGATGTTAATTAATGATTTTGAAAATGTTCTGAATATAAAAAACTATAAGGAAAGCTATCCATGAGTATGAGCCCGTGTTAATCTCAAGTTGTGAAACCTACAAACAGTGTGGAATCATTTTCAGAGACTATGGCAAATCTGCAACCAAGCAAATGTAACTACTTGAACCCCACAGGATAGACAATGATACATTCCCATCCTAAACTGTCAGAGTAATTTGCAGTTGGAAGACTCACCGGGTTAGTGAGAAGTGAACAGAAATTATGCAGGAGGAAAAAAGGAATTGTAAGTATATCATCAGGTCCACAGCAAAATATCAGAATTGATGTGATCTGAAACAGCATTTTGAGATGCAAAACAATCTCTGGGACCCAGTTTAAACTGCTAGTTCAATAAATAAACCTAGTGCAGAAATACTTGCATAAAGATAGTCGGGGGGGAAGCAGCATAATTCCAGCCAAAGACAGGTTCTTTAGGGGTGAAATGTAAGACATCACAGAAGACTATGACACAAATATTTGTAAATACATGAAGGAACACAGCCAAATACTTTTATCAGAACACCCATTGAAAATATTCTCTCTCCAAAGCCGGTTGAATTAGACTAATGTATTTTCATTTGTACCCTCAAGTTTAATGGAAGGTCCTAAAATAACCTAATAATTGTCGTTATTTTCTCAGGGGTTGAACAGTAATGTGCTGTGACACGCGAGCCTTGTAAATTTGTTACTGAAGAGCCCTCAATGACTTTGCAATGAAAATGAGTTCCCTTTTCAAAAAGATCAAATCAAAGGGGGGAAAAAACCTTTAGAATCAGTCATCTTGAAACAAATCCACATGTATCCCATAATCAGCAGCAACTCCTTGTCACTCACAAGTAGTGCTGCAGCTTGAACCTTTTGACCATATTATACTGTCGTGCTTGAACCAGCAGAGAAACAGCGTGACACTAAACTGGGAGAAGTGTTTGAAAAAACTGTTAGTGAAGTAGTAGCTGATTTAATTGTTGCACTTTTAATTTTTAAAAATAAATTTGAATGGATATAAATGCATTGAATAAATGCTAAATGAACCAGTTTTATTACAGTTTGATCAAAACAATTTGGGGTGGCCAAGAACCATGCGGAAGAAAGAGCTTTGCTCCCCTCACTATTCTTTTTATTTCAATATGCTTTATTTTTCCTTCTCTTGCCCTTTTCCTTTTGGGTGTGAGGAGTGGGATTGGTTATTAAATAAAAAAATACAGCTGTGGATGTCTCTAATTGTACTGATTTCATCACTCAACTGGCATAGCACTTTCTAGGTACAAATCAAAACACCTTCCATGAAAGTAAACAAGCAAGCACCCCCTCTAGAATATCACTAAATTGTAATCAAGGATTTTTTGATTTCTGTTGTATACTTCAATCTTTATGAGGTTTGCCATATACCCACCTTATCCTTTATATACTTGGCTGGTCATTTGGCAGCTGACCTGCACCTGCTATAGTGGTCAGGTTATATGCATCCATAAGAATTAATTTTCTTAGAAAAGCTAAAGGATCATTAACTAGGATAAGATGAATGCATGAGATCCCACCAAACACTGAGATGGTGATCTTTTTGTGGAGCTGCCACTTGGTGATTGTACATAGGCATAAGCTAAAATAACAGTGCAGAAATTTTCACTACAGAATTTTCAGCAACCTGGGACCACTTCTGTCTTAAGTTACAGTATGTGAGATCTGTGAAATAGATGGCATATGCACAGACTTCTTCAAGTCATATTTAAAACTAGTTTTGAATATGTTCAACATTGCATTTCTTAAATATGAGGGTAAATTACTAGGCTTCTTTTATTTATTGTGTGCTCATTTGGTCTTAATGATCTCCTCTGCTAGAACCAATGCGTGCACTCAGGCAAGAGATTATCAGGCAGCTAAACTGAGGTGCCTAAGATAATCAGATCAAACAAATGGACCATAAATAGAGCCAAAGTCAAATGGAAAGGAAATGAAGGGAGTGCATAATTTTAGACATAGGTTTTTCATGCATGTTTAATTTTTAAACATAAATTGAACATTGCTATTTATCCAACTTCTAATATCAGGGCTATGCACTGTCTGTAGGAAGACACTATCCAACTGAGTCCCAGTGTGGCCCTAGACATTTAAGATACCCAGGGAAAAGCAGAGAAGAATGTTAATTAGAAGAGAGGTTATTGAAATTAGATTTTCTTCTGTTTATTAACAGCCTAGAGGCTTAGGAGCAGAATATGCAGCAGACCTTTAATTAATCTGTATACTTTTAAAAGGAATTTGCTAGAATTCATCATGGCCATGTATGTGTTACTGAGACAATAAAGTAGCAAGAGTGGTAAACGTCTGCTTTGTTGAGAGTCAGAGGAGGAAAAAACCACGTAGACCTGGTGGTAATATGATTTGGGATTTACATTTGACAGAACAACATCTGGGAAATTACTTCAGGGTCATTAGAGAGCAACAAGAGGGATTCCTGTAGAGATAAAAGCTAAGCAAATGAATGTTTAAGAAGAAAACACGAGCAAGACTAAGGCTGGCACTTGAGCAGCTTGCATGGGCGCATGGGTTGACAGCAAAGTCACCCAGAGTCATCCACAGAAGATGTATTTGGCAAGCAACAGCAATGCTAACAAAAGCAGCAGCCTTCTCCCTTATTGCTTAGCTAATTCACCTCATCCTTTTTGTAAGGGTGGGGGTGGTTCATCTCACGTACATTAGGCAACAATTTCAGGATCACACTCTGAATATGCCCATCTCTCCTCATTGACTTCAGAAGGAGCCTGAAATAATGCAGGTGTGAATGGGTGTCTGCATTAGAGTCTCAGTAGTGGTGTAGACAAATCCCATCTTGAGGGACAGAGATTATTGTAGTTTGGATTAATGTGGTCTGATTTTGAATGGAGTGGAACTATCCTTAGGTAACTTTAGATGTGTAGCAGTGTAAACAGCTGCACCAACGCAAGACAGCTTGTTTTATAAACAAAAGAAACAATCATTTTGAAGTCATTAGCTGTCTGACCTATTCAGACATCTTGTTTAGCACTGAATTAATTCTATTCTGGACTCTACTGACTGTGGTCTACTGGCTGCAAAGCCATCACTCTGGACATCCAAGTTCCATCAGAAAAAATCCTCCCTGGGGTGATTACACCGACTCTCACTCTCGCTACCCCTTAGAGATTGCCAAAGAAAAGGCAATTAATAATCACTTGTGTTGGCACTGACGTTAACCAGAAATCGTCAGAAACCTGCTGAAAACCTTCCCGTCGGTAGGCCGGCAGAGGAGGAGCCGGAGGCGCCGGGCAGCCCTGCGGGCAGGAGCCAGCACCATGGACAGAGGCAGCGGCCGCGGCCGCTCCCGCCCCTCCTCGCCAGCCTCCGCCTCGGATGCAAACGCCGCCTGACTTTACATCCAAGGGGTCCTTTGTATTAATTTCACGTTTCCTAATTAGAAGATCTGAACGGCAATTAGAAATTGTATAAACATAATTATTTATATAATATATAAATATTATAAATAAAAAATAAATATAAAAAATAATAAAATTGTGACATACGTATGTTCTTACCAGGAAAGACAATATAATCCCTGTTTTGCACGAGAAGAAAAAGGCCTACAAAGACTCCATTTTTCAAAGAGCAAATTGTAATAGGGCATAATTAATCATCATCACACAGGAAAATTAGGAAAGTGTTTCTTCATATATTTTGTCATCTAAGTTACACCAGTTTTGTCTTACCTTGTTGCTCGTATGATATCAGCGATGTCAGGAAACAAAATTCTGGGGCAATTCTTGAGCTTCTGTTCACATCGTGACTCCATTAAGTTATGAGGTCATAGCAGGAGACCAAAGCTAATCAGGTGAGCAAACTTAGGTGACTTGACAACTGCCAATTGAAATGTTTCATGATTCTGATTAACAAATGCCTCCGGAGTAATGTAGTATTTACAGAGAAAATGAGAAAATGCCATTGTCACCTGCTTATTTTCAGAACTGCCTGTCCTCATCTCGAATGCTACATTATTATGAGGTTTTTTTCCTCCTCATGCTGTTAATCATCAATTTGCTCAACTTTAATTTCTGCATAAGAGCAACCACATTTTACAAAGAAACAATGACAAGCAAATGGAGAAGTCTGCCCACTTGTGCTTTCTGAATAGAGGAAATAGAGCTCAGAGGTACAGAAATTATCAGGACAATGAATCCCTTATGTCCAGACCCATGTTTTTTGTTTTTGATGGTTTGGGTTTTTTATATCTCATAGTGCATCCAAGTTCTTCTTTACAATGATCTGCATGCACATATTCACTTATCTCAATCCTAATGACATTCATTAAGTGGTGACTAGTCTAAGTAACTTTAGGCTATTTAAGATAATGTAGGTTTCATAGGCCTGCTAGATGATAAAGTTTCCTTATTACTGCAAAGTTTATTGCCTTTGCATTTTCTCCTGACATTTTTAGAGAAAAGGGGTGAATTTTAGAGGTTACTGTGAGAGCTTTCACAGGTAATTACATTTCCAGGACTTTATGAGTCACCATAGATTGTCTTTTAGCCTATGGCAAATGCAAATTATTGGGCCTGTAAATCCCCACAACCTCTGCAAGGCTAGAAGGGAGCCATTTCCCCAGAGTAACAGGGTAATCAGTGCTGCTTTTGTGGAGTCCTGGGCCTAACATACCTGACAGAAGGTTAGTTGGCGAAAACAGACATGCCTACCTGCCTGGCAGACATGTGCTCCATAGATATGCCAACGCCTCAGTCTCCACTGCACCTTTTCACCATCCTCAGACTGTGAAGGATGCAGTGCATCTATCTGGGGGGCGGGGGGCAAAGAGGATAGCTGTTCAGGTTCTTCTCTCACTTTCTGAATCCTGAGGTTATGGATGCACTTCCAGCAGAAATACCTGTGATACAAGCACAACCACTTAAATGTTGGTTTATCAAACCAAAGGCCTAGCAGTTCTTTTCATAGTGAATTCTTGAGTTACGTGCAGCTCCCCAGGCCAGAGTCCGCACATGGGGCATTACTGTAGCTTAATTGCCACCACCTTGCCAAGGAAGTGCAGGCCCATCAGGACCACCTGCCTCACAAAAGAAACCTTGCAACACATCATCAGTCTCCTATCCGGCAGGTGGTGCTCCAGGGGACACCAGTAGACAGCAGACATGGTGGCAGGACAGTTGTTCAGCAGCCCAGTGTCCAGCAGGTCTTGTGGTGGGACACTGAGTTGTGGAAATACAGAGAGGGAGACAACAGGCCACAACTGGAGAGAGCAGGGGACTTGGAGTATGAGGCCACCCAGCAGAGGAGGGGCACAATGATGCTCAGAGGGCTGGAGCACCTCTACTGCACAGACAGGCTGAGACAGCTGGGGCTGTTCAGCCTGGAGAAAAGAAGGCTCCAGGGAGACATTATTCCAGCCTTCCACTACCTAAAGGGGCCAACAAGAAAGCTGGAGAGAGACTTTTTGTGAGGACCTGTAACAATAGGACAAGAGGGAATGGCTTTAAACTGCAAGAGGATGTCGCAACACTAGCAGGCTGCAACAAGGCCTTTACCATCCCACACCAGCCCTCTCAGGCCTTGGCACCACCATCAGTCTCACACAAGGTTTAAAAAGTTCATCTATCACCCGTGCTGTTTCTCCTTCCTCCTCAGGCCAGTCCACACTGCTCCTTCTCTCTGCTGCATCTGGGTTCTTCCTTCTCCAGGCTCCTCCTCCAGCCAGCCTCCCCCTGTCTCTCCTATATTCAGGGCTCTCTTCGCTCTGCTTCCTTCACCCCTCTCTTCATCTAGTGCCCCCCTCCCATACTGCTCAGTGCTATTTAACTATTTTATGGGAACAGGCCACTGCTGCACATCATCCCCGTCAGCCAGCCCACCACCCCTGAAGCAAGCCCACGACTGTACATTATCAATGTTAATCAACCCACCTTCATTCCTCTACAATTCCTCTACAAGAGGATAGATTTAGATTAGATATTAGGAAGAAATTCTTTGCTACGAGGGTGGCGAGGTGCTGGCACGGGCTGCCCAGAGCAGCTGTGGGTGCCCCATCCCTGGCAGTGCCCAAGGCCAGGCTGGACGGGGCTTGGAGCAACCTGGTGTAGTGGAAAGTGTCCCTGCCCGTGGCAGCGGGGTTGCAACTAGATGATCCCTTCCAACCATGCTATGATTCTATGACTCTTGGAGGGCTAGCAGTGAATCAGTTCATCGCTTTACTGGCAGAGCCAATGTAACCGTACAGGTTTGCATGGAGAAATTAAAAGATATGTCTAATAAAGAGATACAGGGTTCTGCAGGTTAGTGCCTTTATATTTAGATCCTTGTGTTTTGTGATGCAGGTTCATGAGCTGTTAGAGTGATATTAGCCTGTTGATGTCTGGACTTCTCTCCTCTAGCCCCATGAATGTGGCATCACTGTTGTGGAAAGACAGCATCTTCAGCCACTTATTTTCTGCCTCTTTTTCCTCATCTGTGCTTTGATTGTTACAGCATTCTCTTGTCAGGTGGGTATTACAGTCTTAAAATGTCTTAGACTGTGTTCTGAACAGTAGGGTGTTACATAAATACAGGTCTCACACTCCTACTCAAAGGTCAAAAGGAAAGTAATTACCTCTGCTTAGCACAAGGTACCAGCCAGGGGTCTACAGAGGGTAGTTTGGCTTTGAAGTAACCTAGGAGACAGGGCTCAACCTGCTGCTCCAGCTAGTGCTAGAACTCCAGCGGTGTATAAGAACGTGTGTCTCTGAATTAATCAAACCAGTCCAGTTGAAGGCATGAGAAGCATTGCAGGTGTCTAGAAAGTGTTCAGGGGAAAAGGGATGGTGCTGTAGGAGTTTAAGTGTCTCTGGGTTTAGATGACTCCTGAGAGACTTATGTTGGATGTGGGTATTGGCTTCTGTTTGGATTCCCATTTTAAGTGCAATTTGGATCATGTGGGAGGGCTTAGTATCTCTTTATGCCAATAGCAGTTATGAAAGAAAGGTCATGAGGGAAGCATGTGGTACCATTTTACTTCTTTTACCTGTTTAGTTGGAGTTTTGTATAGAACAGTGAGCAGCTTGTCATTGCATTGCCGATTAGTTTCCTTCCAAAACACAGAGACTTTTACTTCATATTTTGCATGGGATGCTGAGGCATAGATTCAAATATTTTTGTCCTGTTTCTGAGTTCCTCAAGAGTCTTCACAATGTTCTGACTCTGCACAATGGCATATATATAAAATTTCCAGCTGCTAACAAAAAGCATTTAAATGTCCCTTCAGGCCACATGCGAACCTTTAGAGCTCAGGTCAGCCGTGATATTAATTGCTAATAACAGCACATTTGTCTCCTTGCATAGTGCAACTGTGACATTAATTACCAGTGAGGTCATGGGTCAGGCTCAGAACCAAGCTGAAAACCTAAAGTAACTGACCCCTTTTTTTGATAAAGCTCAAAGTCTTCTCCCCATTGACTCAGTTAACATTAAACTCAACTGTTCACATTTTTAGCTGGACCGCTTTTTCCTCTGCATAATAAAGGGCAACAAAATATAGCCCAGCATTCTAGGAACAGAACAAGACATACTTTAATTAGTCTGCAGGTGGGAAGAATAAATAAGCAGAAGGATTAAAAAATAAAAGCAAGAAAAACTACCAAACCCAAAGTCCTGCAACCAAAAAACTCTCAGCTATAGGCAAAAACCCCCTAGCCATTTATCCAAGAGTCAGGAACTGCAAGGTCCTTGCACATCCAGTCATTTTTCACTGTGATGTGCTCAAAATGGGCCGCTGCAGTCTGGAGACCTGCTGGGCACACACCACTGTTGGGTAAGGATCTCTGTACATAAGTGAGTGTGTGAGAAATGGAGCTTTTTTGCTGGAATTTATTTCCCCAAGTCACCAGAGTTTCAAAAATCTCTGTCAATAAAGTGGCCTTTCACCTCTCCAGATGCAAACATAGAGAACTGCCTGCGTTCTCACTGCATCTTTCATCCCATTTTTTTCCTAGAAGCATGGGACTATCTGGGAGGAGGTGGTAAAGGAAGAGAGAATTTACAGACAGCTAAACAGATGTTGTACTTTACCACACTACCTTTGGAGTACATGCACGAGTGTATAAATATAACTATATATGTAAATACATGCATATATTTATGTAAGTATGCATTTATTGTAATTTTTTTTTTTTTTTGGATGCTTTGTTGTCTCTGTAAAAAAGCCTTTGGCTCTGCAAAGATACTGCCTGACTCGCTCAGATCACTGCCTCGAAAAGTCAACCCCAAACCCAGTGCCAAAAAGTAACACCGAACAGCAGAACAGATGACCCACACCCTGGTCCACTTTCTTCCGAAGAGGATGGAAGGAATGTAATGGGCTTTGGCTTGAACCTCTGATGGCCTAAGTTTATTTTTTGTGCTACACGGCTGGCTAGAACATGACTTCTTTTTGTGTGTGCCAGCACAATTGGTACAGTCACAAGGCCATAATTTTTTTCCCCCAATTTTTACAGGATTTATGCAAACAAAATGTAGCAGTCACTTTAACAGTAGCATTAATAAAGACCCACTGAAGTTAAAGACTTACTGTCTTACTCAATACTAACTCCGTAAGCTGCTGGAAGACTGATTATATATTGCTGGAATGAGTTTTCATTTCCTAACGGTGTAATTTTCTGCTATATAGCCTGCAGTATATATTAGAGTGTTAATAATATATATATTAAACAGAACCATTTCACCTCTGCTGTAGGTTTCATTCAGCATTTTGGTTTTTCTTCTCTTTGTTTCACAAATACACCTTCAGAAGGCTCAGAGACTCAGCTGGGTTATTACTGCTAAGAGGAGTGCCCTTATTGCTATTTTATAGGTAGCAACACGAAGGCTGTTGAAGGGGAAACAGTTTCTTTGGCGTCACACAGTGCGTCATGGTTTTTGAAAAACTTTCTTTCTCTCTAGCTGTAATGCTTCTAAATTGCATCAATGCAGTGTTTCACAAACAGCTGAAACCAACATGAGTCAAGAAGCTCCGAACACCGTAGCTTTTACAGAGATGAGCAACCCTTTTCTCCAGTTTACATCTGCTTTTACTATCAGGTGCAGACAGAAACTGTGGTAATGGGGTTGGAGGAGCTTTTGGATCTGGAATGCAGACAATACTCAGGAGGAAACATACAAAGATGTTTCTTAAATACTTCATACCTGCTGTTATACTCATTTAGATACTCATATAAATACTCATATAGACTTTTTCCACAGCACGAATCAAACAATCACTCTGAGCTCAGTCCCTGATCTTAATACATAATCCCCAAACATTTCTAGTGTCATTAAGAGCTGCAATAAAATGATGTTCTTTCTTAATAGCCAGGCATGGAAATTCAGTTAGAGAAAAAAAACCCAAAAACCACAATAAACCAAACAAAAAAACAAGTAAAAAAAAAAATATCTAAGACAATAGACAGTTATACTTATGTGACTAAACTCCCAAATATGGAAGGGGCTATAGGCATCAGGTGATTTACTGTTGGGTGGTAGAGAGATATATATATATATATATATGATCATGAGATTTTTTTTTTTTCAGAATTCTGTATAATAAAGTCCAGGAAATTTTACAAGCTGATTCTTAAAGAAAGACCAAACCCACATGCTCACCAAACTGTTCAGCAATGCTGACTGCCTTGTTTCTCTTACTTTTTTCCTCTATTTCAAAAACGCTCAACTTGAAATGGAGGGAAAAAAAGGTAGGGAGTAAGTACAGTCTTGTTTATTCTTACTGCAGAGCACATTTCATGTCAAATCCCATTATCCTCATCCTGTCACACAAGGCTCTCTCTGCTTTTATTTCATAGTGCTGTTACTGGCCAGCTGTTACATATTTTGTTTTCCTATATAAAGACTGTCAGCAGGTCTGATACAACCACAAAGACGGTCGAGACTTCATTTTAAAATCACAATTGCAAAAGTCTAGGGTAGGATTTGGTTGCCTAAACAGCCATCTAAAACTGTGTGAGATGCTACTGGATAACCCCCAGACACCAGCTGCCAAAACAGATGGGCACTGGTATTTTGTGGGTTCCACATCACATCTGTGAGCCTGGTTCAGGAATCTCAGAAGTGCTGTGACCACAGAAGGAACCAGACAGCTATGTTTAGGTAACTGAATCCTGTCCTTTTGTGGGATGGATTTGAACTTGTCAGTTCAGACACGTAAATTTAGGCGGCTATGTGGAACTCCTGCAGGATGGGAAGAAAAACGGAAGGAAGATGAGAAAACTCATGGATCAAGATAATGATAGTTTTAATAGGGAAAACAAAAGCGGCACACACAAGCAGAGAAAAAAACAGGAAATTTTTCACTACTCCCATTGGCAGGCAGATTCCAGCCTCTTCCTGGAGAGCAGCACCTCTGCATGTGCAACAGTTACTTGAGAAGACAAATGCCATAACCACCAACGCCCTCTTCCTCCTCCTTTCCCCAAGCTTTTATTGCTGAGCACAGAATCATACGATGTGTAAATGACAGAAAAGGAGCAGTGAAAATGTAGAAATTAGAAAAAAGGGAATGCCCAGATGCAATATACTGTGGAGACCGGCCTTTGTCTTCAGAGGCATTAACCTAAAATTCTTATAATCATACTGACAACTTCTGATTTAACTTGAGTGAGAGTAATCACGCTATAAAACCAGCACATGCTCAGAGGACTGGGAGGTCAGAGCTGACACTCTATTCCCTTCACAAAGTGCTTTACCCATTACTCAGGGGGGTTGCACCAAATTACATCCAGAGTTCCCTTCCAGCACAAAGTATTCTATCCTTCAAATTACACTCCGAGGCAAGCCAGTCTGCATTTAGAAGAGAGACTCATGCCTTGACAAGAGATGGCTTCCAGGCAGGATTTATCTCCAGCTAACACTGGTGAAGATGATTCCTTGACACCAGGCAATGTAGCTGGATTTTCCACCCAAGATTCCCATTCTGTTGACTTCCATGAAGCTTCATCTGGATAATCGAAGTCTGCAGTCATCTGGCAGCCGTTGTTCTGTTGCGGGACATTGAGCCTGAAGTGCCTGATGAGCTGAGGAAGGAGCAGCCAGTGAACGTGGCTGGGGATACCACGTGCCAGGAACTGGACGCTGTTTGAACAGTTGTTATCAGTTGGCAACAGCAAAGCAGGTCTCTCTCCTAGTTCCTTCCTGTTCAGTCGTAGTTCTTGGTTCCTACTAACCATCATTCCACATGTCCCATCCTAAACTTGCCCATATGCTGATTCCTGAATTTCAGCTTGGCCTCTTCTCACCGTTTCATCTTACCTTAATTAAGGTCTAGCCCCTCGCCTTTACACGCCTTGCCCCTTGTTCATGAGTCCATTCTCCTGGCAACCATTGCACATGGCTGCTCACAAGCTCCCAAATTCCCTGTCTCTCTGACAGACTAGCTAGGTTAAAAGATACCAGCAATTTTGTTCCTTTGTCTTACCATTAATTAGCAATTCTTTTCCACTCTTTTATTTTTTCTTTTTCCCCCCTGAAGTTTTACTGAATATATGTGACTGGCTAAATCAATGAAAACAATTTAAATAGGGTGTGAGGAGAAGCTCATTAATTCTTCTGGAAATGTATTCTTTTCACCATCAACTTTGCTAAATTCTTTAGAAAATATTATCTGCAAGGTCTTTTCAATATATGGTTGTGATTTTATGAATTACAATAACTTATCTTCAAATAAAAATCTTGCAAACATAAGATCCATCTTGCTAACTTTCAACACAACCCCCCTATTCCAGTGGAAAGCTGGCTTCCCAGCTAGTTAAAATTCTGTTTCTGCATTTGATGTGTTGAAGGATAATTAGTATGGGGTGGGAGAAGCTGTATCCAAGCATAGTACGCATTCTGAAACCATCTCCAAGTACCATGTAGATGCCTGTTTCTGTTAATTTCATTACTTATTGAAAGCCTTGAAAAATTGTCTTTTGAAGCGACATGGAGAAGCAGCAGTCTGCAGTATCTGTTGTGATTAACTCGGGATATTTCTACAGTTTCAGCTCATCCATCCCCAAACTCAGCCTTGGGTCAGATTCAGAAAGATTTTTGTTTTTAATTTCATAAGGGCAGAGATCCCACATTTAAAACAAATTAAAACCTCATACAAGCAAAAACCAAGGGAAAAAATAGATTATTTTATTTTCATCTTTCAATTAACAGTAAGTGAAGTGTTTAAGAGGTATTTGGACAATGCTTTATCTTTTGGTCAGCCCTGAATTGGTCAGGCAATTGGAATGAATGATTGTTGTAGGTCCCTTCCAACTGCAATAGTCTATCCTATTCCATTCTTTACATTTTACTCCTGCTTGGTTAGCATCGACCTCTAGCAATGTAACCTGTAAAATAAAGGCAGGTGTTTGCTGACCTAATATATGTGTGTGTGCAGTGTGTAGTATGAGACATGGAATATGGAGCAAAAATTCAAGTCTATGGAAAGTCCTGGCATGAAGTCAAGTCTTGGTCGCTAATACAATGCCATGCAATCTTTGCTCTCTATCCTAAAAGTAGGCAGCAAGTGGCAGTCATCTGCTTATCATTTCAGCCAGTCCCCTGCTTTCCAGAAAGTGCTACTCTAGCCTAATAGCAATGATTTTTTGAAAAAGCAGAGAAAAATTTACACCAGGGCATGCAAAAGTCCCCTTGTGATATCTACACTGACGGTTAAAGGAAGAATAGCCAATAAAACATTTTTAGCTAGTTGAGTAAATTATTCAAAAGTCTGGCTGGATAAAGCAGCGAATATACGAGACACAACTCAATGCAGTTACACCATCCACAGCATTTTGCCCCCACTTTGCACTCTGTTCTGAACAATTAGATGAAAGATGTGCTCAAAATAGATAATTTTTTGTGCTTTTTTTGCTCACATCTCAATAGAGGAGTCACTGTAATGGGACAAAACTCTCATTGGAGTTTCACAGAGTGGAGAAGAAAAGAGAAATGTGGGAGCTGTGTACACAAGGGTAATTCCAAAGACGACAAAAGGGGCCCCTTTTATGTATGAGTAGTGGGCTCAGACTTCTCTATACACTGAAATACCGGGATATTCAAGCTCTCAGAGAATGAAACAGTCCAGCAAATGTGCAATGTCCCCAGGTGTGTTGCAGGAGAGAAGTGGAAATGTAAAACGAACTGATCAAGCTGACAGGAACCAGGCTAGTGGTGGTCTAGCCCTGGCTGAGTGCGCTGGGGTCCATCCAGCCACCTGTACTCTCGCTCATCAGTCCGCAGGAAGAATGAGCATGTTTCTGTGCAGAGTGAGATTAAAGATTAGGAAATGGTGGAGACCTGTTCTGATAATGATTCCAGTCTCCTGTTATCACAGACAGCCACAGCTCTTTCACAAGCTGATCAAGCTCCATCCTGAAAGTAGTTGACACTTTCCCCTGAAACTTTACTACTTTTATCAGTGTGCTGTCTCTGAACTTCATCACTTCCAGATGCTTAAGATCCGTTTGACCTTGACTGAATAACAGAGAAAAAGTAGAGAAAACAGTAAAGTTCATTCTTGTTGGAAGAACAGAGGATCTGAAGCAGCAACCTAAATGCATATCGTAGTGGTTACACACAGTTTGGAGTAGTGGTGGTCCTTTACTTCAAGAGATTGAGAGGAGTGCATTGAAATCCATCTTATACCCTAAGGATTTAAATGTGTGGGAGTTGTTTCTCTCCTTTTGTATAAAAGCACCGCTTATATATGTCACAGCTTTCTCTTTCTGTTGTGCTCATTTTTCTAATGAAGAGGGAAACAATGAACAGACTGCATATTTTAACTTAGACTTCTCCATGCAGAGTATGTCAATTCAAGTGTGCTGCAGTGCAAAACACCACTCAAATCACACCGCTTCCTCATTTTCACTTGCTGACGTATCCTATAGGTCATCATGCTCGATTTTGTTTCTTAGGACTCTGAACTTTTAAAATGAAATGTTTCACAACAGCACCTCAGCATTAGTATTATAATATGAACATGGTGAATACATCGTAAATCATGTTCATGCCTTTCATACTGTGGTGCATGTGGCATATTAAAACCGAATGCTGAAGTTATCTTTGTGAGCACTAAGCATGCAAGTCAGACAATGAATAGGAAAAGGAATGTAACAACCTTCACCTACTTTCAGTATAAAACCATCCAGCTAAAACTCCAGGGTATGCAAAGGAACTAAGTCTGATGGGTTATAATTCAGTCTTTATGAAAGTATTATTTCTAAAGCAAAGGGAAGGAGGCTTTCAGACTTCTTGCCTAATCTGTGGAAGGCATCCTGGCGTCAGAAGGCATATAGCCCGCGAAGAGGAGACGCAGGACCAGGTCAAGCAGCAATACTGGAATTAGTCCTGCTGACCCAAAGGCAGCACTAAGTATCCTGGCATCCTTTTATCCAGTAACCAATGCCCTGCAGAATATGTCCCTTAAGCCTTAGCCTACTTTCTGTGTGATACAAAAATCTCAACAGTTTCCCCCTTGTAACTTTGAGGAATGCAATGCTTACAGCGCTCTGCCAGTTTGCATGTGGCCTGATTTTCTGGTTGAATATATGTGGATATACAAGAAAACATTTCCAGTTGCCCTCAGTATATCATATTTTCATCTTCTTTTCCACTTTCTAAGTGATCTGGACTGTACTGTCTCTTCAGAATTTCCTTTTCCCTTTCTCTGAATAAAATCCAGTGAACACAAAATTAAGTTACGAAAGGCTGGTTAGAGTTTTCCCTAAGCATTTGTGAAGAGTTTGCATCCCATTGGATCTCATTTATGGCTGAGGCTTCAGCTGAAGATATTTAGTATAACTGAGCTTTGCCATTGACTTTTGTTTCCCTGGTGCTTTTGGTCAGGATGCCAGGAGAAAAAGAAAAGAAAAAAATGATCTTGGAGTTACAGGAATCAAATCTGAGGTCACATTTGTACCTGTATGAATAGTACCCCTTCAGCTGAAATCAAGGATGTGATGTTTAACTCCAGTTTGCAGAAATACAGCAAAGAGTTAATAGGTTTGGAGTCATTTGATCTGAATGCTTGTTCCTACCTCTGCAACTTTCTTCCCAGCTGGTATCTGGAACATCACAATGCCAAAATGCTTAGAGTTGTCATTGAGCATCTAGATCCATACATGGGCACCTAGACCACAAATGTCTGGGAGCATCAAGTTCCCAGCAGGTCTTGAACTCAGCATGCTGTGATTTAGTTAGCTAAGAACTGGAACTGGGCATCCCATTTGATGTACCCAAGGATGTGGTGAAAGCAATTCACAGATTGCTGTCATGGACTATGAATTGCAAAAAAGGAGGAAAGAAAAAGAAAATGTTTCCTGACAGTCAGTTTCAGGAAACTGGGCCCCCTGAAATGAGCCTGGCTCTGTCATCTTCGCATCCTCCCTTCAGGTATTTATGCACATTGATAAGATCCTCCCTGAGCCTTCCTCCTCCAGGGATTCCCAGCTACCTCAGCCTTTCCTCATAGGAGAGATGCTCCAGTCCCTTAATCACCTTTGTGGCTCTTTGTTGGACTCCCTCCAATATGTCCATGTTTCTCTTGTACTGAGCAGCCCAGAACTGGACCCATTGCTCCAGGTGTGGCCTCAGCAGGGCTGAATAAAAAGGAGGGATCACTTCCCTCGACCTGCCGGCAATCCTTTGCCTAATGCAGCCGAGGATACTATTCACCTTCTTTGCAGCAAGGGCACATTGCTGGCCTATGTTCAACCTGGTGTTCACCAGGACCTCCAAGTCCTTTTCTGTGAAGTTGCCTTCCAGCTGGCTGGCCCCATTTTGTAACCTACTTTTTGAGTTTGTTTTGTTTTGTTTTATTTTTATTTTCATCTTGTTACTTCTTTACTATATTCTTGCTTCGCTTAGCTGAAGCCCAGTCATCAACTCCCACTATGGAAAAGGAAATTTTAAAACCAGGGATGTCGGTGGGTATCAGGAACTGGACTAGTTGACCTTTAAAGGTCCCTTCCAACCCAAGCTGTTCTATGATTCTATGATATCCACAAGGTAACATTTTTCACAAGAAGTCTGTCTGACCATAAAGGTTATCCTGAATGTTAGGATAATAATCAGCTAAACCTGCATTTCTGTCAAGCTTCATTTCTCTGTATTGCCTCTGATTATTCAGACCTAGCTAAGGTTGGTAAATATTAGGATGTGAGCAAACGCAGCAAAGGGAGACACATCTTGTCCTATTGCCTTTCCTGCTGCTCTGTGGCATTTGGAGTAATACTGAACACACCCCAGGAAGAAAGTGCTTTTCAGGGTCAGCATGTGATCCCTTGAATAATAACTGAACCAGCTCAGAAATTTGAATATGGGAAGCCTGAGCAACCTGTGGCCGTACTTCCACAGCAGATTCCTGGGCTGAGGACAACAGATCACTCAATCTCCGTGCACTAATGGCCTCTTCCCACACGACCACACCATGCACCTCCAACCAGAAGAGGATTTCTGTCAAGTGGAGCTACGCAAACCTCCCAATACAGTACCCTGAAAAAGGGATGGAGAACAACTGAGTTCAAAGAAACCAAGTAGGTGAAGCAAGGGTGAACTTCTTCCATTCTACAATTGGTCTCCTGTGTTACTATGTACATGTCCTCTCTGGTTGCCTCTACTTCATGAGCAACTGTGACTTAATTCTTTCCTCCGTGTTGCAGTCAGAGCTTCAATCTGTCCAGAAGGAACTACTGATTGGTGTCTTCTGGATGCAACTGACAGCCCTGGTTTCTCTGTCCTGAAAAGGATTTGCAGAATGTAAATGAATTGGAGAAGGATACAAGTAACGCTCAAAAGATTGGTGGGAGGGAGAGTGGCAGAATGTAACCAAAATAGCAAAATTCTGGGAAAAGACTGGTGGCTTCACGAAGAGAAACAGAGTAATGATTAAGCAATAAAAACAAAGGACAAAGAATGCAACTAATACTGTTTTCTTTCTCATAAACACAGGTATGGAAGAGAATGGAACAAAATTAACAAAAGGGCATTCTTTTTCTCACTCAACAGATTATTACACTGTTCACCTCACTAGCTGCAATCATACTAGTGCCTTAAAACCTGTGGGTAGTGGCACTGAATTGTCTTCTGTACTGTTACATTTTGGTCCAGCTAGCCCTATCTAGCACAGCTGAGGACCTAGCACAGGTTAGGGACTATTTCGATAAGCGTTTCATAGGCAGTCATGTTATTTTGATGGCTGAGAGAGTTCAGTATTACACATGGGTGATTCTGCAGCAGCTGGACTCAGAACCTTGGAACATTCTTGAGCACATTTGCCATCCTTGTACAGATGTAGTTATGGCAGCAGTGAGTTTTCAAGGATAAGTATTTAATAAGTTTCCTGAAAGGATGGAACAGCTATATGGTGTCAAGAATGAGAGGAAAATTACGTTAATGATGGAAGTCTCCTGCTTTAGAGTTTACAACTGTCTGCAATGATCAGACATGAGGAGGAAATTTCATTTTGGAATAAATTGCTGCCAGAGTGACATTTCTTAACATCTCTGCTTAGCATCTGGCTAAGGTCGATTTCCCAGTGAAGAAATTTGATACTGTCTGGCAAGTGGTATGACCTTGCACTCCTCCATTAAGAATTAAAATGCTGAGGTGAGAAAGAAAAATATGGTTAAGAATGGATAAAAAAGAAGATAAACCCACCCAAATGCTTTTAGCACAACTGATTTTGTTTTTCTTTACATTGACATAGGAACTCCTTGAAGAAGGAGGAGATGGGAACATTCACTAGTGATACGCTTCCCTGGAAGAGCCATCCATTATGCTTTGAATGCCAATCGCCTTAATGCTAACAAGATTTGAGGCCTTTATTTATTCCAGCCACACAGATGCATAGATCAGGCTTGAAGGCCTGTGATGGTTTCATTTGTAGATGATTTTGCCTAATGCTGGCTATCTTAGACAGCATTTGCTTTGATTGAGTTTATTCCCCTTGATGTGATTACACATATGATGTGTGCATCAGGCAAAAGGACACTGCTAATGCCATTGCTGTTAAATCTTGTTGCCCTTGCGTCAAGCAAAATTCCTATTCCAGCTCCAAGCCATATAAATCTATTGGGTTTAATCAGTCAGGACCATACTTAATGCAGTCACTAAGCAGTCACATTGACGGCTTCACTGTTGCAGTCAGTGAAAAATAATGTAAACGGACTGCCACCAAGCACGACCTAGGCAGCCCTGCAGCTCAAAGTCTGCAATGAACTTCTGAGCAACATTCTTCTCCTCCAAAATCTGGAACAACTCTATTGACCTCTGTCCATTCACTTCAGATTAGCACCTGTGCCGTGGAGACCTTGGATCCATGCGAGGACTTTGCCCCACTTGAGACAGCAGATTAGAAAGAACTTCTTGCTTTTCTATTCCACGTTTCGTGCATAAAATTCTTTCTAAAGAAAATAATCACCAAATTAGTTGTCTTTTAACACAGTGCTACAGACTTGCACGGTTCAGCTGCTGATTTTCAAGGGCTGTAGCCATCTGTGAATGAGGGTCCATGCAGACGCCTGGAGGCAGTGACCGCTTTGCCATGTTCTCCCATCCCCGCAGCGACCCATAACCCTGAAAACACAGTTTGGCTCCAGGTCTCTAAGATGAGCCTCTTGAACTGGTCTCTAAGATGCTTATTGGTGTCTAACTAGAAGGAATCATGTTAGCAGGAAAACTCAGAATGAGAGTCATACACAGGGGCTTAGAGCTCATATGTGTGTGAGGGTTTTTGCTCAGCAAGATAAACACTTCACCTGCAAATTCTCTTAGGTCCAGATTGACTGAGGTATTTAACTTAATTCTCACTTGGAGGAAGTTTCGATCAATTTGGTTATGCAGTGCGTAATTTATTTCTTCTCAAAGTGAAGCAGGTTGCCTCGCACTCTCTTTTACTGTGAACTAGATTTATGCTTGCAGGGACTGCTCCAAAATAACCAGTGTGCCTTACTTTTCAGCTTTCTTTACCACACACCAAATCCTTAATAGAAAAAGGTGTTAGAGCCTTAACAGTATTTTCTAAGGTTCCAAGCTCACTCACTTTTCAGGAATTATTGACATTCCTGAGATTTCTGCTGAGCTGCCAGCTAACACTGTAAGTGCCTAACGATCCCAATGGTAAACATCCCTAAGAACTTCTGCTGGTGCCTGTTGCAGATATTTGGCCTTTTAAGGCTCAGACTGAAATGTGGTACCACTGGAGCATCCTGATTCAAACAATTTTGTTTATTAGCTGGGCAACTGCTAAATGAAAGGCACAAATGAAAGATATACTGGTCTTCCTGCCTTTTTTGCTCCCTGACCTGTTCCCTTGCATTGCCATTAGCTTACCTGTTAAGTTAAAGACTAATAATTATAAGGTTCTATACTGTTTCCATATGAAAGATGACAAAAAAATACTATTTATGAATGCAAACACTAAAGCTCCATTTCTTCCCGTCTCCTACAAGCTTGGCTTCCCTGTCCAAGGAGCACAGAGAAGGAAAGGCGGCAGCTGTTTGTGGTGGAAGAGTCTTGAGTCTCTTCTCTCACAGAGGTACCTCCAGGCATGTCCTTTACCTCCAGAACAACAGACTAACCTGAACCGTGTCCTAATGGTTCATTTGGTGTTATTGGATCCATGCTGCAACTGCATGAAATGAATCAGGTCTTGTTTGATCTGCTCTACAAATCTCCCTCTCTTCTCTATCGCCTCAAGGTTACAAGAAGCTCCTGACACTGCTGCAGCCCTAAGCCCTCTAATGAAGGACCACAGGTCTGTAGTGAGCAATAGAAAGAGAGCAGAAGAAATCCAAGCATTATAGGGCTCTGCTCTACCAGTGAAGTTATTTGAGGTGAATGGTTAAATAGATTTATTTCATCTTTTAAAAATGCCCTTGCCAGAACCTAATTCAGACTAGACCTTGTGTAGGAAAACCTGGGCTCAGACTGATGGTGGTGAACACCCAGCACGTTTGCATGATCAGGCTGTGTGATGACTAAGTATTTCTTATGAAATACCTCTTAACAGGTACTATCTAAGCAATCTGTACAATTCTGGGCTATTTTTCTTACCACTACTTTTATTCCTGCTTTTCTGTTGTTTGGATTGTTCATTGTTTATAAAACCTTATTGACTGTATTGTGTTATTGCATAGCTCATGACTGTGCATGCACGCCAACCAGTATATTACAACACCCCTTATGGCTTGTGGGAAAAAATGGCAATGCACGGCAAGAGATTCTGAAGCATCTTTGACTGGAAGATCTGTGCCATTTGTAGACCATTACCCACTTGCAAGACAGTGAACTGAGGCATACAGAAGAAATCATTCCCCAAATGACCGTAATCCTACCCCACTCAGCCCACTGGAATTCTCAACACACTTCTGCCTGAGCCGCTGTCTGTTTTACTGAGCTCCCATATAGACTGTTCTTTTTCCACTTCTGAATTAAGATGAGTTTCATACTAGCCAGGTTTCATTACTTTGTTTATCCTTTCAAAATACTTGTGTATCTCAAATTCACAAAACATAGCTGATTTTGTTTGCAGATGATTTTTACCTCCCATGAAATAACTAAGAGAACATTCAGTTTGATTGCGTTCATTTATTTGCCTATTAGTCTGTTTGTAGCTATAATAAGAAAGCAAATGATTCCACTGTATATTTTATTTATGTGATTTGTCTGAATAGTAAACTGCAGAGCCTGATTCAGATGCTAAAAATTATGGAGTTGTGGCATCCAAAGTCCTAACTGGAAGCATTACACGGAGAATTTGCAAGCTGCAGAGCTTGCATGCAGACTCAGATGCAGAATCTGTGCTTCCTTCTCCCCTTTTCACTGCATTCAAAGTGGGGTTGCTCAAATCCATGTAGAACACTTTCCTCAATCCTAACACCTTATCAACCACCAGAATCCATCACAAATCAACTATCTTTATGTTGTTCACTAGTGTCTTTATGTCAGTGCTTAATTTTGCTGTCTCCGGTGGGGTGATGTCACCTTATAGTTTATTAGTTTGTGAACCACACTTGTTGTACGTGATGTAAAGTGGCAGTAGTGGCAAAGCACCTTCAACTTAAACATCCTATGATTTGATAACCAGGTGCTTGCCCTCTATCATGTTACAGTCTTTAACACAGCATCACTTTCAGGAACAGCCTATCTCTCCTTGGAGGTTTTCAGACCAGCTAGTAAAGCGTAATGAAATTTCTCCATTTATTGTGACTAATGGCATGTAGCAGGTTCTGCAATTATTTCACTTCCAGCATTTTTGAAGCAGAAAGGCCAGGTTTCCCCTCCTGTGGTACAGGCTTGTAAGACACACGGCTGTTACATTCATGGGAACACATTATGGAGGAGTTTTTAGGAACAAGCTATATCCTGCCACAGATGAGAAAAAAATAAGCCCGGGTTGTTATTTTTGAAGCAGTGCTCTTTTTATGAATGTCCCTAAGGATGCGGGCATCAGATCCATCTCATAATTGTTTCTGTGTCCTGCTGTGTGCAAGGCACTTTAAAAAGTACTTTGTTAGTATAAATGAGGGGAAAATCCTGGCTCATAGTTTGCTAAAACTCCTGTTTTGATGAGTCAGTATATTTATACTTCTTTCCACCTCCAAGCAATTATTCTGATCTATGGAACAGCACTCATGAATCAGATGGCTTCTATTATATAGACATAATTTGCAAAGTTTTAATGGAAACAAATTATTTAGATCTGAATTTCTTATTAGACAGAGGGAAATAATTAGAAATATAGCACCATTGTTGGCTTGGAAGGTGAATCTAGACAAAGTAGAAATAAAGACAGACCGTAGTCCTTAAGGTGAGGATACTTAGTGTGTGAAACAGGTTATCAAAAAGCCTGGTAACAGGGCATGGCATGAGGTGCTCAGGCCCAAATGAGATATTTTTATTCCACTCGCCAAACCTATCCCCCTCCAGCCTCTGAAGTTAAACCAACGTTAATGCAAATGAAAATCGAAGTTAAACCACTGACCTAGATATCTGATGCCACAGTGAGCAGAAATGCCTAATCAGAATATTAAGATGTTATTGATTAAATTAAACTGTTTCCTGGGAGAATTTGTCAGGATCTCAGCTTTGGATTAAAGTGTTAGAATCAGTACTATGCTTGGGAACAGATCATGCTCACCTTAGCCACAGGTATTAATAGCTTGTATCAGAATTCGAGTGTAGACACTTTTGGGCTCATTTATAGTGGAAATTACATTTATTCCACATATTTGATTTTCAGGGCCAGCCTTTTGTTGGTGCTTCTTTTGGTGGGAGACCTCTGAGGTTAGACACCTTCTGTGCAGATGTCCCTGTCTGAGCTGGAGGGTTCAAAAAATGGATTGAACAACAAACCCCAGCCTTCCACGGCACAAGTCATTCAGCCTATTACTGACACTTATTTTAGGACCTGTAATGTCCTGCTCTCCTCTGAATGTCCTTATTAGACTTCCTCTACCTGAAAAGCAGCTGAGGAGACAATCCACATTTATATTTAGGCAGATAAATCCCATGCTGTTGTTGCTTCTTTTTTTTATAATCTTTTATTAACTGTTATCTAATTCTATTTTTTATAAATTGAGAAATGGAAACAAAACTTTGCGTTCTGGGTTTGCACAGCACTTCAGTACCAAAATAATAACCACAGCAAACCTCTGAGTCTGGAGTCCATAGTTTGGAGGTGGTTGTGTCTCTTTGGTTGCAGCCTGGTTAACTGAGGGTAAAGTCTCATCCTTCTCTATTTCAGTAATGCCTCAGTGAAAGCTTCAACTAAAGGGCGCAAAGGCTCGTGTGCTGAGCAACATGTTGCTGAGGTTCTGCCATTTCTGGTATCTGCTTACATCTTGGGCTGCTATGTAGATAAATCTTCCAACACCTGGCACTTTCTGGTGGAGAAACTGGCCTCTTGCCATTCAGGTGAAAGTAAAGAGTGGAACCTGCACTGGGCATCACTCACCCATAACACATTCCATTAAGCCCCTGCCTTTTGCACAGTGTAAACCGTGCTTTCACAGCAAGAGCAGAATGCAAAATGGACAAAGAAGGCTGGACCTGCTCTCTTACAATTTCTTTCTTCCCCAGAATAGCCCCAAAAGTGTGTCAGAAAAGCAAATTGCTGCCTCATTTTCCAGAGAGATGCTATTCTGAAAATTCTCTCTCCCAGGTGCGAGGTATTGCTGATAAAGCAATAAATAAAAATAATTAAAAAAGAAAATTCCTGAAGTTCAATGTCTTTTCGGCTGTGTGTTTGCATTTGGTCCTTGTACAATCAGAAGATAATTAACCATTTTATTTGCCAGCAGGTCTGCAACTTGGCTTCCGGACGGTCCGGGGTGTGTGTCTCATAGCCCAGTGCTCCACCAGTGACATCTACTGGCTATCACCACCCTCGGCATCCCACGCAGGGATGGGACCGGATGGTGGGACCTCACAGGGTCCAAGACCAGGGTGGCATAGAAAGGCAGACACTGTAGGACTGTCACTACTGAGAAGATGAGCCATGTGAAGGAGTTGCTCAGTTATGAAGCCCTCAAAATTCTTTTGACCGGCACCATCCCTGGGTCATGACCAAATTATGAGTCTTTTTGTTACGGATTAATATTCAAAAGGGCATGATGCACATGCCTGTGGGCACAACTGGTTTGATGAATGTCCAGTACACCTGATTTAGTGCTGTAATTCCTCTTGACTAAGTGACGTTTGGGGATCAGCCCCATATTCGGGTGGGCTGATTGGCTTGCTCTTATCTGTTCTCTGAATCAAAAATATTGTGGAATTAGGTGTTATTATGACTCTTGCAAAAGGGAGACCTTTTGTTTACCGGTTTCAACCAATGGTAACCACGTCACCATTGACTGATAAAACATTCAGGTATTGAATCAGCCGTCACACAGATTCCCAAAACATTTCCATTGCCTAACCTCCAGGGAGTGAAATTTAGGTCACAGCTATGGGATCGGTAAACACCTATACAAAACACAAAGAAATGCCTTGAAAAGGGGAATTTCTGAATGTTTGCGTACAATGATATTTTATATTTGTTCTCTGCTATGTGCCTCTGTGAGTTAAAGTTTTCATTCTTAAACTTCACTATCTCATCAATCGTCATTAGTATTTGGTTGAATCCCTCCTCCAAACCAAATACAAAATAAATGACAAACATCAAGCTGAATTCTAAAGTTCAGCCGTGGTTGTGCCCTTCAGTATTCACTGTTTGCAAACATTACTCAACATCCAGTTCCTGTTAGAGATGAACTGCAGGCTGTTTATTTGGAGCCGTTGAACCATGTAAGGCAGTCAACACTTTGTAGCCTAGCAGCAAGCCAAAAATAAAACATCCTGTGTGAAACACTGACAAGCATTGGTGTTTCTACCTTTTATTTTTTAATGTCATGTTTCTCAGCCAAACAGAAGTAGTGTTGAAGCAATGGGTAGAAGACACCTTTTTGCAAAACACCTCTTTGCAAAACTATTCCACTGCTCAAATCTCAAAGTTTCGCTTGTGTTTGTGTAAGAGACTTCTCCCCCCCACCCTCGCCTTTGTTTTCAATAAGCATTATTACCTTTGTAATGGGGTTACTGTCTTTCCACTTGCACTGAAAAGACACATTTCTGCATCCTTCTTGCTATGAAAAACCAAAAGAACACACTTCAGCTGTTCTCACTGTGGGAGACCTTCTTGCTATTGTCGTTTCACCTTAGTGATTTCGCTGACACAAAGTCACAGTGAAAAGCTGATAAGATCTATTTCTGCTAAAGAGCAGACATCACTGTGGTCATTACAATGACCACATACTCCCCGTCTCACTTCTGGACATGCAATGCATCTCATGCTATAAAAACATTTGCCTTGTGGGCTGCGATACAACCTTCACATTATATCAGACACTTTTAGTTGGAAAAATATCCAAGTGCTTTTACAAATGGTAATTATATCCTAGGGCCACAGGAGCATTCTACAGAGCCCGGAGAAGACACGGATGAAATGCTGCGTCAGGTGGATACCACACTGTGCTTTAGAGATGGGTGATTTTAAACAGGCTGGATACAAGCTACGCTTTATCATTTGGGCTGGGACCCCGGAAATTTCCCTGCAGTGAATACATCCAGCAGTGCAGATATGGCTCAAGGCTTTCTAGACTATATCCTGAGGTGCTTTCAGTGAGAACTGTGGTAGTTCACCAAATGGTCATTTCCAACATTCACTTCAGAATAGCGTGACGCACTACAGACCTACTTCAAATCCAGATATGTTCATAGGCTAAATTCTCTTGCTACCACTTGGCCATTTCTCAGTCAGTGGGCTTACAATGTACTGTTACTTTTTGAGCTTCTGTAATTCCATAGTTGGCAGGCACCTCATCTCTATATTTGGGGTTAGTCTGGGGAATGAGAGGATTGCTCATTTGTTTTCCCAAGCAAAGAATGGAATAGAAAAATGAGTTCTACCAAGCGACAATGATTTCACTGGACTTTCAGCTGAGTTAGTCACAGTGCAGACCCTTGTAATAATCAGTGGAGAGAAAAAAGAGAATTTGGGCCAGGAGTGACTGAGATACTCTGATGGCTACTTGAGGAAGAATTACTCTTTGAAAGGGTTGTTTCTTTCCATTGACTGAAGGCTAATATTTCAGATCTGGATGTCTGTATCACAAATATCTATATTTAGTCTACATACCACGATTCCTCATTTCCACGTTGTAAGATTCTTGGGGAACAGGTTAATCTGCTCTGAACAACATGCACAGCCAGCTTTTCTAAATAATGACAAAGTTCCTAACCTGCTTTTATACACACATATTTATACTGTAAAAATCTTGGTAGCTTGCTTCTTTGCCTACCTCATTTGACTTTGTTGGATTTGAGTCAGGTTTAACCAACACACTGTTACCTAGTACAGTGGATCATGCAAAATGTGGGATTCACAGAAATGTAGAACCCAAGGTAAAACTGAGCACTTGTGAATCCCAGTTTAATTAAAAAGAAGCTGGATGCTATCTAATGTGCCATAGCAGAAAGAGGTTTCAGAGTTTAGCTGGGCAGTTTAACTGGAAGAGGCAGCTGATATTGCCCTTTGGTTAAATTCCGAGCTCTTTACCTAATAGTTATTCTATTATGATAGAGCATAAAACAAAACTACACAAAACCCTTCCTTAATTAGTATGAAATGTAGTTGAATTGGGAGCTATTAGAAAGGGAGATAAATGTCACTTACTTTATTTTGGAATCTTTGAAAGTCTATAGCAAATCTACAATTCTTTTCAAAATATCAGGCAATAGCAGGTGTTTGGCTGTACATAACTAAGACAGGTCCCTTCTTCAGCTTGTAGTCCTCAGTTCCCATTTCTTTTCCCTAAAGTAAGGAGTTGAGGACTGAATGCAAAAATTTCTCTATTCAAAGCTCAAGGACATTGAGGGTAGATTTTGGCAATATTTTCACCATGGTCCAGTTGATCTAGCTTCCCTTTACATAGGGTCATAAACATCCTTAGGCTTTTCCTTAAAACATTCTTCCATTCTCCTCAAAACATTGAAAATTTACTACAGAATCAGGTTGACATCTAAAAAATGAATTACGTTCCTGATGTGAGCAGGGTAACTATCACATTACCCAATGTATTAGAGTAAGAGAAAAAGGTTAATGGCTCTCTAGGGTGGAAATAATATTTATGAGAAAAAATAAAAGATGAAACTTAGAGATACAGGCTCTGCTAAACAGCTCTATAAATAAAGAAGAACCCATCACGAGAACTAAACAGGTGCAGAAACCACCATAAAAGGCACCTTAGAGAAGGTGGTGACTTGTGATGACAGAACATTAAGATCATCATTCAAATGGACTGTCTCTGAAAGGTGTTTCTTGTTGTCTGCTTTATTGCATGCTAACCTCCTGCTTGATGAATGTTTCAGGAGAAAAAAAAGACACAATTCCTTTAAAGGAGGAATGGTTGCCTATGAGAAGTAATATTTAGAACAACATTGCTAGATGATTACAGCATATTTATAACTTGTGCACAGTCTTGCACTTCACAAAACCAGAAGAGTGGGGTTTGGGCAACTCAAGTGGTGATTCACACCTCATTATTTTAGATGTCCAACTGTTAAGTGTGCAACTCTAAGCTGGTCTGAGCTTAAGAAAGCTCTCTTTATAGAAAAGAAAATAGAGAGAAAAAGTTGCCTCCAGAAATTGATTCATTTGGTGGCTGGTTTATGACAGTGTTAGATGGAGATGAATTGCCCTCTAGAGGTGCTGATTCCTCTTCACTGTTGCTAAAGGGAATCCATACTGACCAGTTCAGATTTAGGCATTTGAAAATTAGAGTTCGAAGTCAGGTTGCATGAATCATATTGAAGTGATGACGTTCCAAATTTATTTAGTGGAAAAGGAGGCCAGAGAAAAGCTACAAGCACCACATGTATCAAAGAAAGCAGCAGTTATAGAACCACCATTAGAATCAAGTTCTATGTGAACTTGTTGAATAGTCCCATACAAATAGGAAGATTGTTTCTTAAACTAAGGATTCTCAAGGTTTTCTTTTCATGGTTACTCATTTTTGGGCTTACAACTCAAGTGATCACTGATTTCATAGAATCACAGAATCCTGGAATGTTTATGGTTGGAAGGGACCTTTAAAGATCATCTAGTTCCAAGCTCCCTGCCATGGGCAGGGACACCTTCTACTAGAGGTTGCTCATAGTCCCGTCCAGCCTGGCCTTGGACACTGCCAGGGATGGGGCAGCCACAGCTGCTCTGGGCAACCTCTTCCAGCATCTTGCCACCCTCATCGATAAGAATTTCTTCCTAATATCTAATCTATATCTAACTTCTTTCAGTTTAATGCTATCCCCCCTTGTCCTATCGCTACATGCCCTTGTAAAGAGTCCCTCTTCAGCTTTCTTGCTGGCCCCTTTATGGAACAAGGTCTCCCTGGAGCCTTCTCTTCTCCAGGCTGAACAACTCCAACTCTTTCAGCCTGTCTGCACAGGATGATGGTGAGGAGAGAGGTGGCTGTGCTTATATCACTACTATAGTTCTCTCCATTTTCTCTCAGAGAGGAGAAAAGTTCAAAAGCCAATGTGTCCTTCCCAGCCTTAGGCCGCACCACACACACTAAAATCTAGCAGAGAAAGAGAATCAGTACCTTCCTCCATTTTATTTGCCGGTGAAGGCTATTTAGAGCTGGTACCATCTCACTTACAGCTTGAACTTTGACACCACGATGTTGCAACCAACCTGGCTAGTAATTAGGCTTTCTTTGCAAGGCTGAGCAGGAAAATGAATCAGCTTTCTGGTCTCTTTCCATTCTGTGGGCAGAAAAAGGTGTGATCTTCTTCAGTGACTGCCTGGGGTTAATTTAATCCAACGTGCTTTTTCAGTGATGAGCAATGCTGTCCATCCCCTCCCAAACTCAGGAAGAATCTGCAGTGGTCCTGCTCTGGTGGGTAACATGGCCAGTGCAATGAGGTGGGGTCTTTCTGGCAGACACTAGTGGCCAAGAACAAACAGATGCATCTTTGAGGGTAGAAATTCAATGGGGATGAGCATGACTTCTGATGGGTACCACAGTATGTCACCCCCAAGACTCAAACCCACATGAATGCCTGTCACTTTCAGGACAGCACACCAGGAGGCACAGTGTTTTGTCTTAATCAGGTTTCTAAGCCACTCAATATATTTAAATTCCCAGTAGCAAGCTGTATCTGCCTTCTTGCACATGTACGCCTTCAGGAAAGTTTTCTCTCAGCTTAATTGGCTTTATCAAAGTGAAACACACACACACACACAAACAGGTAATTCATATGGAAGTGCATCAGAACGTTTTCTTTCAGAGGCATTTGCATTGAAATAGTGCTTCTGCTTTGAAAGTCAGTGTACAATGAGCAAATTCTTCTACAGCATGTTCTCCACATGCATCTATTCAAGTTGCACTTGTTTACAACAGAAATAACCTGGACTCTTTCATGCTTCTATTGGTACTATAGAACCACAGAAAAGTAGTCAGGATTACTTGGCTGTCATGATTAATGCATTTTAAAGCATTTAGTCAGAATGATTTACTTAAAAATAAGTGGAACTCAACTATAAAATTTCCCCCCCATATTTTTAAGATTAATGATTCAATAGAGACTAAGAAAATTAATGAGGACAGCAGTTCTTATTCTGTGTTTTCCACATACGAAAATATAAAGCTACAGTAACCCAGGCTGTAGAATAACAGAAAAGTAAACTGCTAAATGCATCTAAACCTTCCCTGACTCAAAACAGGATCATTCCCGTATGATGATCCATATACTATTCCTAAAAAACATTTATCTACTCTGCTTTTAAAACACTGTATTGACAGATACTCCACACCTCCCTTAGGCTGTGTCCCAATGTTCTCATTATAGGAAAATTCCTAAATTCTGAATCTTCCATGCTGTGATTTAAGCCCATCTCTTCTTGTCCCATCCATCAGGGATACAGGGAAGACTACTCACTCCCTCCCTGCAAGAGGCCTTCAGATTCTAGTATATTCCTTCTCAGTTTCCTCTTCCTTAGGCTAAACAAGCCCAATTCCTGCCATCAACTTTCACTAAATTTTCCTGAACCCTGACTGTTTAAATTCATGCTTTTTGGACTCCCCTGAGTGGCTTTTCCTTTTTCCCTGGAAATCACACTCTTGCCAAGTTCTTAGCTTGGTGAATAGTTCGGAAAGATAATTCAGGCTATTTTTCCTACATCCACGCCTGGTTCTGAGTACCATCTGGCAGGGCCCATCTCTGGAGTACCAACTCAAGCTTCTCCTTTATGAGCATCTCTGGGTCATGGTGATGCCATTGAAGGCACCTCACTATTCAGTTTAATGATATATAAGCAAATCATTATGTTTACATTTGTATATTTACCTTAACATCATATCCTTGGATCGCAGATTACACATAGAATCACAACAGTTTGGGTTGGAAGGGACCTTAAAGACCATCCAGTCCAACCCCCTGCCACGGGCAGGGACACCTTCCACTAGCCCAGGTGGCTCCAAGCCCCATCCAGCCTGGCCTTGGGCACTGCCAGGGATGGGGCACCCACAGCTGCTCCAGGCAGCCTGGTAACTACATTTTTAGCAAGCACAAGCCATCACTGACTCTTGTTCATCCATTTTAACCTCTTTTCCTGAAAAGTTGTTACTCATTTGCTAATTACCATCCTGTCCACGTAAAGTCAGTTATTACTGATAAAGGGAACTATATTACACTTGTTCCTATTGCATTTTTCCCTTCTTTCAGATGATTTTTTTCTGTGTTGTGATACTTATGAATGTGAAACCTGTCCTCCAGTGTTCTTGCAGTCCCTCCCTACTTTGTGTTTGCCAGTTTAATGAACATACTCTCTTTTTGATCATTCAAGTCATTGAAAAGAACATCAAATGTGGAAGAGAACCCTATAGAATCTATGTGAGGTATGTTTGCATTTTGAGATTGCACTTGTGATAACTAATCCTTGGGAATGGTATACAGTAGCAGTATTCCCAATCTGTAATGATTTCACCAAGACTAGCTTTTCCGTAATTTCTCATGAAACTGCCATGAGAAATAGTGTTAGAAGACCTGCTGATGCCATAGTTTCGCTCAACTATTTTTTTCTTTCCTGTTTGCAAGGTGCACAAGTGTGCTGGTTTAAAAGTAAACCGGCAGGAGAAATGAACCCAACTCAAAAGAGTTTAGAAGTCAGAACTACAATT
>JAVJGI010000050.1:53767067-53804763 GCA_035590275.1 Ibycter americanus
GAGGGTATAGAATACACAGTTCCAGTTACACCCACACAGTGATAAACTGGTCCCAGCCACTATAACTAGGACAACAAGAAATATTAGACTTTGCTAACATGATTTCCACTTGACAAATCCACACTTGTCTGTTACTCGTCTTTTAGCAATTATGATGAGAGAGGTTTAATTGTTATCATGTTTTATTCCCAAGGGATCCAAGCCCCTAAGGAGCACACATTGTATTTTCAAAAGCTACTTACTCACTTCAGAATGGAAATCCTTTTGACCTTTGGTAAGACATGTGCTCCATGATCAAAGTGCAATGTGGACGAATTCTGAACACATCAGAAGTGGGAAGATGTAGGAAGTATATGGGAGTGGGGGCAATTTTAAGCCTTGGTATCCAGCAAACATTTCACTCTAGGAGTAGTTACTGCATGCAGGCACAGAGGTTCTGCTGCACTGTTTGATTTCCTGGGCTTCATTAATAATTTTAAATGCCCAGCTCTTTCGGAAAAATGAGAATAAAGCTATGTTTGCAGTGCAATGCGAAGGTGGTCTTGTAGCAAGTGTGTATATTTCCAAGGCAGGATTAAAAGAGCTGTGTAGGAGCTGAGATCTGTATTATTTAGGACTTTTGGAAAGGTTTTGCAAGTTTTAATACAATATTGACCCTGAGTCATGAGAGAGACTGGTGGTGGAGAAAACTGCTTAAATATTGCACTGGATATGTTTACAGGTTCTATTAGCATGCTTGCGATGTAGAAATAACCTAAATCGTCACTCTTCTCTTGCGCCTTTCTTGCTTTACGGAGAAAGACCAAGTGTTTTCCCTCCATACTTTCTCAGATACACAATAGAAATCTGCAGTTACATCCGAATTCCCTTGTCATGCCCCAAAGATGGCATGGCAGGCCGGCCTGAAGGATATTCATGTCCAGACCAACTATAACAAAATAACTGACCTTTAATTTTCTCTGCCTTTACTGCAGCTGAATTTTCAGGTTTCATAGCCCTGTGCATCCTCTCCAAGCCCAGTCTCACATTGGTTTCTTGGCTCAGGAATATCTTGACTCTATTCTCCTGCTTAATTTCAGCACTTGGAGTATTTTCTCCAGTCCTGTCTAGGTTTTTCTGCTCCAACTATTGGTAATGACAACACCAATTGACATCCCAGTTTGTTAAGTCAGTCCAAGGAGGAATAGGTAGAAGACTAAGCATGTAGAGAGATAGCCTTACATGGCATATGAAATGTAGCCACTACTTCATTACCTTGGACTAAAGGATCAGAAGGCTCACTGTAAGTGTACAAAAGAGTTCTGGTTCTACTTTCACCCTTTTTGTCAGGGTTGTAGGCTATTTAGCCTGCAGATTATATCAGTTTATTGCTTATGGACACTACTCTTACTTGTCTTTTTTCTTATTTGTTTTACTGACCACTGAATATTCTGTACTAAGGAAAGAGAGTGTCAGGCGACTCTGAATGTCATCAGACAAATCAGACAAAATGATTTCTTGCAAATAAATATAGCTAGAGAAAGGATACCCAGCCTTGGATAAAATGGCTATAGGTCTCCAGAAGAGTTGGGCTGATCTTCTCTTTCAAGAAAATATTGTATACCTGCTTAGTTTCTGTTTTTTGGGAGGGATTGTTTGGTTGGCTTTTGTTTTTTTTTTTTTTCTGGTTTTGTTTATTTGTATCTCTAGAGATTGAAAAGGAACATTTGAATTGGGAACAAAGCAGTTCAAGGAACTCAAGCAATCTTGTGCAAAATGCCTGAACGCACTCTTCAGTCATGATGGACCAAGTCCCCAGCGAGGGTCCAAGGGGCAGATGAACTTCCCATCCAGGATCCTGTGACCAAGGTGAAGTGGGGCACCAGGCTACAGGCTGGAAGATCTATTGGGTTGCTGGTGTTGTCACATGCCAACATTTAGCTATATACAAGCTTGATGTCTAGCTGAAGGCAGCTTTCTCTGTTTCATGCAAAATAATGTAAGAGAAATGGGCACCTATGGAGAGCAGTTCACACTGACCTATATAGAATCTAATGTATTTCTCTCTATTGATTATTGAGGGAGTCTCATTCCACATCTAGTCTTCTGGTACTGAAACAATTGTATTTATCATTTAATCAAACTCTATCTTAAAATTAAGTAGACTGGTTGCCCTCTTCAACTTACTAAAAGGTTGGTCTGGAATCTGTTCTGTGGTTAAAAATACTTTAAAAACTTAAAAAATACTTACTATACTTTAAAATGTAGCCTAATTTTATTGGAGACCAGTTTAGATCCATTTGTTCTTGTACCAGAATCATCATTCTTGTCTTTTCCCAATAATTAGTAAAAATTACTAACACAGTCAATCATTCTCAAGCTGAGAAATGGGACAACATAAAAGCACAAAGAAATAATTGAATGGAGTGTGTGTGCTAGGAAAGTCGATTTTTGCCTTGAGATTTTCTTTTATTATGCTGAAGTCAATAATAAGATCATGAAAGGCAGAGCTAATCTTCCTTACTCCTTTGAAATGGTATCTTTAGGTTAGATTTTCCTTTCACTAGGGGAAACTTTTCAGAGACTGACTTTTTTTTGGTTCTGTTAGCTCATATTTGAATATTTGTCATTCCACACATGGAATAGTATCTTCTGTGAATTACACATATTCATAGCGGTTACTTTAACAGCACTTACAGAAATCTGTTAAAAGGATTTAAAGAAGCAAGTGCCTTGTCCTTTCCTTATTCTGATGCTTCTACATTAATGCGGTAGCAGAGAAAGTTAATTAAAGATGAGGAATGGCAGTGTATCTTACATCTTGCTGTACTGAACAATTTATGGGAATAGATTTTCAGCTGATTTAAATTGTTGCAGCTCTTCTGAATAAGAAGTTATGATAATGTGGGTCAGCAGGACTCCAGGGACAGAATCTGCCTTTCAACTTGTTACAGAATGTACAGTAATTAGTGTCCATGAGAAAAGAATAAAATATGTGTGCAAAGAATGATAACATTTAATATCAGTATCAAGGAGTCATAGAAAAAATCCTTCTCCGTTCTTTTCCATTTTCAGAGTCATGTGCTGAGATTATATTGAAACATCTGAATTCCTTATATATATTAGGGTGTAGGGGAGAAAAAGCTACTGTAGAAATTAAAATCTTAAAGACCTGCTTTTCACAAAAGTCACATTTATTCTGAAGTAAGTTCTACTCCATGCTTGGCATATTTCATAATTTGCAGGTAGAGACAGTGTAAGCTGACCACTGGAAAAAAAATTTGCAATGTATATGAGACAAGGAAAAAGGTATCCAGTCATTTTAGATTATTTAATTTACCCTTAAGTATAACCTGTTCAACTTTGTCTTTCCTCTGCAGCTTGTTATTTTCAAAGTTTCCATCAGACACTAATTAGGGATTGTCAATCATTTAGATTCCTGGAAGAATCCAAACAAGACAAAAGAAATAGTTGGAATCTTTCAAAAAATAAACATACATGGCTTGAACTCTCCAAGCATGTCTTGTGCTGTGGTGCAACAGGACATGACTTTGCTTATCAGCATTCCTTCAAAAGATTTGCCTACTGACATTTACGTGCTGAGGTGGCATTTGTTTTGGGGAGATGTATTTGGTGTCATGTATTCTTTGCAGTAACTCTTTTCTGATGGCATGTAAAGGTCATTTCAGTAGAGCAGGGTGCATTTGTAAACTTCACGAGAAAGAGACTCTGGGCATGAAGCATCCACTGAATAGTAAGTATACTTCTTGTCTGGCAACTGTTGATTTTATTTTTTTCTTCTCCCCCCTTTTATTTCCCCCCCCTTTTTAAAAAAAATTTTGGTGTCTTTTTCTATGAAGCTTGCAGGAGTAAAATGATACCAAAGAAAGTCTTTCTGCATTGTGGTACTGCACTGTTTCTTAAACAAAAAGCAAATATATCTTAACTGGAAAATGGTAAGTTAATTTTAGTTGTGAAAAGTCCATATTTTGATGGGTTGATGACTCCCATGACCCATGAAGCACTCTGCCTTAATGAGATGGTGTTTTCTAGTACACAGTGCAAATGTTCGATGATGAGCATTAGCCAAGGTTGAACTGAATGGGTCACTCCTGCACTCTGCAGATATCTTCTCACAGGATATGAAAATTGGATTTCAGCCTTTAGGCTTTGAAGCAGGAGGTGAACTGGCCATCCTCTGTTACGTTCACATTCAGAGGCAGGAGGTAATGCTCCCAGCTGAACCCTTGCACCAATGTCCTCTGTTCCCAGCAGCAAGCATTACTTTGCCACTCTGCCCTATTACAAGCACGAGGAATGGAGAGGAGGAGGAAGAACAGAGAGAGCAAAATTTTGAAACATCTGTGACTTGATTCAGTTGCCTGTATAGGCAACCAATGCCACTATAGATATTCCTGAGCTTCCCATCTGGCTCCAGCTGTCAGTCTAAAAGTTTGCAGGTCCTGTGTTAAAACTGGCAGCTCTTCTCAGCTCTTCTGGATGCTTCAGAAACCCTATGGTATTTCAAACAGCTCTATGAAAACTTGTATTATAGATAACTAAATTGAATTGCTTCATTTATGCTTTTTAACTCTGATTATCTTGATATGGGCTAGGTATATAACATTATGTTGATATCAATGGACTATATAATAAATGGCAGATCAGTAGCATCAATAGATCCTGGAAAATTATTCAGCTCATCTGAAAGTATCAGCTTTGTGAACTGAATCATGCTGTAAGCTCCACTGATTCTGTTGACTGTGTTTTTAATGACAGTTGTGGGAAACTAAATGCCTAACTTACGTGTAGATATATGGATGTAGTGCCTAAATTTAGATATCTGAATCTTGAGCTGAGTCTCCACCAAGGAGTTCGGATTGGTTCAGATCATATTGCAGTGGGTCCTCATGTGGGATTTGCCTTGCCAGGCTCATCTCATAAGGGGCTTTGCCCCTTGATGACTGGTGCGTGGAAGGCACAAGCTGAGAATAACAAACATACCCCTAAAGTTCTGGCTTAGAACAGACCTGAAAGAACAGCAAAATATTCCTGGCATACAGATAAAAAAGACTAAAAAGCATGAATTATTTATTCACTTATGGCTTTGGCTGTATTTCCAAAGAAGTAATAGAGCAAGTGCCAGCCAAGGACAGTCAGTCAATTTTCTTAGGATAGTTTTGCTTCATGTGTATACCTGCTGGCCATGGACAGAAAGGACAGTAACCACAGCTCTTCTAGGGTATGAGTTTCTCAGGTCACAAACCTTCTGGAAGAGGTGATGAAAATAATTCCCCTGATTGGTACAGCCCTGTACAGCTAGTATCAAGAATACAAAGTGTGTACGTGCAACTCTACATCCCCAAAAGGTGCACATCTCTTTGTTAATCTTATGAACTTGTCTTTTGGGAGACTCCAGAAAATCAGGTATTACAGTTGTTAGGCAGTAGGAAAAAGAACCACTTAGTAAGAGACTAATTCTAGATCACTCATAGCTGTTGCGAGCTGACTGTGGAGAAATAGATTACACCTCCATGAGTAAGGCTGAAACTAGCTGCTCACTATGGTAGAAATTCATTCTCCCTCAGAGAAGGCATACAAAATATGGACTCCACCAAAATACTGTTTGATCCTTAGATAAATATTCTGTACCACAGTTATTATGTTTCAACTTCTACACAAGAAAACTGAAGGGTATGAATCTCTGCATGCTAATTTTTACACATCATTCCTGGCATATTTGGGATAAGTTGCTTGAGACATCTTAAAGATTAAAAAATGTCTGAATAATTTTTTTTTTTGATGTATAAGCCAACTGAAAGTGACCATTCAAGTATTTATTCCAGGAGGGCTCGTATGGATCAGGTAGCAATAATCTGATTACATTATTTCCTGTGTTCTGGCTTGCTCACATGTAATCTATATTCTTTCTAACCTTTATTTTTTACATTTTTTTACACTGTGTCTAGAGATGCAATGTAATTAACAGCAGGTACTTATCTGACATTAGAACATCTGCGGTTTTGCCCAAAAGGCATCATTTAGGAGGCATCAGAACTTTTGTAAACTGCATTTAAGCTGAAGTCAAATTATTTAGCAGCTGATGAACAGGAAAAAAAATAAAGGAAATGAACAGAAGAGCCAGGTAATGAATTTATAGCAATAAAGGTTATTCATCTGTGGAATAAAATATAAAAAGGCTGCATGACTGGGAGGGAAGGTCATTTTAAAAGGCTTAAATGTGAAATCAGTCCATTGTTAGACAAAACTATTCTCAACCAGTTATTTTAGCATTAGTCAATTTTGTTAAGTCATTAAAAAAAAATAAATCTGAATCCTCCCAACAACAACTTCTGCAAATTAATTCTGTTATTGCTGCCTTGGAAACAGCATTACAGAAATACCAGTCCTGTGGGATTTATATCAGGAAATATTTTTATTTTCCTAATTTTCCATTGTGAAACCAGAAAGATAGAACCAGAAAAGATGTTCAAGTTACAGCAGCTAATCAAACATGATATAAAGTGCTTTTAGAAGGTGGATTAAATTTGCTATAATACGTGAGCATACCCCAAAGGTGTATTTGCTATACTGAAAAATATCAATCTTCTAAAATTAGGTCATTATGAAAAATAAGTTGTCTCTGATTCTCTTTCCCTTCAAGATGATTAAATGGTACTGATGGCAAAAAGAGTCTTCTCTACCCAGACCCTAAGGACAACATTATCCTTCCACACATCAGGGTATATACCATTACGAGTCTCAAAGACAACTATGCTGTACTTTCTAAGTGCATCCTCCTGGGGTGAGGGGAGTCACTTTTCTAGAAAGCAGCTCTCATCTCCAAATGTGAACCCTCTGAAATTTTACTTGGGAAATCTTTAGGAAAAAAATTCTTGCAATCAGCTGGCGCAGCAGCCAGAATGACTATTTTTCACTTTTCTGCTCCTGTCTGGTTTGTCTCCCACGGCCTTGCTTGCTGCGCTATCTCGATGTCAATTCACAGCAGAGTAACCAAAGCATGTAAAATATGTCTAGGTAAAGGCAGGTACAACCCTCTGCTGTGGTTACAGGGGATGGATGCATGAGCCGCTCAATTACATCTATCAGCTGAGGGAGTATAGCTGAATGCATTCCATTTGAGATGTTACTGCCTTCAGCTGCTTTCTCCATACAGCTGGTGAAGAACACCGATCCCACGAAGCACCACCAGACCAGAACACCCCATCTGCTCCAGCACGAGGTCTGACACAGCTTTTTTGCTCACTTTGAGCAGTTTATATGTTCCCCAACCTCTCTGCAGAAGTGATGGCCTCTGGCAGAAGTGCAGCAACATCTGGAAATGTTCCAGCTGTTGGCTGAAGTCATGCGGGTCAACCCCCAAGGAGCACTCGCGCTGCTGGTTAATGCACTTGAACAGACAGATGGTAACTCGTCACACTGCTGGCACCTGATCGGGGGTTTTGCACTGAAGCAAATGAGTGTGGTGACTGGGGTAGATGGACCCTATGCAAATAGAAAACAGACACAAATCCCACACACGAGGAGGACTGGAGTTTGAAAAAATAAGGGACATGAGACTCTTGCGTGAAGAGATGTCAGCTGGGATTACCATCAAGTGTGAAAACTAAAGCAGAATATATATTTGTGGTGAATACTGTATGGAAATGCTTCTATAAAGGCATAGCTTGGAAAAAAAGCCCACCTGTGTAAAGGTATTTCATGTTTGCAGTATTTTCACATTAAAAAAATGTAACGAGCATGCACTTCTAATTTTAAGTTTTTATGAAACACGAGCAGCTATCAATGTGACTT
Source organism: Ibycter americanus (assembly GCA_035590275.1). Taxonomy (NCBI): domain Eukaryota; kingdom Metazoa; phylum Chordata; class Aves; order Falconiformes; family Falconidae; genus Ibycter; species Ibycter americanus. Next base: position 53,774,862 of record JAVJGI010000050.1, read on the forward strand.
GCTGAAACCACACATGGTATCTCAGATTGGAACTTGCACATATGAGGTACAGCTGAGACCAATTTATACAAATTGTGGATGCAGGCAAGAGACTTAAACAGAGACAGAAAGAGCAGCTACCCTTAGCTATTAGTTGTTAATCTATGCTACAGAACTTCAGACTTGGCAACAGACAACCTTTATCTGGGATGGGTGCTTATTTTCCTCACCAAGCTGAGCATCTAATTGCACAAGTATGTTGGTCATGTTCTGGGGGGAGGGGGAATCACAGAAATCCCCAGAACCTCTTATATCACAGCGAGAGACAGCTCCTGAGTGAGCAAGCTTGCGCCAGAGGTAAAGAGGAGAAGGAAGAAAGAGAAGTAAAAGAGAATCACAGAATCACAGAATTGTTTGGATTGGAAGGGACCTTAAAGATCATCTAGTTCCAACCCCCCTGCCATGGGCAGGGACATCTTCCACCAGACCAGATTGCTTCAAGCCTCATTCAGCCTGGCCTTGGATGCTGCCAGGGATGGGGCATCATCCACAGCTGCTCTGGGTGGCCTGTGCCAGTGCCTCACCAACCCCACAGCAAAGAATTTCTTCCTAATATCCATTCTAAATCTCCCCTCTTTCAGATTAAAACCATTACTCTTTTTCCTGTCGCTACAGGCCCTTGTAAAAAGCCCCTCTGCGCTTTCTTGTCGGCCCCTTTATGTACTGGGAGGTGCTATGAGGTCTCCCCGGAGCCTTCTCTTCTCCAGGCTGAACAACCCCAGCTCTCTCAGCCTGTCTGTACAGCAGAGGTGCTCCAGCCCTCTGAGCATTTTTGTGGCCTCCTCCGGACTCACTCCAACAGCTCCATGTCCTTCTTATGTTGGGGCCCCCAGAGCTGGACACAGCACTGCAGGTGGGGTCTCACGAGAGCAGAGCAGAGGGGGAAAATGCCTTCCTTTGACCTGCTGGCCACACTGCTCGTGATGCAGCCCAGGATTTGGTTGGCTTTCTGGGCTGTGAGCACACGTTGCTGGGTCACAGTGAGCTTCTCATCCACCAGCACCCCAAAGTCCTTGTCCTCAGGGCTTCTCTCAATCCCTTCTCCACCCAGTGTGTGTTGATGCTGGGGGTTGCCCCATCCCAGGTGCAGGACCTTGCACTTGGCATTGTTGAACTTCATGAGGTTGGCATGGGCCCTGAGGATGGCACTCCTTCCCTCCTGCATATTGACCACACTACACAGCTCGGTGTCGTCAGCAAACTTGCTGAGGGTGCCCACGATCCCGCTGTCTCTGTCACTGACAAAGGTGTTAAACAGCACCGGTCCCAATATAGACCCCTGCGGAATGCCACCCATCACTGCTCTCCACTTGGACATTAAGCCATTGTCTGCGCTCTTTGAGCAAGACTGTCCAACCAATTCCTTATCCACAGAGTGGTCCATCTGCCAAATTCATGTTTCTTCAGTTTAGAGACAAAGATGTCATGCAGGATAGTGTCAATGCTTTGCACAAACACAGAGAGGTGTGCTGAACTACGTGTGAAGCCCAGAAGGAAACGTTTTTATATTACAGGGTACCGCTGGGAATCAGCTTGAGGTCTCCTTGAGCCCAAGCACAGCGACCTGCCTGCTAGACCATGCTTTGTCTCTACTGGAAATCCAGGCTTTCCTGTTACAGTCTACAAAACTCCCCAGGGAGGCCAACAGTGGTTGTTGCAGTTAATAAGGAGATAAAAGAAATTTAAGAGGTTGGAATTGTGGCAAAAGATGCAATTTGGCTGTCATGTGATTTCAGCAGGATTTTTGCCTTTGACCTCAGTAGGTACAAGAATTATCCCAGATCCTGTTAAATGGTTTACACTGTGTTTGTGGAGCTCTAGCGTGCTTATATCACAATGAGATGAGGGAAAAATAAATGATGCTGGCGAAATGTAATGGGAAAAGAAAAATGTGATGAAAGATTGCAATTTCATAAACTGGAAAAAGGGAGATTTTGCTATAATTAATAGTTTTATCTTGTTGCTTATTTCAAAAGTGATGCACTACATTAGTAAGGAGAGCTGGTCTCACTGCTAAAATAACCTATAGAATAGAACACTTCAGTTGGAAAGGACCTACAATGATCATCTAGTCCAACTGCCTGACCAAACCGTGGAGGTTTTTATAAAAAAAAAAAAGAATATATAATTTTTATTTGTTAAGTCCTAAGAATCCCTGTATAGATTAACTCAGACTGAGTAAAACATAAATATATTACAACAAGAAAAGTCCTGGGTGCCCAAAAGTATTATTTGCATTAAATTCTAGTTGTTTATTGCAATGTAAAATTATAGCCACTACTGCTCAAAATGAGGTCTTTAAAAAAAAGCCATAAACCAGATCTTCTATTTCTTGATCACTGATCCTGTTCGCTGGGCTTTACTGGAGGTGTACTTTTGGAGAGGTTTACCTTCCTTTCTGCTTTTCATTTATAAATGGGAGACATATGTGGTTCACTGTCATTGCTCTCCCAATCCTTTTCTCTCGCTATAATGGTTATACAGGAAGACCCTTGCAGGTTTCACTGTGGAGCCAATAGGAGGATTGAAAACACAAATCTGTAAAACTCCATATGAATAAGATCTGAAACACACTAGAAAAGGAGTCAGCATCCTCTCCTTACCATCCTTTTGAATATCTTCTGCTGTTTCTCTCTTTGTTCTCTTGCTTTTTCCCACATACACTTTTCAGAGCTGTCTCAAATGACAATTGCACTTAGGGCTTGATAATGTGATTTTGTATAATTCCATTCCTTTCCCCCCCCGAATTTTCTTGGTCCTTTCTTTCCATTTCCTTCTTCATCACTCTTTCAGAGGGCTAGATTAAGCTGCAATTTTATTTACAGTCTTATTTATGCCCAGTAATTTCCCTATTTTATTGTCTCTGCCACAAGGACTGTGAGGCAGCATTTGCTATCGTTTAATGTCAGCTAATTTGAACATGTCTTTTTACCTTTAGGCACAGATTTTTCAATATTTACCACAGCTGCAACAGTTCATTCTTGGGAAACATGGGAGGAAAAGTAATTAACACCAAAAAAACCCTGTAACAATATCAAGAAGGAAACCGAACACAATGACATGTCCAAAACAGAGTATCATGGAAACCAAAATTGATAGCATGTGTAAACAAAGGCAGTTAAAATTACTATAATAAAGATTTCCAAGACCCATAATGGTACATGCGGCAGAAATATTCTCTATCCCTGCATTTGTTTCCCCAAATTTTATATCTCTGTCATCTCAGATTTCTTAAGACTTTGTCTGAAGATATTGATCCCTGTTTCAAAACCACTTTCCTACAAGGAAATACACGTCACCTAACCCTCGTGGTCCAGGCTTTCTTTGACTTTCTCTATGGTCATTGAGGAGAAATAAATGTCTTCAGCCATTGTCATTTAGCTCTCCTCTCATATCCTCAAGTGAAAAAACCCAAAAAACTATTTTTAAGTTTCGCCTAAGTTTAATTTTGAAACAATTAGTCTGGGCAAAGTCTCATCATGCACAATTTCCTAACAGGCTTTTTGGAAAGAAAGAAGATATCCCATCAGAATGCCTCATATCCACCAAAGCAAACAAATTAATACAAAGAAAACAACACATAGGATGGAACAGAGCAAGGAGGAAAAGAAAACCTTCACACCCCATTATTTAAAATGTGGAAGCATGGGTACTCAATAAGGCTAGCTTGCCTAGGAGGGGAATATGCCATTCAGCATTTTTATCGGGAGAAGATGCCCTCTACTGAGAGGTTCAACTCACCTGATTGCTGTTTGGCTACTTCTGGAGGAATTTTTCAAGACCGTTGCAAAGTTAGCTGTGAACTTCGCAGAACTTTCTAAAGATTGGGAACCTGATAGGAAGTCAATCATTTTCTATACAGTCTCTTGGAGTCCTTCCTTTTTTCTTATTAATTTCACTTCAAACCAATATCTACCTATTTCTTCACGACACAAACTGATCTGTTGTTTTTTTTTTTAACAGTAGATCTACAAAGTTCTGAAGAGAAAGGCACATTTAGATTTTGAAACACAGTCAAGATTTTGGTAATTAAATTTTTGTCACACTTGGATTAATAATTCACTTCTGGTGTAATCAGTGCAGGCTGTCTCTCATTAAAAACAAATATGTGCAGCACATCATTGGTCTGATATTCCAGCAAAATCGGCTTTGTTGTACACATCTGGGTATGACAACGTATGAAGTACATTTTTACTGGAAAAATGCAGCCCATATTAGAAATGAGGGCCCAGCTCTCATGGGAAGAAGACTAATTTGATTAAAACGCTTACAGTTGGGACAGAATTGCCTGTAATTATTTTTTTTTTCCCAAAGACTTCAGTTGACTGACTAAAATATGTGATTATGTGTCTGTACTGTTATCAAGGCCTGGAAATTGAATAGACAGCATATGCTAGCAGAATTAACTGGATTAACTCATGCAAAAATATAAAAAAATATTTTATTCATATGAATAAGAAGAGGGAAAAAAGATACAGTTTTGTTGTTTGCCTTCTGTAGCTCTTTAAAGTCACAGCCAGTCCCTAATAATCATACCAGAATTTTGCTGATGTTGTATTCTCTTAATTTTTGGTGATTGTGTTAAAAAATGTCTTAGCTGCTGAAAATGAGTAAAGCTCAGCAGACGTTCAGTCTCATGGTTCCCAGTTTACAGTAGAAAGAGTGACAGAGAATGCAAAAGAAAAGAATTGTTAGCTCTCCTGGCTACAATGAAAAGCTTGAAAATGTGATTGTGGTGGGTTCACCCTGGCTGGATGCCAGGTGCCCACCAAGCCACTCGATCACAGCAGAACAGGTGGGGAGAAAATACGACAAAAAAACCTTGTGGGTCAAGATAAAGGCAGTTTAGTGGAGCAATAGCAAAAGTCGCATGCACGGAAGTGATGGGAAACAAAAGATGTTATTCTCTAATTCCCATCAGCAGGCGATGTTCGGCCGCTTCCCAGGAAGCAGGGCTTCAGTCCGCGTAGTGGTTGCTCTGGAAGACAAACATCGTATATAATGAATACCTCTCCTTCCTCCTCCTTTCCCTTAGCTTTTATCTAAGCAGATGTCACATGGTATGCAATATCCCTTTTGGTCAGTCTGGGTCAGCTGTCCTGGCTGTATCCCTTCCCAGGATCTTGCCCACCGCCAGCCTGGTGGTGCGGGGGGAGTGTTGCAGATGCTGGATGCTGTGCCAGCTGCTCAGCAGTAGCCAAAGCCCTGGTGTGTTACCACCACCTTTCTAGCCACCAATACAGAGCACAGCACCGTGACGGCTGCTGTGGGGCTCAGCCAGACCCAATACAGTGACCAGGGAGGACTTTAAAGGAAAAAAACCTAGGGCAAAACCGTATGATTTGTTTATAGCAGCAAAGGAGGGAGACAGGATGGCAGTCCTGAACGTCTCAAGGTCAATACCAGGAAGGAGAAGACAGAGGAACACATGAACATTAACTGCAACTCAGAAGAAAATTTCTAGTCATCACAACACTGGTTTCCTAAAAAAACCTCGCAAGTAAAAAAACGTTATGTTCTTTTGAAGAAGGAAGATACGTGAGAACAACTACAATGCAAGGTGGGTCCTGGTGCTGAACATTGAGATGCTCTAGGTCAGTGCTCCTAGGAAAAAGAAAGATAATTCCTCTTTTCCCTCTCCTTTTTGTCTCTGGATACTTAAGCCAGTGCCACAGGTGTTTCTTTTTTTTTAGTTCTTTTTTTTTTTTTTAATTGGCAAAACTGAACGTATGTTTAGTCATAGCATTAAAGCTACTTTTACTGTATTTCTTAGCTGAACAAAGAAACTATTCATACAAGGAAATTAGGAATAATTAACTCTTCCAGGTGTAACCACTTCTGTTTTTTGGGATGCATGCTTTCTTTCTGCATGTGTATCATATGCTGCTGACTCCAGGAAATGAGAAGGATCATGAAGAATATTGAGGCAGAATCTACTCAGAGCCCCACAGTGACAAGACGAAAGGCAGCACACGGAAATTGTGACAAAAGAAAATAATTTGTAGTTTTGGAAAAAAGTTTTCGCTATGAAGACAGTCAGAGAACTGGGAAACAAAGAGGCTGTGAAATCTCTGTCACTGCGGATATTTGAAAAAGAACTGGACATGACCCTGAGGGGTCTGAACGGAGTTGGTCCTGCTTTGAGCAGAATATTGGACCAGGTGATCTCCAGAGGTCCATTCCAAACTATGTCATTCTATCCATCTATGATTATATGTATAAATGTTTTGAGCAATTTAAATTCTTAACTGGAATTTAAAGGAGATTTGGGCCCCTTTGTGAAACTTTACACAAATGTCTAAAAAAACACCAGGCTACAGGAAAGGCTACAGGGTGACACTCTCACACTGATACCACATGGCCACTCGTGAACTCAATGCACCTTACTAATTGCTTTAATTTCTAGTACTAATGCAAGGTCACCCACCAGGCCACACCATACAAATACAAGACCAGGGAGATTGTTTCCTCCATCAAACATTACCAATGACTATTTGTTCAACATTTGTCCAACTAATCTTTGTATGATGTAGTAAATGTCTGAGATCGTGTGGCCTGGAAGTCTATGATCGAGATGAATCTCCTTAGAGATCCCATGTAATTCCTCCCTATTGCATCTGACAGATAAGTAGGGGGGAGCAAAGCAGCGATTTGGGCTAATGGCCCTTAATTTGGCAGGCTGCCATGCTGCGAAAAAGAAAATAAAAGAACAACTAGAACATGGTTTTCCTCACAGAAGCACAAATAATGATTGCTAGTCTCAGACCATAAATCTCAACTTTTTTTCCTAATTTCTTTTTCCAACCATTACGGGGAAAATTTGGTAGTAGTCTAAATGGCAGCATATGGACTATGGAAGATTGTGTCTGTGTAACCAGGCATGTGGGTAGTTTGCTACTATGAGGAACTATGTTGTGCTCCTTCTCCCTAGCTACTGGCAATCTTCTCCCATGGGGTCAATATTTCACCACTGTTAGACAGTGGCAGCCTGAGGAATGGACCTGTAGAGTTTGTTTTAGGCTTAGACTGTAACAAAACCTCAATGAATTGTGCCACTTCCAGTTGATGTATATGCTACTAAATTAAAAAAAAAAAAAATAAAACCAGCCTGTTATTTAAAGTAGGGTTATATTTGATAATGCTAGATTTATTTCTAATGAAGTACATATGCAGCTGTTGAATATCAATATAATTGTCTTGAATACAAAGTTTTGGAGACTTTCATAATTTTTGAGATACCTTTCTTCAGGCAGTGAACTTAGATGACTTGTCCCAAATTCTACAGGAGGTCTGAAGCAGTGACTTTAATGTCAGATCTTTGAGGGCATTGAATACACGTATGAATTTTCCTGCAAAAGCCTATATGCTGTGCAGGTCTAAGTACAGGTTATCTAATTCAAATGTGGCATGTGTTTATCTTCAGAAGGAGACCTTATTAATCAGTAGAATTTGCCATGTGTTGCAAGAGAACATGCTTTGTCCATGGAAGGTTGAGATGATCCACATGGTGTATACTGCAACCACCGCTGTCTCCTTGGCGTAAGTACAAGAAAACAGTGGTTGGCTGTACTAAGTAATTTGGAACAGTTTTAATTAGAACCATGTGAAAGTTATCTGACACAGTCAGTTTGGTTTAAAAGCAACACTGATTTGCCAAAAGAGAAATTTTTCTAAACAAAGTGTTAAGCCTGGCAAAGCTCCATCTTTAAAAAAGTTTCACACTTCTGAAATTCTTCAAATGCACTGCCTGATATTTTCCAACAGGAAAACAAAAAAAAGTCCTTATTTGATTTGAAATTAATTTTTACTTACAAAAATAAAGTTCAAAATTATTTAGAAGCTGGAACTTTTGATACTAAAAAATATTAAAAAGAAAATTCTATGATCAGTGGAGAATGAATGATTTTTGGAGTGGGCAGGAGATGCTAGTGGTATATGACATTTAAATTAAGACATCTAAGAAATCTGAACCCTTGAAGTTTGTTTTTTTTCCCAAAGGACTCCAAAAGGCTCTGTTCTTAAACTCATGCAATAAATCACACCTGTTTCTGGGAAACATACTGTACTTGCCAATCTTTTGTTATACTCTATTCCCTGTCCTAAGGCACTGAAGATCTGTGGTGAGGAACTGTGCCCCTGTCTTTGCAAATACAAGCATGGACATACAAAAGGAGATATGTTTTAAGGATGCTGCCTTTCAGTCAGGCTGGCAAAATGAGTAGTTTGTGTAAACTGAACTCTGAAAAGCTGGAGGAACATTTATTCTTTTCTTTGTTATGTTTTCAGGGGTGACTGTGAGTGATACTTCCCTTCTTTTCCTCCCCATTTCCCTTCCTACTCTCTCTGTTTAGACTATAAGCCTTCAAGGAGAAGACTGGCTCTTACTACCTGCTTCTACACTAATGAGTCTCTTTCTTCTGTAGGGACCTCATATTATGTCATTAGTAGCAGTGTATCATCATATTATTCATTTATAACAAAATTTGATGAAATATTCTGTTACTTGGCAGGATTTCACTCACAACTATAAATAAGCTACATATTAGGATCAAAGCACCCACAGATGAAAGTTGTTTTGGAAAAAAAACCCCTTAACAACAACAAAAAAAATCACTGAATGGTTTTGAACAGTCCCCCAAACCACTTCCCTATAACATACACTTTGAAGAGATTTTGTACATAATTTTTTATGATTTTAAATTCTTTTTCCTTTTTGCTTCCTTTTCTGTCAGTTTTTTAATCTCCAAGATGATCTTGGAAGATGACATTTCATGCTATGACCCCAAGATCTTCCATTTCAATAGGATGTCTCATCTTTTAATTTTCTACTCAGCTCAAGGTGTTTCCCTTCACCTTGATCCCAAAGATCATCACTTTTTAATTTTCTGTTACTGTGGATAACTGAGACTTTGAACATTCTTCATCCCTGAAGATGTGGTACTGGCCACTGACACCCCAGTTAATGATTATTTTTATTGTGTGAGCAATAGTAGCATGGTCTTGTGCTCCAAAATGTACTACACACTCCTGTAATCACAGTAGGATAAAATCTGGAAAATAGCTCACATTTTTTCAGGCCCTTGTTTAAATATTTCAAAATCATTATAGGAACTGGAAGAAAAAAGTATCATTTATGAAAAAAAAAAAAATTAACAGGATTTACACAGAAAGAGCATAACGCCAAAAAAGCCCTAAGCTGGCTTCAGCATTTTCTATAATGTGTCTGGAACGTGATGGTTTCTCAGTAAATGAAGACCTTAAAAGCAGATGAACCAGAACATAGCAGTTCCACAAAGAGGTTGATATTAGCCCACTTCTCCGTTTTTTTACAAGACAGCAGTTTCTGAGTAAAGTACAACTACTGGCTGATGTCTGTGCAGTTTTCAGACATGGGTACTTCTTTGAGTTATCTTCCAAAGAAGATGCACAGTCATCATCACACCTGAGTTTTTGGAGTGGGATTGATCTCAGGAAATGAGGAGCACTATGTTCAGGCTCGTCATCTTGGTCTTTCATTCTGGTCAACAGAGACCTACTCAATGCATCCAGATCATTAGAGAAGAAATTAATCTTCTCCTGAAAGCATGTGTTAAAAGGAGTTAAGAGAATTGCAGTGGAAAGAGGCAATTTCTTTCCTCTCATTAACAGCTAGTGTGGCCTCAGTGGTACCAATGACCTGGTTTATACACACGTAGAGGCTAAATTGTTCATGAAGAGTATGTGGGAGCAACATCATTTGCTCCCAGGAGAAGGGTATGAGAAAAAAGAATGAATCTGGACAGTCTTCACCTTTGCTGTTGAAATGGTCCCAAGTTTCCAGCCCTGCTCACACAGTATGCAAGATGCATGTTGGAGAAGGAACTGATTCCTGGGGAGATGACCCCTAACTGTAAAGAGCAAGCATCATCCTGCTGCCTAAATTATCCTTGGTGGTCCAACAGCTTTTGGGATCTTTCTCCCGCAAAAGGCACAGCCTCAGCAGAATGGATCAAGGATGGCTCTACATCTTGAGCAGCTCCAGCCTGAGCTCACCAACCAGGCAGCCTCCTTGGTACCTCAAGGGTGTTTCTTTTTTGAGAGACTGAACCTGTCTTCATGTGTAAGTCTTTATTCTCCTCTGAGCATGTATGAGGTCAAGGCTGTTCAATGGAATGAGAACTGGATTACTGTGTCCAGGTCTGGGCTCCTCAGTATAGGCATACTGGAGAGGTTCCAGCGAAGGGCCATGAAAGGTATAAAGGGACAAGAGCCCCTCTCCTATGAGGAAAGACTGAGAGAGCTGGGACTGTTTATCCTGGAGAAAAGAAGTCTCAGGGGAAATCTTATTAATGTATTTAAACAGCTGAAGGGAGGGTGCAAAGAGGACAGAGCCAGGCTCATTTCAGCGGTGCCCAGTGACAGGACCAGAGGCAATGGGAACAAACAGAAATGTGAGAGGTTCTGTCAGAACATCAGGAAATACTTTTCACTGCGAGGGTGACTGAGCACTGGAACAGGTTGTCCAGGGAGGTTGTGGAGTCTCAGTCCCTGAGATATTCAAAAGCTGTCTGGACACAGTTCTGGGCAACTGGCTCTAGGTGGCCCTGCCTGAGCAGGGGGTTGGAACAGGTGATCTCCAGAGGTCCCTTCCAGTCTCAGTCATGCTGTGATTCTGTGAACAGTATCCTGTTACTCACCCACCGTGCAGAATGGGCAGAATGAATAAAAAGAACACAAAGATAGGACCCACCACAGACTTTTTCTCAGCATGCAACAGTTGCTAAAGAATAAACAATACAGTTATTCAGATGTGAGAATTACAGATACTTATGTAAAGAATGAGAGTTTATAAAGTATATGAAGAGCTTTTACAGCTTAAATTCACTTTCATCACAAAAACAATGTCACTTCATCCCTACCACAGAGGCTGACTATGGACGGCAGTTGAATAATTCTTGCATCAGGAAAATGATTTCTTAAGAGTTTATCATAAATCTCCAGATTTCAGTCTGTTGCCAGGCTAGGAGTCCTTGTCATTTAATAGCAGTGTCTTCTTTGCGTTCCAAGAGGAGAGTCTGATGGAAGGATTCAGCCTGAAAATCACTTTACTATTTTTTAACCAGTTATTCTTTGTCAGATGAGCTGTAGTAAGAGACTAGGTACAGGCTTATCATTGCAGGAAAGACTTAACACTCCTGTTAAGGCTTAACAATCTCATACCTTTATGCCTTCTGACAATGTGAACTTGCTACTTTTCATTTGGCAAAGTAATCTTTAAATTGTCAAAGCCTTTTAAAAGAGCATAACTGTGGTGGAGGAAGGGGATCTGTCAGTGCCTACAGCCTCTACCATATGCCCAGCTTACTGAAGTCCAGGATATACTTAACTTACCCATATTATGAATGACAATTGTATAGCACTAGCTTCTAAATGCAAAGGGTTAACAAATACAAATAACAAGAGGCTTTGCTATCAAACCTCTGCTTCCTTTCATACGGACTGACTTTTACATAGATTTCTTTTCCTCTTGGTGACAGATCCTCTTCTTTCAGCTTGTCCACATCAGCCAAAAGTTGCTTGATGAAAACCTTAAAGATGCTCTCATGCATATTTACAACAGTTTCTAATGATGGACCTTTGTGGGCCACTGAAAAAGGCTGGAGACAGAGCTCTCTCTCAGAAACAGAAGAAAACAAAAAATATGCTATCTTGAGGCATCTGGGTACATAGTGAGAAGTGAACAGATAATTTTGTTTTGATTTTTCACCAATAGGTGGTTAAACCAGAAAACCACCTCAATACTTGATAATAGAGATCTTTCTTTTTCTTCAAAAATAACTTCTCTCACTTGTTGTTTCCAGTCTGTTTTCCACACTGCTTCAAGTTTTGCACTGAATGGACTACACCTATAATTTTAATCCCACACATTTAATTGCTTTGTACTTTGCAATGATGTTAAGGCATATGGGGATGCAGTTTGCAGGGCAGACAAGTAATACTTCAGCTTATTTCAACAGCAGTCCCAATGGAGTTTCAAATAAAATAATTAGGGGTAGTAGGATTTTGCAGAATGAACGGGAATAACACAGATGAATGGGGTTTACTACTGCTAGTGAAAGTAGTTCCTTCTTTCCCAGGTTGTTTTCCCAAAGATAAAATGAACTGTCCTACATATGGAAGTCACTGGAGAATTAGTTTACTGTTAGGGATACAGTGGGAGTATCAGATGGCCAATGTAGAGGAGATAGAAAAATTCTTATTATTGGGAGAAAAAAGGGAAGTTATTACTTGAAATGGTCCAAACTCATTTTCCAGATGCTATCAGCAATTTTTATGAATATCTACAGCTCAACAGGGTCTAATTTTCCTCCAAGCATGTGCAAAGTCTAGCTGTCTAGTTGGTCAGGCTCTCCCATGTTTGCTGTGCTTCATTAACTATGTGCTGGTAGCAGTGATGTTATAGCAACTACAGCTTTCCTCCTCTCCCCATTTAATCTGCTCTTTACGACTTTATGGTGGCTGTAAGAGTGGAGTGGCGGCAGGCAGAAGTTGTTGAAACTTTTGGGAGCAGTTAGTCAGACTTTACCATGTGCATCTCTCCTCTAAAAATACAGTCAGGTGGTCCAAGAAGTATTGTGAATTTCTTCTCACATTTACTGAATTCATCAGAGAAAAGATAAGAAACAAAACCCCCTGAAATCTACAAAACTTGAAGTGTTTGTACAAAACAAAGCCATATTCACTTCTCAGTGCAAAACGGCTTTTCTTTTTGGAACATGATGTATTTTTATGGAACCATGAAAGGCTTAAAAAAGTTGAATATTTTCCTTTTAGTTCAAACAAAACATTTTATTCAGTTTCAAGAGCTTTTGTAAGTTTTCAATTGGTTTGAAAATGTGAATACTTTTTTATTCCAAATGGTCTGAGAAAAGTTATTTAATCACACAACCCTAGTTTTGGCACACAAACAGATCCGTTATTTCCTAGTGATCAGCAGGCTTTATGGACAGGTAGGTCTTCAAATAGGTCTGAAAGAAAATAACGTTGTGTGTAACTGCGGACTTCTATAGGTAATACCCCTATAGTTAAGAAAATGCAGGGATCATTTCTTTATTTTGTATACTCATTAATGCAGTGGTTTGTGGGTCCTAACCATCACAACAGATCTAATAGTGCTCTCACAGGACTAAAACATGATGGGCTTGATACAGACTTTTCCCCATCGGGATACAAAAGAGATGTGAGGCCATGGTGAACTCTACAGGACCTAAATTAGAGTATCTTAGGAATTTAGGGTTTAGATCTTTTATAATTTAAATGTAGATAATTTAGGAATTAGAGATTCTTAGGAAAATACGGTTCCCATATGTAAACCTCTGCAGCAGAGTCTGCAAAGTAAAACCATGAACACCCTGAATTCAATTCTATCCAAAGTCTTGTAGCTGAGCACCAATCCACCTTCATCACCAGCTTTATAGCTAATCTCCAGATGTCCAGCTGTCTACTGATACAGGAGCAGTAAGCTTTGGTTGCAGTTCCCACATCACAAATGCTTGGGCAAAGGAGGGCAGAGACATCCTAAACAGCTGTAGGCACTTCTGTTTTGAATTCCTGTTCATAACTGTAGAAGTGAACCACAAAAGGACTTATGTCACTTCCAGAACATGAAAGTTTCATGACCACTTGGGTAGTGACTCAAGACCTGTGCAGACCCTTAGTGAAACTCACTCATTTTCCTAAGTGACTATGTAGACTTGACTTTGGATGTGCCAAAATGCAGAGGAGGGAGTCTTCAGATAGATATAGACCTGGGCATCACACTTTCATTGGCTCTGGGACCCTGCCCTCCCAATACGTAAGCACCTTTAAACCTGAGTCTGAAGAGGCTTGTGTCCCATGTGGTATAAATGTCACCTAATGATAGACTGTGGAAAGGAGCTACTCTTCACTCTGTCTTCTAAGGTGCCAATAGACACCTTGAGATAAATCAGTTGCTTTTATATATATATATATATATATATATATGTAAGTAGTGCTATTTTGTCTTGGTTATTCATGACTGACATGTGAGGATGACAAGTATCATACAGGACCTACAGGAGACCTGTACCCTTTTGGGGACAAAGCTGGAAGTCAGGTAAAACTCACTGTTATTTCCAAAATAAAACCTGGTGTCTATACTAAGCAATCCTGTCCCAGATCTCCAATGACAATGAGAGGACATCTCCGAGACCGATCTTAAGTTATATTCAGACATCTCAGGTATCTGGATCTGAAGGCACTGTAAAGTGCTTCTGAAGTGTGAACTTCAATCTCGTTTTTGGTTCTTCAGCACATAAAAAATGCATTTTTTCAGTATATCAGCACTTTCACTGATAGCTGTGAGGTTTCTTTTATCATAAATTATTAAACGTGCTATATGCATCAAGATTTAATGTGATGTGCCTTAGGTTTGAATTATGTTTAATATTGTCACAATTGTTTTTACTTCACTCATTTGTTTGATTCAACCATGGGTAGCCTGGGAGGAATACAGAGAAATTGTCTAAGCAGCTAAGGACCAGGTTAGGAAAGCTAAAGCCCTGGTAGAATTAAATATGGCCAAGGACATCAAGGGCCATAAGAAAAGCTTCTATAGGTACATCAGTGATAAAAAGAAGACTAGGGAAAATGTGGGCCTTCTCCAGAAGGAAACAGGAGACCTGGTTACCTGGGACATGGAGAAGGCCGAGGTAGTCAATGTCTTCTTTGCCTCACTGTCCACCAGCAAGTGCTCCAGCCACACTACCCAAGTTACAGAAGGCAAAGGCAGGGACTGGGAGAAAGAAGAACCACACGCTGTGGGGGAAGGTCAGGTAGGAGATCATCTAAGGAACCTGAAGGTTCCTTTTTTACAGAATTTTACAGAAACAGATTGGGTCATTTTAAAGGATTTCACCTTTGCACTGCTGTGTTCACAGCTGGATGCCCATTGCCAGGTTTCCTAGAGCAGTGATCTGATCTGGTCCTGTTTCACAGTCCCAGGGGATTGCAGACACCAGGCAATCATTACAGCTGAGAGCTACCACTAGTATTCAAGGTTTACCCTTCTTATGTAATATTCAAATAGTACAAATCAATTTTCTCAGAAAGTAAATTTTGTGGTCTGGAGCAGAGTGAGCCCAGTGATGTATTTCCTATTCTGCGGCCGTGCCTCCTGCCCACAACAGGGTACAAATGAAGACAACGCACTCTGGTAGGATTAGAAGGAGCTGAGATAGATGGGAAGGATGCTAAATCCTGCAGCCCACGCACTGAAAACTCGCAAGGTCAGTGCTCAGAAAATAAAGTTCTCCCTGTCCTTAAAATTCATGTAAACAATGTTTCAATCATTAAAGCTTCTTAAATCATGAAGCCTGGAAAACCTTGAGCAGGTAGGAGAGACAGGGAGCTTGATCTCCATGGAGAAACAGTTGACAGCAACAAAAGTGTGGTCTGATATTAATGCAGCTGTGTTATCACATGTTGTGTTTGAACTTCTCCTTTCTCACACTCTGAAATGAGCTGAGTGCAGCTTACCTCAGCTGTGCAAAGATCAAGGACACCCACAACAAAACCTTTGTGGGAACACAGTCATTCACACTTAGCGTGGAGGCAACTGGCAATTGCTCAGCTTCCCTTTTCTCCCGCTCAGAGGTCCTCCTCCCAACATAACAGGACTCCTCTGCACCCCTCAGATCCCACGGATATGGTCCCCCTCTGGGCTGCTTTCCCCAGGACTAACTACTGGCCATGTGACCCCCCACAGGGCATTGCTGTGCATGAAGAAAAGGATGGGACACATGCCCACCTTACAAGGGGAGGCAACGTGATTAGTGGATTTAGTCTGTAGGAAACAGTGAGATGCAAATATTACTTCACCTACAACCTGTAACCCTTTATAAAAAGCCCAGAATAGCTGCTCTCAGTGTGGTTTTGGTGTGTAATGAATTTACCTTTGGTGCACAGAACTCTTACCCTTAGGTGTGTGCTCTGAGATCACAGGGGAGGCATTGCTGTGGGCTCCTGAGCAGCACATACAAGCAGCCTCTTTACAGCCCTAAATTATGGCTTAGACTGTTCGGCAAATAACCCCCCACAAAAACGGAGTGATTGCAAACAGCATAAAAATGTCAAAACCACCTAGTTTAATCAAATCAGAATCGGTTTCCTTTGGAACAAGGGAGGTATTTCACCAGGGCTCTTCCTAAGCAGAATTTTCAGCTTTCGGCATCTACCTCTCTTAGCATTTGAGTCTCTGAAAGAACACAAAGAACATGATATGGGCTTGTTTTGTGTGCTCAACAAAAGAACAGACAAAAGAAAGGAAAAGGCTTAATTCTGCTCAAGCTTACATGAAACAAACAAATTAACACAAAGGAATAGACAGCAACTGAAGGTAAAATCATGTTTGGACTAAGTCTGAATCAGGAGCAAAACCTGACAAAATTAGGAATAACAAAAAATTGAAAGTTATAATGGAAGTTCTTCAAATTTCTATAAAGATACGAGTTTATTTAACAATGAATTGGATGAAATGTAGCTTTGTAGGGAAAATCTGTGATATTTTCAGATTTATAGCCCTATACAAAACAGATTAGCTGTTTTATTTTTTTTTCCCCTCTGTCTTTTTCAGGATACATTCTTAAAGGTTAATCTCAGCCTACTGAAAGTTTTGTAATGACCTTCAGTGGGTTTTGGTGCAATTGTGGGAAGGTGACAAAACCCCTTTCAGTGACTTATTTATTTTCAAAGTCTTCTGTTCATTTAAATCTCTCTAGTTCTAGAAAATATTCTGCTCCCATACTGCAGTAATTCAATATAATTAAATTCTGCTATATTAAAGCAAAAACGTGGGAGAAGTAACATAACATTTCACCCTTGTTGTGTTTAAAAAACAGCTCCAGGAATAAAAAAAATGAATGAAAATGGGATTAAGACAGTCCATGTCCTAAAGAGAGAGAGCATTACATATGTAATCACAGTAATTGTTCATATATGCAGCTATCCTTGTTAAAGAACCTCAGCTAGAATAAATCCGCACAGTTCTTAGTGATTTCAGCTCTTTCAGATAACTTCTAGAGGTGGTGGCATGGGGTAGGTCCCACCAGGGTTATGGGAGTGAATGACTCCATGTGTAATCTGCAATCCTCTACAAAAAGAGTCCCAAATAGCAGCTTCCAGTGTAGTTTTGCTATGTAACAGATTCACTTTTGCAAGGTAATTTTGGCAAGCTAGCGTGGTAACATTATTAATTCCCTGTCTTTATCTTGGCAATCCAGGAACAAGTTGTCCTCATAGTGAATGCTGATGTGAGGAGGTATCAAGGGTGTTTATAGTAGATTCTTCAAGTAAGCGACACTGCATAGGATAGTACATGGTACTTGAAAGACTCTTTGTGACTCGCAGCACATGGAAACAAGGCAGTGTTCCAGGGGAAACTGAGGCAGAGGAGCAAAGACTTTCTCTGTATCTTTTATTTTTAAATTCTGAGCTTTCTTAGGGAGAGCTTGAAAACAATTTGAGGGTTGTGAACAAAGGGCCAGAAGTGCTGATGCAAAACTCACATTATAGAAGAGCTCCTCAATTTTCCTAAAATCTTTTTAAATAACTGATATGCTTTTGTTCCTTTATATCACTCAGATATACTGGAAAAGGTGTCCTTTGAACTTAGAAATAAGTACTGGCATACAACTAATAGCATATATTGCAGGAATTTGTTGATGTTTGTGATAATGCTCCCTTTGAGTTTCTTTTTCTGTAGCTGCAAATGCAAAATAAGTCTGGTAGAGAATCACATAGTTGAAGCACCTGAATATGTTAAGTCTTTTCTACAGAAATTTCTAAAATGACTGTTTCCTCCATTTTCTGGAACCCATACATCAAGATGTCTTCAGCTGTAATTACATTTTTGCACAGTGTAGAAATAAAGAGCAGAGTTCAGGTTACTCTGGTGACTGCTACTTCCATAAGCTAACATTTGGATTTTTCTTAGAAATTATTTTCTACTCTAAGATTTACTTTTTGTTTCATAGGAGAAATTCAAATAAAGACTGCATATTGGAAATAACTATTGAGTCTTTGCTTTTTTAAGTGTGTACCGTGCGAATATTTTGGTTGAGAATAACCTGTTTGTTCTTGTGGGAAAATGGATCCAGATCCATGCTAGGTGAAACTGGTGGCACAAGTGAAACTGCTAAGCTACCAATCTGCTTCCCAAATCGTCCCTCTCCAATTAAATGAATAATCAAATGCTTCTTTCAGTTGTATATAGGTGGGTGCTCTTTTCCTGAGGTAGGTGCACTCTGAGATTACAGGGGAAGGCATGGTTGTGAGCTCCTGAGCAGCACTTACAAGCAGTAAAAACTGTAGGGACAGAGCAATAGGTTTCTTAATTAAATACTTCAGTGCTTCAGCAGTAAAGCCAGTCCAATACATATACATAAGGTTCTATCTTCCAGGTAGATGAAGAAGAACTTGAGGCTTCCACAGGCAATCCAGTATTTTCAAAAGAAAAACTTTACTGATCTTTTCACAACATGCAAAGCTGCCACGCACAGGGGCCATGCGTGCTGTGTGAGAGTCTGTATACATACAGTGTGAAACATTGTCCTTTGATCAGTTTTGGGCACTCTTTGTAAGAGCACAGCATTATCTATCATACCGTGAAATACCAGTGCTCTGAAACCCAAAGCTATAGGATTGAAAAATACAAAGTTCATGCACGGTGTAACTATACAACATGTATAGCCAAGTCATAGACTTGACACAGATTTAGATGTCTACTTGTGAGGCCTGCGAGAGGAGTGTCTCGGATTTCATTACAGTTAGTGTAAATCTAGCCAGTGAAGTCAGAGGTGCCTGCAGACCTAGCAGGCTGAGGGTAACAGCTTATATGAGATGCTGTGTAATATCTTTTCTGGCCTCCAGGCTCCATTCAAGGAGGATTTACGTCTTCCTTATGTCCCACATGCTTGTCTTGAATACCCCAGGTCATTTCAAGCCACATTATGTGTGCCTTCCTTAGCATGAGCTGAATTGTTGTTGGGGCTCTGCTGCCTATATTGACTACTCCAATGGGTATAATGTAAGGTTAAACCATCTGGGATAGATGCACCTTAATTTAAATACGTCACTTTGCACAATGAATCCCAACTTTGGTTTATCCTTCAGCATTCATGTCTGACACCAGATCTCCATAAATTCATGGAGCACAGTGGCCAAGATCAGGCTTTAGTCAATACTCTAGACATCATGGCAATAAGTGGGTGCCTGTCTCTAAGGAATCAGTGTGCTGCAAGTATCTAGTCCACGCTTCATGATTAATAATACTCAGGCAATGAGTTAGGATAAGATCTTCAGATGCCCTATCTTACAAAAAACAAGGAACCAAACCAACAAAACACAAATGTGCTCCAAATGAGAACAGCAGAATCTGATACACCCCTCTATGTCAGATCAACAGCACTTATTTTTAGTCAGACCCAAATATGCCTGTGTTTGAGTGTATTGAAACTTCAGCCAGTCTGCTTCACTTCTCATTCAAACGGACCTTGAGTGCTCACATGGTCACATTCTGCATCTCTTCCACAGGGTGCTGATCTCCCAAGTCTCT
Organism: Ibycter americanus; assembly: GCA_035590275.1. Taxonomy (NCBI): domain Eukaryota; kingdom Metazoa; phylum Chordata; class Aves; order Falconiformes; family Falconidae; genus Ibycter; species Ibycter americanus. The sequence goes on from JAVJGI010000050.1 coordinate 53,794,513, forward strand.
CTTCCTGTTCTGCAAGCAAGCCTTTAACTATATCTCCATCCCATTTTTTTTATTTTTTACATAACTAAAACACGTGTAGTGTACTGCTGAACTCTTGCACCCAAAAAAACCCCTCTTTGGATTTGGATGGAAGTTACCACAAGTGCATACAGTTGGGTTGTTTTGCTTTCTCAGCATCTTTCAGTTTCATATTTGTATCCTGCTTACGTGGCAATTAGGCAGAGACACTTCACCTTGTTTAAACTGTGTCCTTTCCTAACGTCTGAAGACACTTTGAGGGCAGCAGTCAGAACACCTTCAGAGACTCAGGAGGGTGAGGATAGCAAATTACCCCTTCTGAGGGACAGCCGTCAGCCATTGCAGACAAACAGCAGCCTGACAGGCCTGAAACACAGGATACAGGTGGGTGGAAATTATATCTCTGAAGGCTGAGATGCACAAAATAATTCAGTGTTCATATTTTGTGTCCAGACTGCTTGTTTGGATGGGTAAAAAGTTGACTTGTTCAGATGGGTAAATCTGTTGGCTGGCAATCAAGGGAATCTATTCCTAGACTCCTGCTTGGAGGCAGATTCTTTTTGTACCAGCAAAAACATATTTTATGCCTTTTCTTTCTTTGAACTACCTCTAAAATATTTCAAGGGGCTATTTTGAAGCTCCTTCACTTGGTACAGTGTAGTCATCAACCGCAATTCACCATGACTTCACTCCAGGGAAATACTGGCCTTTTGTTTCCAAAGCACTCCAGGAACCTTGCTCAAAATGTTTCAAAATACTAAATAAATAATGAATCCTCCATTTAAATCATTACAGAACTGATCATCCAGTGAATCATTCTTCTTTTATCTGAGAAAGCTCATGATGAATTATGCGTCATATCAGTATTTATTATGACCTCTGCTAAAGTAATTCAAACCAAAAACTTTGGAAAATTCATAAGCAACAAGTGAAATTAAGTAGGTTTTGGTTTATTACAACCATGGTATTATCACAGTGATAGTATTGATAGCTGGTTTTATCTAAAATGCTGTACATATATATGTACCACAATCTTTACCTCGGTAAGCCCTACAAAACAAATTTGGAGACGTAATATGGGACAGCAAAGAAAACCAGTTTCACTGTCAGGGAGAGATGAACATTGCTAGAGCTAAGAATTGCTTGCTCTGTAGGTAGTACTCTTCTTCCCTTTACTGTCAAGGATCCAAATATAATTGGGGCAATCCCGTGGAGGCTCAAGTATGGTTTCCTTGGTGCATACAGGACTCCATGCATTTATATTGTTTAGGGTACTTCTAGTCCAAGACAGTTTTCTTGCATTTCTTGAGCTCAGAATTGTCTCTTCAAGGTTTCACTTTCTTAGTTTTACCAACAGTCAGATGGTGTGATAGACCAGAATGGAATATCAAATCAACGTCTATTCAAAACTCAGCACTATTAGAATCATCTTAAAGCATTGTTAAGCCAACCTCATTTAAAACTGTGTCCATTACAAATTGTTGAGGCCAAAAGAATTGTTAGAGTTGGCATGGGGCAGGCTAAGCAATCTAATTTTATGTATATGTCACCTTTGTTTCATTGGAATGTCACTTAATAGTATCAGTCATGAGCAGTGAATAGGAACACTGAGGTCTGCAGTGCTCACAAGACAGATATCTCTTGGAACAAATAGATTTTTTACTGTCATCAGCAGTTATCAATTATCTATAAAACAAATAGTGAGTCAAGATTAATGTGATTTCTGGCCCCTATTTTCACCAATAGTTAATTGATCTGATCACAGCAGCTGGAGATTTTAACTTGCTCCTGCATCAACAAGGATGGCACATAATGTTCACCAGTGTATATGATGCCGCCGTTTCAGAGAGACTCCACTGGCCTCCACCAAAATGTTGTGTTTTCCATGCCTGCATTTTCAATCACTCAAAGGGAAAACAGGTAATATGATGCACTGTTGGAAGAGCTGCACTTAGCTAAGAAGCTAGCCTTGAATTGGCTGCTTCTATTCTGCTGCCCTAGTGTTTTACTTGGAAGTGACTCAGTGTGAATAGGCTGATGGCTTTTACTCACAAGGTCATGCATAACACCTGGGGAAAGACATTTCTAATGTGTTAAGCCTCATGTTCCAACTGTTAAGTAATTCTCTGCTTATTTTGTGTACCAGTCATAGATTTCTGGGAAACCTTGATTACCTTCAAGCCTCAGTGAGGTATGTTTGAAGAACAACTGCAGGATTTTCAAGGAAAATGGCTGTAGCCCACTGAGTTTCAAAATAGCTTGGTTGCCTCCGAATTGCTGTCGAAACGTTAACCTCAGTGGTAACATAACTGCAAATGTGTGGCACCAGAGATGTGGGTATATGCTGTGATCCTTGTGTTATGGTAACCCTTCATCAAGGTTATCTTCCATAACCTCTCTTCCTCCTACTAACAGAGGGACATGCATGTGTCACAGATGAGAAGAATCTAGGGACTTTTTTGATTTTTACCTCCTAGGCACCTGCTTCTAATTTTTAATGTAGTTATATGGATGGAAAAAACAATGCAATTATTTTGTGACAAGTCCGTTAGTACCAACACCACATTAACCCTGAAGAACAGTGTAGGGCCAACTGACTTTGACCTGTGATACTTCTGCTGATTTAATCAGGATCTTTGGTTTGCGTCTTTCAGTTTATTGTCTGCCATGTAATATTCCTTCAGAAGTATGGGAGGAACTTGTTCTCAAAGTACAATACTAGACAAGGCTGGCAATGACAAAAATGACAATTTCTCTCCTCCCAAACTTTGTTTCCACCCTTGCCTCCAAGTTTATTTGTCTTAAAGGAATAACTTCTCTGTAAGAAGTAGCATGAATACGAAGAACGATAATGACTTAAAGATTTTTCATAGCTCAGCCTGAGGTTGCAGTTAATGGAGATCCTAAGAAATAAGCAGATGGGTTTTTTTCTGGCTTTTCATTTTTACAATAACTGTAGAGCAAACTGATAATCTCAGAAACATCTGGGCTACCAGACCCTCTGCTGAGAGACACCAAAATAATTTTTTTGTTTGCAGAAAATGGATTTCTTTTCTATAGCAAACGCCTATATTCATTGTCTACTACATGAGCTGTTAGCACTTGTACATCTGTGACATGGTACTGGTACAACACAGTCCTGGCTCCTCTAAGTTATATCAAAGCACACATGGCTTCTCACTCCTTTTTTATACAGATGTCAGAACAACTCTGTGTTAGATTACACTTGCACCTTCATCCAGATATTCATATCCCATCCCTGTCACAGGATGCTGGGCCATCTCTGGTCAGTAGTTATTTCCCTTATTCCCCAGCAAGGCCTACAACAGGTTTTTAGTGACCACGGTAGTGCAAACACTAAAGCCCTAGACGGACTTAGCAGACCAAAGCTAATCAAGGTCAAGGTTTGCCACACTAGGCCAACCTGTTGCTAGCTAAAGGCCTGATATTCAAACACACCTCAAGTTAACATTATTCAAATTTATAGCATTATTTTTAATGTGGAGTTCCTAAAAGTCCTTAAAATCTGTTTGGAGTATATAAGTTGTTTAAATTACCTTAGTAAGTGAGAGATAAATGACCTGTTTGTACACTGTCAATGACAAGAAAAAGAGATTACACTTCTAGTCATTTGCTCTACCCTTTTCTCTTTCTATGCAAAAGATATATTGCCATTAGTATTTCTGTGTTTTATCCCTGTTTCATTTATGAAATTCAGGAACAATTGGGAGCCATAAATACAACAATGTAACCTAAGCATTCAGCTCCACAGATCAATCAATGATCAACGGATGCTGAGGGATGTTCTTCATATATTATTATTGACAAATGCTTTTAAGGACAGAAAATTTTGACCTTTTTGAATTCATGCAAATCTATGAAACTCAAGTCAACCTATTATATCAAAGCTTTCAACAAGAAATACCAGTTTCACTGCAAATGAATAAAAGCTTTGAGGTGTCTCTAGGTAGGAATTATTTTTTTCTTACAGATTTTTATTGTTAAAGACTGTAGAAAATCACTAGCATTAGAATCAGTATCCATATTTACTGTATATACTGGAACATAGAACTAAAGGTTTTATTCCAGAACACAGTGAAAAGATCTCTGTAAAAGCACTCTATTCTTCTGACTCTCCTAACAGATTTGAATCCTGCTCAGCAAGCATCCTTCCTTTACTTAGATGTCTCCAAAAGATTAGCAACGTGAAGAAGGCACTAAGACCTCTGTCCATTATTATGTCTAGTGCAGGGTCTTCTGTTTCTTTTCTGTCTCTCTCGGAACCCTTGGAAGAGTTAAGTTTCCAGAAGTTGTGTTTTTCTTTTTTTCTTTGTTTGTGTCATCTTTAGCACAAAAGGCTCATATGCACTTCAGCAGTGACACTTTTCATTACAATAAGCTTTGGAAAAATTCCCTAGAGGAAAGTGCAATTAGAGCAATGAAGGGACACAATGACTTGGAACACATTGTTTTGTGTTGGCAGAAAAAGGATGCTGTGATGAAATTGTGAGATGTATCAGCTAAGGCAGTAGTAGTGAAGTAAGTTGAGAGGTAGTATGTTTTTCCCACTTGGTCTCCAGAAGTGCATGGGTTTCTCTTAGGTCATCTTCCATTTGCATGTTCTTTGCAGTCGCCCAGTACTCAGCCGCATTAAAACAGCACTGCAAGTCTATCTTTTAACAACAGAATTGTCCCCCACTTTGCACCTACATCAAGTCTATTGACACTGACTGTCACCAAGTACCTGAGCACTGCACTATACTGAAAAGAGTGAGAAGCAGCACTTGTGTGGATGTCTGAGGCTGCAGGAAGGTTTTTAAAAACAAGGATCCATGCCCAAGTGGAAAGCTGAAATTCCCAAAGGATCTGTTCTACATGTAGCTTTTTAAAGAGGTCACCAAAAGATCTGGGAGATGAGAAAGGGAAGGAAAACTGCTATTCACTTTCTTCTTTTCTTTTTCTGGAACTGTTTGATAGCTTTGAAAAGAGTCGAATCCTCTCAGATCCTAGGCCCGTGCTGAGAGCTACCTGGGCAGTACATTCTGATGGTTACATGGATGTGGAAGTTGTCACACCTTAGTGGCTGCTCTGCGAGGACAAGTCTGGACTTTGTCCTTCGCTTGTTCAAAGATTTTTGATGCAGTTCTGCCTATGATTGTCTTTGATTGAACACTTCAGAAACATGTATTGAATGATACAGCAGAGATAAGTACCCAAATGGCAGTTCATAGCTAATCATAAACACATGGCATCTGTGTAGGATGCAGGAAAAAGAGCAGATGAGTCACTTTGTTGAGGAGGAGCTTTTTGACATGTGGTGTTGCTTTATCATCTAGAAAGTGTGGCTACTTTTGAAAACACAGATGAGATCATGTGTTTCTCCTTCATTAAGCTTGCTGTACTGCTGACTCTCCTTCTGCTCTGGTCTTGATTACATTTCTGTTTTAAGCTGTGCCAGTAGTTGGTAGCCATTGCCTACCAGAGACACTAGCCTAGCAAGGCCTAGTGCATGCACCCACCTATCCCAGCCACCAATCTCAAATGGTCTCAAAATACCTATTAATAATCTTTTCTCCCATACAGCAAAAACTTGATTTATTAAACTTGAATTTATTTGAGTTTGAGTAACGATTGTCCATTGAGATGCTTTTAAAGGGGATGCTGTTCTTGTGAACTGACCTCGTAAAGTAATTTCAGAAAGAGACCAGCAGTTCTGCAAGCAAAGAAACAATGCAGTCCCTGAGCCTTCGGTTAAGCAGTCAGACAATAAAAGACCATTGCAAGATGGGAAGGGAAAGGAGCAAAAACATTTAAAGTGCCCTTCTTCATCTTATTATTTTTCATTGGAGATATAAATTAAACATAAATGAAAAACACTGGGAACTATGGAACCTTCCACATCCCACAGGGACTCCTACCTGTCCTTTGAACTAAACAACATTTAATTACCCCATTTCAAGTAGTAATTTTCTGTAGCACAGGAAACACAGAGCTCCTGGGTGACACTGGAAGTGATGTGAAGATCTTTTTTGACCACAGCCACAGTAAAGGATAAAAGGCTTAAAAATATCAGGGGCGAATGAATAACAAAGAAGACAATAATCACAGGCAAGCATCTGAAATATTTAATTGCATGCTCAACTTCCATTTATTTGGAGACAGTGTAGATATGTCTTGCTGAACTTTGTGCAAATTTCTGTGGTGTCTTTCTAATGCCCATTGGGCCGGAGTTCAGGAACATGATGGATAGTTCAATTTACTTGAGTAAGCAAAGAGCTCTCCTTGAATGTTAGACACTAATCTTCTGATTGGACTCAATTGCCAGGGAGACCTGCCCTACGAAGTTTACTAATAAGCATTGATCCAGCTATTGATAAGGATTTAAAAGGGTGATGCACAGGATATTAGAAAAGTATTGAATTTAACTGCTTCCCAGCTACTGTTACAGAAAAAGTACACGGCTGATTCATACCCACTGAAAAATTAATAAATATCATCGCTACATCAAGTAACATTTGTAGCACATCATTAAGGTTAAGGCACACCTTCTTCATGTTAACAAGTTACCATGAAAATTTGAGATGTGGGAGAAGAATGAAAAGTACATGCCATCGATGTGCATGTTGAATCACACATTTAACCCCATTATCCTTCTGAAGGTTTTAAAATTGAAGATTCATGTTTTTAAAATGTCAAAGAAAGGAACAGCTTGAAGGTAGAGCACCAAAGGGACTTAGAAAAGATGGCAGATTGAACCCAGCTCTGATCTTTCAGTGTTATCGCGGTTTAAATTACTGTAGGTGGGCCTGGTGCCCTCAATGCTATAACTAGTTATTTGGTTCTGTTGTTGTTTTTTTTTAATTGGACCTCACATGTACAGAAAGCTCAAGAGCTTTCCTTCCTGAGATTTTGCAAAAAGAGAAATTCATCAACATGATTTCCTTGGCACTGTGGCAAGTCAGACACAGGCATTAGCACTTGGTTGTTTATGCCAAGAGATGTAATGGGGCAAATTATGCACAGATTTCCCTGTAGCCTCCCAAAGGGGTCTGCAGTGAGCTAGAATATTTTCTCTGCACCTTTAAATCTCTTATTTGCATGCAAAACATACTAGTTTCCCAAAAGCTTGAACAGTTTCATGTCCTTTCTGTGTGCTTGGTTGGTGGAAACACCTCTGAATTTGTCGGAAGCTGGTTTGTGGAGGGTGAGTCAGTATTCCCTTTGCCTGACTGTTCACTAAAAAGATATGTAGTAATACCACTGCATTTATTTTTTTTACTGGAAGACTTTAGTGACTGAAGAAACCTCCTTTTACTCCCTAACATCAAATATTCAGTACAAGCTAATAGAAATCTGTTTTTTTACAGGCAGTCACTTGTATGTTGACCTATGCTACCCGCTCCTCTTGGAAGCAAGTCTAGCATGCTCTAACAATAAAAATAATTTTAAGAATCCAGGCAATTTAATCATTAGTCTTTTTGGACAGTGGCAAAAATGCTGCTAATAATTAATTAAGCAGACAATATCACTCAATCTATTTAGAATCTATCATTTCCATTTTTACAGGCTTTTCCCTGGCAATACTCAAGGTGCTACAGGACAAATAAATTAGCCTGTTACTGCAGTGGTCCTTACGAAGAGGGTATTAACACACAAGTTATGACTGTTGCACTGGTAGTTGTCAACTGAGATCATCCTGCTTTGTTCCTGAGTCTGACAGACATCTTTTCATTGCTGTATGCTGAAATAATTCTGACTCTCAGCACTGTTCGATACAAACAGGAGTTGAAAGAGAAGGATTTAGAGAAGCAATTAGCGCAATAGAAAGACATTAAAGAATGGCGTTTGTTACATTCCTTAGCAAAATTTACACATAAGGTCTGAGTTAGCCTAAAGAATTTTCCAGGCTGATATCGTTCCACTTCCTTTACCTCACTCCTGCCTGCATCCCATAACTCATCTACTCCTTCAGAAGGGTAGCTCCTGATAGCTTTAGTACATTATACTGATCTCAGTGCTGCAGATATGAGCTATTATTTTACATGGTATTACTAAGTAATTGTCATAAAATAATTGGCTATGTGCAAGCTCTTCACTTTGTGCCAAATGCTGTAACTTAATAGAAGATGAGTTGGATAGATGTGGCCACTAATGGCTTGGGGAGATGAGACCCTGTTTTAGTATATGGTTCAGCTCGTAGAATAAGATGCTGAAATTTTGGTGTTGGCATGTGAGATGGATGCCTAACCCCTACTACAATCAATCCAGCCAATAGATGTCTCCAGATGAACAGATGTGTAATTTCCCATTATAGTCTACTGGAAGCTAGTCAGGGCAATTAGTGGAGCCCAGAGTGTAATTTAGCTCATCCTCAGTAGATTCCTAGGCTTGATTGAGTTGCCTGAAGATAAATATTTAGTGACATTTGGGGAGCTTGAGGCTATTTTGCTTTGCCTCCAGCTGCTCCAGAAGAGGCAGGGGGGTGGGGTGGGGGGGCTTAAATCTTGGGTCACCTATGTCAGCTTTGTGCAGATGTCTTGGGTACCTTAGGTATTTCAGATGGTACTATAAATCTGGTAACTGAACCCCATCTCTGCATTTTGTCAACAAAATAGGTCTCTACGCTGCAGTGCCTAGCTCTTTACTGAATGTACGACCTTAAACACTTCACTCACATGGAAAATGTCTATGTTAAACAAATCTTCACCTTGAACTGTAATACAGGCGAGACATCTTGCAACCTAGGAAAAGGCAGTAGCACCTTCTATTTCTCATTTGCTTATTACTCCTAAAACAGTTTGGGAAGGGGAACTGAAGAAGAGACACAGGGACAATGAAAGCACCTGTCTCTTGTTGAAATTAAAGATAATTCAGATGTCAGGCTAGTATTACTGAATTTTAAGAGTTTCCTTAATTAGTCTTACTTTAGAAGGTAGTACTTAGTATATGTGTGCAGATGAGCGCTAGTCTCTTAATCAAAAATCTGTCTGGTTTAGATTAGATTTACACATCTATAATTTTCCTAAATCCAGAAGTTTTTTGAAGCTGTAGGTGGGCCCTGCCTATCCCTAATTGCAACCTGAAACACTGGCACATAGACCTATAGCAACATTTGCTAAATCTGGTGGAGCGCTGCTGGGGCATGGCTGGGCCAGACCGGGCCGGGGGCTCGGTGTGACACCTGGAGCGGGATGCGGCCGCAAACAGGGCCAAACATCACCAGTCGGGAACGCTTCCCGGGCAGAGTGTCGGTGGGAGAACAGTGGGAGGGCCAGAGGTGGCGGGAAGGCCAGAGGCGTAGTGAAGGCCAGAGGAAGTGGGAAGGACTGAGGCGGTGGGAAGGACTGAGGCAGCAGGAAGGACTGACGTGGCGGGAAGGACTGAGGCAGCAGAAAGGACTGAGGTGGCAGGAAGGACTGAGGCAGCAGGAAGGACTGAGGCGGCGGAAAGGACCGAGGTGGCGGGAAGGACTGAGGCAGCAGGAAGGACTGACATGGCGGGAAGGACTGAGGCGGCAGAAAGGACTGAGGTGGCGGGCAGGACTGAGGTGGCGGGAGGGCCAGAGGCGGTGGGAAGGACTGAGGTGGTGGGAAGGACAAAGGTGGTGGGAGGGCCAGAGGTGGCGGGAAGGACTGAGGCAGTGGGAGGGGCAGAGGTGGTGGGAAGGACTGAGATGGCAGGAAGGCAGCAGCCGCCAGCCCGCAGCTCCCTCGCCCGGCGCCAACGGGGGTCTCTGGGTTGCCCTGCCCAGTGGCACGGCCTGCGAGAGGGATCACCTCAGTGATCTTCAGTGAGCTGCCTAGTATGTACCCACCCGTTGCTGCCCCGCTTGCTACAATGGGCAAAGGTGTTGGTTTCCTGTTGGCCTAGGGGATGCGGTTGGCTTTGGTAAAAGGGCACTAGGAACTGGGCTCTCATTCTTAACCGGTGGACTTTCAGGCCATCCTGACACCAGCTTCTCCAGTTTGTCAGTTGGCAACCTGTTTGTAAGATCTCAGGGAATACTCTTCTGCTACCCCATGGTCCACAGACCCTTATGTCTGTGTCCTATCTCTCTCCCACTTGGTGATGCTACGGGAAGCATCCTTCTATTGTTAGTTGGGTGTGAGGAAGGCTTTAATTCCGTATGCCTTCAACCTTTTGGGTCTATCTTGGCGCATGGAGTGGTGACAGGGTTGTATTTTCATCCAAAATTTATTAATTCTTGAGCAACTTCTCCCCAAGTCCACATCT
>JAVJGI010000050.1:53814485-53826339 GCA_035590275.1 Ibycter americanus
CCCGCCCTTTCTTTTCTAAAGACCAAATTTTTCTTTTTATTTATTTAAGAAGCTGGCATTAAAACTCCATACTTGAATGCTGAAATAGAGCTGCTTTTCACAATTTCTGATTCACTGCAGATAGTGAAAATTTGTGTTCTAACTTTAAATCAGAAAACAGTTTTTTAAATCTTCAGTGTAGCAACAGAATCTGTTTTTCATCTGGTAACGTAGTAATGCTTTTGTTTGGAACATATAGTGCTGAACATACTATGTGCAGGTTTCATCTGAAGAAAAAAAAGTAAAGTAACATTGAAGCTGCAGTTAAAACCGTTCAGAAGTCTGGAAACACTAGAAGCATTTGCCTATGCAACCTTAGTTTCCTTTTCTATCTGATGACCTAAAATTTAACCATATTTCTGGGCTGCATTAGTACTTTCCTCAGTAGGATAGCGCTCCTATTCAGTGTACTGGCACTGTTTCAAATGGGCAGCTTATCAACATTTGGTTTAATCTTATTTTTGCCATAGATCCCTGTCTTATTTACTGAACAATTCTTTCTCAAACCCTCCAAGGTTTGAAGACAGAAGTGTAATAATTGCTTCCAGGTTTTTCTCACCACACTAAGAACTGTACGATCATGAAAGGAATTCTTTTTCACAGCCATAGTGAGGTGAGGTGTTACATTGATCTCCACTTTCAGGTAGGAAACCAAGACACAGAGAGTTTAAGATTAATAAAAAATAAGTGAATTCAGTGCATGATCTGACAGGCAAAATGTTAGATTGACTACTGGTAGGTGTAACCAGTTCTGCTAGAGTCAACATTAGCTGAACCAGTCACCCTGGACTCCTTTCTCTCCTTGGAGAAGAAAAGACATTTTAAAAGATGACTCTGCTGACATATTTTAGATGTTGACTTTTGGACACCCTGACTTGCAATATGTTCCTCTGTGTCTCTATGCCATACATCTACACTGACTCTATTTTTTTTATTTTCACTCTTTCAGATATACAGATTTATAGAGAAGATGCCAACATCTGTTTAGATGAATCCAGCTTGACGGAGGAAAAAAGCATCTCAGAGAACAGTCTGTGTGCCTATACAATCCTGTTTAATCCTCAGTGTGGTCCACTGTTGGCATTGAATATGTTCAAACCCAGAGCCCAAGACTTACGTCAGCTCCTCAGCTGAGGATTCGGTTGAATCAGACTGTTTTATCATCCTACTTTTTTCTCCAGATTAATGTAAAGGCTTTGATGAAGGGGCAGGACTGTGGTTCCCTAATCCGGACACTAATTACAGTCTGGTGTCTAGACTGCTTTTTCAGAAGACCTGTATTTGAGGCCATGGAAATGAGAAGGACCTGGGATCCCAGTGCCTTATTTTGTAAGTGTGTGCTCTAAGTATGAGACTATCATATCTGAGGTGGGCTCCAGCATGGTTGGCTTGAACTTTCCTGGCTGTGCTCAGAAAGTGTAGTTGTCATAGCCTCTTGTGAGGAAAGGATTCCCAGCTCTGGAGACCACAGAGTCAAAATAATTTTCTTACAGCATTCTGTGAAGTGCTGATGTCTGGAGAGGGACAAGAATTTAAACTATGTCCCTGTCCCACTTCTAGTCTACTTTGTCCTATTAGCTGCCCCACTACAGCTCGTAAAGTACACAGAGGCATTTTAGTCTCCATTCTGAGGTACCAAATTTTCCTTATATATTATATATGGACTTTTCATGTCCAACAGCAATCTGGACTGTGTTATAGGAAGCTGTAGGTCAGGTTTGCACAGAGATTTTGGCCGAGACAGGAACTAGTTGCAGTGGTTGAAATGTTCCCTCTGCAGCCAGCAATGTTAAGGAGGGGAATTTAGTCTGCCTAGTTTTTCCTATTAATTCTGTTCCTGTTGAGGATGATCAGCATAAAGTGCCCAAGTTCACATAGCTTTCCTGGGAATCAAGTTCTGTATTTCCTATTGGGATCCACATTACTCATTTATTTGAGTGGTTCAACCAACCAACAAGGACATAGAAAAGGATAGATGTTCCTACAGGTAGGTGCTGACATACATCCTAAGACAGGTGTCCTGAAAGAATGTCTCAGAAGCAGAAAATGGCTTTTCTTATTTTGTGGCCTTAAAATGGGTCTACACCAATATTTATAGTTCATCCTAAGAGTCACCCTCAACCATTACGTTTGAGGTCCCACAGGTCCCCAGGAATGGGGAACTGTGGGATTGCTGAGGAGGTTTTGCAGAAGCGGAGTCCCTCAAGCTCAGATATGGCCATGAATAGCTACCAGAAGTGAGTGATATGCAATTGCAGTGTAAATGGTGTGTAAACTCCAGCTTGAGACTATTCTTATTTGAGCTGTTTGTATAAATTCAGCATATTTGTATAAATAATTGTATACATTCATTACCACCAGTAGTATAGCAACCTTCTGGTTAATGAATTCTGGTTATGTCTCTCTCCTGGAAGAAGAAGACTTCGCTCCAGCAATTTCTTTTTAGTGCATGCTAAAAATCCATCTGAAAACACATATAAATTTATTGGCCTCCAGAGCCACTGTTTTCTTTACTGCTTGGTACAGAACCAAGCTCTTCCTTACATAGTGTCTCTTTGGGCTCCAGAACCTTGCACTCCTGCCTGCATGGAGTCCTGTCTTTGTCCACACCACACTTAAAAGCTGGCAGTTCCAGAAGCACTGCCCTGAACCCCTCTGGGAGGACAAGCCTCCAAATTCTTGGTGGAGAGCACTGAGCCCAGGCTATTTCACAGAAGCTAGCCACCGCTGTTATTTCTGATAAAATTCACTGTGTGGTTATGTGAAACCCTTTTTTGTGACTTTTAACTCCATCAAAATCATTGTTGTGCTTTGTCACTGTCATGCAACTCCATCAAAATCATTGTTGTGCTTTGTCACTGTCATGCTTGAGGCTCATTCCCCCCTGAACCAGTGTATGTCCTTTCCTTGACCTCTGGCATCTTCAGCTTGCACTGCTATGCCATCAATTGATCTCTCTGGGTCACTGGGTGATGGTGCCAGCAAATTCATCACACTCATTTTTCGTGCCTGAGGTCAGATGGATTCTTATAATTACATGATATTTACCTGATAAACATTTACAGCCCCAGACATTAGTTATTAACACAGGAGGTGGTTGGTATTTGTACTAGAGCACTAATTAAATGCTCATTTCCAGTACAGTCATGTGTATTACCCAGAGCACAGAATGAATTATGGAAGTGACACATTTCAGAGAGCAGAAATATTTGCTGGAGGAATATTTCTTCTGAGACTTCTTCTTCCTATTCCTTTTATGGCAAAATATCCCCGGTTTTTTATAAAGTATCATCTTGTTGATCCCTCTATGTTTAAAATAATAAAGAATATTTGTTTCTGAAACGTAATTGCTTGGAACGCTAACACAAAAGCCATTTCAAGGCAGAATGATTTTGTTGGGGTGGGGTCTATTTGTTTTTTCATAATGTAACTGCGAGCTAAAAATGTGCCAATGGAGGGGAAAAAAAGGGAGAAACCCCATAAGAGAATGGAAACACGAACACGTGTGATTTTTTTTTCTCTAACAAAAGTTGAGGAGAGGCAAATATTTAGCACAGCAGGAGAGAAGAGACCACAGTCATCTCTTCCATTGGCTAGTTACCCAGGCGTGTGTTTTTACAAGATAATTAGTCATGGAGTAAATCTGGATCACACTTACCATTCATTATCTGATTTCCCTCCTCACTTTGATTGAGATATTTGAGTGTGTGTGTTTGTCCAACCATGCTGACTCTTAGAGGCACTGCTCTGAAAAGGCTTTAATGGTGTATCTGCTAGTAGGTAACTGGAGGATGGCCTCTGCTGGGCATACATCTGGACCAAACAGCAGGGACTGCAAACTTCTCACTCTTAATTAGTTTTCATGGACACTCACAGAGTCTTAGAAAGTCATGTGGCTTGGTTAGCCACCTTGGAAAAGTACTGTATGAGGTCAAAAGGTCTAATTCACATCTGTGCTGAAAGCTAAATCAATACTTGCAGGCTGATGAAAACTTGCTGAAGAGGTGCAGTTATGAGCTACTGGTTATGGTGAATTCTGGTCTGGTTGCATTATCAACATCCATTTTAAGATTTTTTTGGCAGCACTACAATGCGTGTTTTCATTGACTTCCTATTTCTAAACAAAAGGCATTGCTTAATCCACACCTCTTCAAGTATTTGCAGGAACGGTGGAGTACGTGCCTTTTGTTGTTGGTTGGGGGTTTTATTTTGACATTCCAGAGCACACCTTGCAAACTAGAATCTGATGAAGCTTTCCATATGCTAGAAATAAGCATTAAAATTTACAACACCAAGTTAAGGGGGTGAAAACCTTTGAAAAACAAGCCCTATATAGGACATTCAAAACCTCAGAAGTAGGCAACAGCTTTCAGCTTCTCTTGCAGAGAACACTGTATCCTAATTATTTCAGGTTTACATAGCAAAAGTGAAACACACTGTATCAGCTTGAAAAAATCAAGGATTTAGGAAAGCAACTTATAGTCATCCATTTTAGAGTCAGAGTCCTCTGGTTTCTACTCTTATTCATGCAAAAAGCGTGCTGAGAATTTTTGCTCTCGGAAGTGTTGAAGCCCTCAGTATAATTTCATTGTACAGATAAAGGTATTTCAAGCAGATATTATTTCCAGAATGAGATTAAAATCCCAACCAATTTTTTTTTTTTTTCGGAAGGAGTGACTCCACATTTCACACTGCTTATGTGGGTTACACATTTCCCCACATCAGCAGTTAGTAAGTACCCAAGAAGTGGAGAAAAAGACTTTGAGTATGTGGGCTGGCAGCATCTGATGACAATAGAAGGAAACACAATGGTACCAGGTTGCGAATTCTGACCTGCTCCCAAAATCCCTATTCAAGAAAAAGCATCTTTTCATGGCTGGTGGTGGTCTGGGAAAGTATGGTAGTCTGCTGAAGGGTTTCCAGAGGGGCCTATTCAAATGAAGTGGTTGGGTCTCATTAGCAGCTTGGTACCACCCGTGCATAGCAAAATTCCTTCTGCATACAGTGCCAAAGAAAACCTTACAGTATGTATTCCCCTCTACCACTATGTCCCCGTGCAGTTGAGTGCAGCCTGTCTTGTAAAACAAAGAGATTCGTTACTGATCTTCAGCAATTAATTATAATCCAGAAAAGGAATAGTTTATATATTGGCTGTAGTGAAAAAAATTTTTTTTGATGTTTTCAATAAGCATAGTCAAATAAAGATATGCCATTTCCTTAGGAGCGGGTTATGATACTGGACTGCATTTCTTATTTATATCTAATTGAAAGAATGCCTAACCTCTAACCAAGAGAAGCCAGGGACATTTTTCCATGTCTTGGTGATTGAAGGAAAGTGAAAGCAGGGGAGGTGGACTTACTTAACATTAGCATGAGCAAGTAAAATGTTCCTGGTTTATATACTTCATTTTATTTTATAATCAGGACTAAAATTAGCTGTTGAACGCTTGCGGCCAAGTCTATACTTTGCCTTGCTTGAAAACTGTGTGGGAATAGGTCTGTTATTTTGGTTTTGCATTTACATCTCTTCTGCAAGAGATTCACAGGTCCCTCCATGGATACTGAAACAGCTAGCTGCGCAATAGTGAGCAAGACAGACCATGGCGATGAGATTTACAGGTTTTGCCAAGAAGTTACATTCTTCCTCGAAATGGAGAAAGGTAAAAGAAAGTCATTCGGTTTTACAGAGGCTGGCTGGTGGCTGAGATGAAGATGGGGTCATAACAATGTAATCAGCATGGACATTCTTGTCCTTTCAGTATCTCAAGGTTGCTCCGCTTCATTGTGGCACCATCATCCCTTTTCCCTTGCAACATTCATGATATTTAAATTTTCTTCTTTGTACTTTTTTTTTTTCTCTCTCTCTCTTCCTGTGTGTCTTTTAGATAGATTAGGGTATCTCCCAGTCTGTGCTGACTCAGCAACACAGCAGCCTTTCTGAAATGCTGAACTGGATTGAATTCATTATCAAAACCATGATTTTTAGGACTGGGGAGCTGCCTGCTGAGTCATCACATTGAAAGTACTGATCCATGGAACAATAGCTGGTTGGAGATTAGTGAGCTTGCAATAATGGCATGAACCATTCATTAGACTGCAGGGAGCGTAAGAAAATAGGCCCAGAGGACGGTGCAATGAACATTATTATAAGCAAATGCCAGCTGCCGGAAGGAGGGAACAAGCACCGCTGTGGCAAATGGTAAAATTGCAAATGTAATTTTAAGAACTAGAAACCTGATAGAAGGACAAATCATGCCAAAAAAAAAAAAAAGTACTAAAGCTTAGGTAATCCATTATTTATGTGTGCTGGAAGGGAGTATCCTGAATGTCCTTAAAGAAATATAAAAGCCTACTTGTCTTCAGTATATTATTTTCATACTAAACACACTCTCCCGAGGTCTGAGCAACCGTACTTTTATGAAGCAATTAATAAGGCTTATTCTTCTTACTCTTATTTTTCTTACTTGTTAGGTTTGCTGCAATAGTTAACACCTGGGACAATCCAATGTTTATCTTTCTGTTTCCACTAAGGTGAAAAAAATTATTTCCCATAATTCCACCAGGCAATTTGTACCAATTAAGTTTCTCCGGTTGCATCAGTTAATGGGAAAAATCATATTAACCTTTATGGCAACTGGATTCAGGGCTTCAACAGGTAAGTGTCTCTTCCTCTTTGCTCGTGGAAGAAATTTGCAGTGAGCTAACTGCTCAGCACTTAACTTACCCAGGGATAATGATTCATTTGGTGATAGTGTGACATTTGCTGGGCATGGTCCCTACTATCCTTTAAGTTCTTCTCTGACAAACTTGACTTGAGTTGCTGGTGGTTGGTAATTTTAAAAGAACTCCTTTCAGGCTTTGTGTTATCCTTTCTTAGCATTGTCAGCTTCTGCCAAAACGCCAAATGGATTAAACCTGTGCCGGCCTGTATCAAACCATTTAGATTGCTTATGATAATAACAATAGTAATTAATAAGTGGGTTTTTTACATTGCAATTGGTAGGCTCAAAGGTTGATTTTGCCATCGAGGGAATCTTGACCTTATTTCCCAAGTGGCAATGAACTGCTCCTGAACATGATAGGTGAATTCAATCATTGCACCTCAATCAACTGCAGCAAGAGCCTGATGAGCTCAAAGCATTGGCGGTCTGTATTGAGGAACTCATAATCCTGCACTCACTCACAAGAAGACAAATATCTAATCATCCCCATCACATCTCAAACCAATAAAGAAAATGTGTAGGCTTATAAAAGAGCCACTTTCTAGTAAAACGTTCCTTAACATTTTCATTTCCAGCCTTGGCAATACCAGCTTTTATTCTTATTTATCATCTGAATGAGCTGTAAATATAATCAGTCAAAGACAAAAAGTTTGAAGACATTAAGGACTTCGAACGCTTAGGTTTTAATGCTAGCTTTGCAAGGATCTGTAGTTTTATAAGTCACACAAACATGAAAAACTCATTGTCTCGCTTGCTTGTTTTTGTCTAAAGAAAGTCCCTGTGATCTCTTGGTCACAGCCAAAAAGGTATCAGGCATGCACTGTGAGTCCCGAACACCAGAAGGTGAGTAAAAGAGATTAAAATATTCCTGTTCTAAATTCTTGTTAATCTTAATCCACTTCATGGTTTTGAAGACCTGGCTTCAGTGATCAGTTCTAGGAATAACACACAATTTTAATTTGAATATTAGAACCAAATAAAGGGATCCTGACTCACTGTCTGCAGAGGTTTTTTTCCCTGTTTGGGGGAAGGCTTTCAAAAGGCCTAAATCTACACAACTCTGCATATTTTCTCAGTTGTTGTCAAGGTGATTATTAAGGTTTTCTTGTGTAAATTCAAAATAGAAAGCCAGATATGATAAACCGAAGAACCTCATTCCCATTTACATTAGATTTGGCTCAGAGAAAAACAAAACTTTACAACGCCCCCAAAAGTTTAAATGCACTTTTTATTTGAGGTGTTAACAGTGAAGCACAGCACACATCTGCTAAACTAGATTACTCCTCTGACAAAAGGGGCAGGAGGCAACACCTAGTCAATACTTCTAATTGTGCCTACTGAAGAAAAAAATCATGCTGGCAACCTTGTCCTTAACTGATTGTTACATGATCTGGGACATCAAGTAGATTGAAGTGATTTAACTTGGCACCAGCCTTTGCAGATGTGAACTGAAAAATTCTAATCAAGCATTATCACTGCAACACTAAAGAGCATAAACTTAATCTTCTCTGAGCTGACATTCTTGTGGGTCTGGCAAAAAAAAGAAAAGGAAGAAAATTCAGGCATGAATAGCTGTAAGACAAAACAGCATGACTTTGTGGTTAACAGCAGAATCCCTCCAACCTAAATGCAGCCCTCTGAAAGCCAGGTATTTCGTGTAAGACAGTTTTTAGGGCAGACTACAGTCTGAGATTAAGACTTCTGTATTGGGCCAACCACACATAGATGTCTACATGTGAACTGGGTGACCATCCTCCCAGTATAGTAAATCTAGGCCAACACATCTGCAGGGGCCTAGCAAATACTACACAAGATGCATATCTCGTATTTGCGCACTCATCTGGTATTGTAAGTGGAAGATAGATGGGTACCCCACAATCTTTAAAAGGATGTGGTATGCTTCTGTTTCACAACTGAAGCCCATCCCAGCTGATTGATCACCTCCACCAACCAAACTGAGTAGATCTCCACTGACTGTAGATGTATACAGCTGATACACCCATTTCACATGGAAAAACCTGAATTTAGAGTCCTAAATGTGGGTGTTTTGATCTTGAACTGAATCTCATCCTTAGAGCAGGGAGATTTGGCACAGGACCTGTAGGAAACTCATGCACAGCTGGAAAGGAAGAGGGATCCTTATGGCATTTAATGGCTTTAGGCACCTACGTGGGACATGTGAACTGAGCACTGTCTTTGGTAATCAGAGGAGGGAGATGTGCACTATATAGTGCAGCTATAAAGGTGTGTGAGAGTGGTACTCAAAGATTGAATACATATCTGCATTTTCTCCTATGTCCATTGCCATGATGCACAGATAACTCTTACCAAGGGGAAAAAATATCCCATCAGCACCATGCATCATGTTTATAGTCCTTTTCTCTCTTCTCTGCTCCTGCAAGCAATCTGGTCTCTGCTTCCCCATCTTTCTGACGCTACCTATTTTGGAGGAAAACAGAAGGCCACTGAACATTAATTAAAGACCTTCAAAAGAAAAGGTGGAAAGGACAAACAAATTTAAGCTGAATTGGATGGAAACCCATGACAAGATAAATTTAACAGGACAACAGCTACATGGTCTTGGTACTGTAAGGCTTGGCAAAGGAGGAGGGAGATGGTGGGAATCAGACTGCATGAAAGTAATGAAATAACATTCAGAGCAAACCTCCAGACTGTCAATAAAAGCAGCTCCTGCAGGAGACCAGATCACTCATTACTTTTGGAAGAGCAGGCCACAAGCAGGAAACAAGAATGAGCTGGAAAATCACCAGACAATAAAAATAGATGACTACACTTTTCTGGGAAACAAATGAACAATGTAAATTCCCCTCCCATTTATTAAAATCTGTCTTCTGAACGCGTGGCAGTCAACCAGAACAACGAAACTCTAGCATACAAAGGGCAGAGCCGTGAATATCAAGTGGACTAGACACATTTGCTGTTGTTGTAGAGCAACTGATGTCTTGTCAAGACAGACATGTCCATCTCCTTACAAGGACAGCTATTGTTTTCTGGTTTAAATCAGTGCTTGAAAATATGATATATATCTCTTGGAAGAAGCTTCAGCTTACAGAATAATGAGGCTCATCCTAATATGATTTAAAGTTCATGCCCGTAGCAGACGGTTTTGTCCCCAGGGTGGAGGCAGCAGGATGGGATACATCTCTAGCATTGATTTGGGTTTGTGTTTATAAGCTGGACTATGAAATGTAGTGGTTAAAAGAACAGACCTGCCTCCCATTCTGCCACATCTTTCTGAAGGCTTTAGAAGAAAGGCAGGGTGGACATGGACATCTTGGGCTTACTTCTTGTCATGGAAATATAGAGTCAGAACATGTTAACAATAAGAATATATTGGTTTGCTACTTCCCATCTTCTTGAGTGCAATCCATTACCAGGTTTATCATACAATGCAGCACCTATGTCTAGTCTTTTCGAATAATCCATTTCTTTATAATATTTGATAGTTTATCCCTTGATTTTGATTATTTTTCTTGGTAATTTCTTTGATTTTCAAATAATCAAGCTTACAATTTTTAAGATAAACCTTACATACCACTGTTAGTATCTCAAACCCAAGCATGATACATGTTTATTTTGCCTTTTCCAGTTAAATATGCTCACGGTCTTGTGAGCTGCCCCTGACTGTTTACATTCATACCTCAAGGGCAGTCTCTTAAGGAAGATGGAAGAAGGACATTTCAAGGTTAAGGCACAAACCCTCAGATCATCTCAGTTGTCTAATCTCTATGTTTGACATAAATTGGTTACTGTTTCTCCTGCAGTCAGTGACAGATATGGGTCCTTCCAAAAGGTCATTCTGCATTCAAAAAGGGGATACAAGATGGATGCTATAAATCATACTCATTAGTTATCTCTCTCTCCCCCACCCTTCCACCAATCATTGATTTACAGGGTGGGATTTATCTGATTAGATATCTGTAATATGCACTCTAATAAAGAAACAGTTTAGTGGTGGACTGGCAGTGTTTGGTTTATGGTTGAACTCAATGATCCTAAAGATCTTTTCTGACAGAAATGACTCTATGATTCTATGCTGGAAAGGACCTACAACAAGAATCTAGTCCAACTGCCTGACCGCTAATCTTCCATTTTCAGAGAGGAGTAATCTTAGGTGGCTAGCTTAAATTTTATGCCCGAAGTTTCAATGGACTACAGTCCGTAAAAACTAGCTCCTCCTTAGCTGCCCTGGTTCATATTTATTTGAATGAATATGAACCAGTATGCTTCCATTATTCTCAATCAAACAATCTACAAAACCTGAACAGCTAAGGAGAGAGGAACAGTGCTGTCAGGGTTAAGAAACATAAACAGTTTATTTTGCTAATATATAGCTTATTCTATTCATATTTTAGTTTAAGCCACACATCTATTCTGAAGTTACTTTAAAGTTCACATCCTTAGACGCTCAAGAACGGTAGGGAAATAAACTAATTAAAAAGCTGATATAACTGACAGCTCATTGTTAACTCAGCCCTCCCAAACCTATGCAAAAACAATTACGGTATGCAAATGCTGGTGATGCACCTTAACGCTATTCCCTATTAAATGTCAGAGAATGAAAAATGTATTGGATTAACATAGTTTCCTTATTCATATGACGATGCTCTAAAGATACATCAAAATGTCGCTTTTCTGAGCTAGCTTATGGACAAAGTAAATGACCCACTTCATCACTACAGGTAAAACAGAGACTGGTTCTCTGGTCAGGCACGGACAAGGAAATTAATTAATTAACTAATTAATTAATTTGTTATGTATTTCAGAAATTTACTGAAATTTGCCTGTCTTCTCTAGCATTTAAAATAAGACAGTGGCATAAAAGTGTCAAGACTTTGAAATGTGTAAAATCTGAGCATTTTTAATTTTATTATGAGCTGAGATATGCCTCATGTAAAGGACAAAATGTGTGAGTATTATCGTACTGTGTTGTGGTGGGTTGAGGCACCAGACGCCCACCAGAGCCGCTGTGTCACTGCCCTCCTCAGCTGGGCGGGGGAGGGAAAATACAGCCCCAGGCTGCTGGGCCGGGATACGGGCAGGGAGATCCCTCAGCAATGGCTGTCCTGGGC
>JAVJGI010000050.1:53826744-53839923 GCA_035590275.1 Ibycter americanus
GGAAGGTTCCGGCACCTTCTCACAGGAGTCACCCCTGCAGCCCCCCACTGCCAACACCTTGCCACGCAAACCCAATACATGTATCAGTACAAATTGCTTTTCTAGGTAACTTGTATGTTAGGGGACACACAATGGTTAGCTACTGTCAGCATCCTGCAGTCATGAAGAGGAAGACACAAATATTTTGTTGCGTTTTTATAACAAAAAAGATGTACAAGACAATGTTGCACAAATATGGTGTTCTGGTATCCTTAAGAATGGCAAAAATCAAATCCCAAGCCCAAAAGTTATCAGAAGACAAAACTTGACCAGAAATCATATACATTTTTTTGGTTTATGTGAGCAGAACAAACTCTAACAAAGGAAAGAGAACCAAAACCAAAGAAAAATGCAAACAACCTGTCAATTGTATTTACTCCTTCAACTTCACAAAATTTCGCAGAGTGAATGTCCTTCAAGAGGCCTGAGCTCATATCAAAGAGTTTTGATCTCACTTCTTTTCTTTAAGAAAAAACCTTAAATAAACAGAATTTCTTGTGCCCCTCCTAAAAGCTTAAAACCACATCAGACAAAAGGCAAGGATATATTTCATTTTTTCAGTTTTACAGTTTATTGTTCTGCATTATTTTTTGTTGTTTGACACAGTTGTTATAAAAAAAGATCTAAAGAGAGTTTTAACTCCTAGGGAAAAAAATATATATATTTGGGTTCCAGGTTTGGGGGTTGGTAAGAAAAAGAAAGGCTCGTAACATCAATGCCTAAATTAGAAGATTGACATTAGATTTATCCCGTCTAGTTTACAGATTTTTCCATGACTCATCTCCTGTTGCAGGTTTTTGGTTTTTGGGTTTTTTTTCTTCAGACAAATGCGACTCAATCAGTTCTTATCCTGAGGGACTTGAAAAGAAACATTTTTTTTATTACTACCCTGATCTGTTCTCTGCAGCTGAACAGTACTAAAAAGTGGGATAGCTCTTAGAAAAGATATTTATTTTGGGGGACAATTGCCTTGGTACCACTGGTATCCAAGTACATGGGATGTTGTATAAATGACTACAGTCATTTCAATCTCATATGAAGCAGTATTAACCTCCCAGGAAGATATCAGTGGTACAATGCATTCCAGGGCAATGGCTCTTCCTTCAAGAATGGGGTATCAACCAGGAGGAGGAGGAGAATGGTTTGGGTTTGAAGGGACCTTAAAGATCATGTAGTTCCAACCCCCCTGCCATGGGCAGGGACACCTCCCACTAGACCAAGTTGCTCAAAGTCCAGTCCAGCCTGGCCTTGGACACTGCCAGGGATGGGGCATCCACAACTCCATGAGGTTGGCAGGGGCCCACCTCTCCAGCCTATCAAGGTCCCTCAGGATGACACCCCTTCCCTCCAGTGTGTCAACTGCACCACACAGCTCAACGTCATCAGCAAACTTGCTGAAGGTGCACTTGATCCCACTGTCCCTGTCGCTGCAAAGATGTTAAACAGTGCTGGTCCTGGTATGGACCCCTGAGGAACGCCATTCATCACCGGTCTCCACATGAATGTTGAGCTGTTGACTGCAGCTCTTTGAGTGTGACCATCCAGCCAATTCTTTGTTCACCAAGTGGTCCATCCAGCAAATTCATGTCTCTCCAGTTTGGAGACAAGGAAGTTGTGCGGGACAGTGTCAAATGCTTTGCACAAGTCCAGGAAGATGCCGTCAGTTGCTCTTCGCTTATCCACCAGTGCTGTAACCCCATCACAGAAGGCCATCAAATCTGTCAGGCATGATTTGCCCTTAGTGAAGCTGTGTTGGCTGTCACCAATCACCTCCTCATGTTCCAGATGCCTTAGCATAGTTTCCAGGAGGATCTGCTCCATGACCTTGCTGGTCACTGAGGTGAGACTGACCAGCCTGTAGTTTCCCAGCTCTTCCTTATTTCCCTTTTTACAAACAGGGGTTACGCTTCCCCTTTTCCAGTCTATTTTGAGTTCTTTTCTTCGTTTGCCATAAGAACAGGAGATGCAGTTTTAGGGCTGTTGACATCTTTTCATTTAATGAGCTCCAAACACATGAGTTGGAAAGGCTGACATATGAGATCTTTCAAAGTGAGAACTGAGTCAGGGCAATGAAGAAATGGTGGCATCAGTGAAGGAAACTGGTTATTTGAACATCTTTTACAGGGAATAGTTTTGGGTTTTTTTCCTGTTTGTTTATTCGGTTTGAACACATACAATTTTACTAAATTCCAAACTAAGCCCCAGGAAAATAATTGATTAAACAATCAAGTAAATAAATAAACAAGCAAACAAACAATAAACAAACAAATAAAAAAGTATGTTTTCCTAGGGAATGAATCAACAAATCCTCTGTTCTGCCAATCCCTAAATGCAATAGTCTAATGGGGGGAAAATGAAGAGAAAAAGGTAGGTTTGACAGAAATAATAGGGCAGAACAGGGAGAAAGATCAGGTGTGCTGGCCTGAGCAATACTAATACTGCCTGAAGCTTGTGTGGATTTATTAGAACACTAAGGGATGTCAGTAGTCTGTTAATGTGGAGAACAACTGTACTGTAAAATATGGCATCTCTCAGAAAGAAGTAAGTTACAACTGGTTGTGTGTACAACAAAAGTAAGAGGGTGTAAGAATTGATCTCTGTCCAAAAAGAACAAGGACATAACACCTGCCAATTTCCCTGTACTGATTTAATAAAGAGGTTTTCCCTGCTCATATGTATAAAATAACTTTTAGAGGAAGATTACAACTGCCTAAGTAAGATGCCAGAGTAAATTGAAAACTATAAAAAAAAATTGGAAGCTTTGAAAAAGGTACCTTTAGTGCTTCTCTTTACCAGCAAGACCCATGAAAAAGAAAAGGACAACAAAACAAACAGAGTCAGTGGAGTACTTTGAAGATTTGGGATTTTTTTAATGGTCTTTGTTTTTTGGAACACATGGTACATTCTGCTGCTTTGGGGTTGTTTATTTCACCTTTATTATTATTTATTTGTTAACTTCTTAGCAGCCTGACATATATTAGCCATAAATCCTTCATATTTCTGTATCATTTGTAGTTGCACAGTTCAGGAGATGGCTGTGCCTACACACAGGCTCTTCCCCACAGACAAGGGACATGTGTGAATCCGGTGGATTGCTCCCACATCCAAGGAGGTTTGTGTCCTGATGTACCTATTCTCTGCCCCCTACTTTCCCCAAGCTTCAGTTAAGCACAGGTGAGGCCAGTGCAGGTCTTGCCCTGCTCCTGCCCATAGGGTGAGATTGACCTCGGATAACTCTGGCCATCAGAAAGCTGGTAAGCAGTCTGAGGTCCTCCTCTAGTCAGAGGGGAGGGCATGAGTCATCTCCATCAGCTGAGATGAAGCATCTTCTTCAGGCTGCTGAACTTTTCTCCTGGGAAGAAGATCTCAAATACCAACTTTTAGATGGTTAGAGTTAAGTGGCATGAAGCACAAATTCAATCACTTATCCAAAATCCAAAGAGGACTGATACCTATGTGGTACCTTAAATACAGTCTCTTATGAAGTGATACTGTTGTTGCACGACCTTCACCTCCACATCAGTACCTGAGCTCAAAATCTAAGCAATACACTGTGGTCTCAGACATTTACAGTTCTCTAAGTTCAGAACATCCATTATATTTGAAGAAGTGAAGGAAAAACTGCTCTGATTTATATTTTTGGGGTTTTTTTTAGCATGAGAATGGCAAAGTTGTACTTACTTATCACCTATCCTCAGCTTCAGACGGTTTGAAGGGATTTTTGCTCCAGATAAAAAAAGAAAGTTGACTCTCTTTCAGACAGATACCATGTAGAAGGAATTTCAGTTCCAAAAATGACTGTTTTGGGAACCTCTGAGATTATTAAAAATATAAAGAGGCTGCTTTGAAATCTTGACTGTAGCATCATGTCCTAGCACATTTTCTGTGGAAAACACTGATTTAAAGTGGCTTATCTGATCTGTGGGCACTGGCTCTGGGCATTTCCTGTCATCTAACCTTAAACCTCTAACAATTGTCTCTCTAATCAGCGGAGAACGATTCACCCTGCAAGATAAATGTCCAGGAGGAATCAATGCCTAGAGTTGCCTGTCTATGCCATTTTGAATGAGGGTAGAAGTGTACCGATGATTACTAGTGGGATCTTATGAAATTTTAAACAAAAAATACACCACAAATAGCTTGTTTAATGAAAAAGAGTGAAAAATTTTCTATTAGTCAATGGGGATTAATAATAAATTAATTAATAATGACATTTTATTTTAGGAAAATATCCATTTTAGAAAAATAAATAATAATTAAAAAATTAATTAGCAGGTAAAGACATACAATATAGTCAGAATTTGTCTTGGGAGAGAAATTTCATTTTCCATGTCTTCCAGTCATAAGATTTACATAACATTTTCAGAATGTCATGTCAAGCTGGTGAAGAATGGAACTTTTGACTGATTTCACACCCAAGACAGGATAAAACTCCTTTACCGCTGCCTTTTTGATATGCTGAATTTAGTAACCAAAACTAGAAGTTTTTCCATTTGAATACTGACTGCCAAATGAAAGTAAAATAAAGCAACCCACTATTTGTACATTTTACAGAGGTATTAAAAAAACCAAACCATAAAACCACCCAATTATCTGCAGGACACTTCTTGCTGATTAGGTTTTATCAATTTTCCTGGACATATTAGCTGTCCACAGAGACTCTTCAAGATCAAATTGTCTTTTTCTTTGGGGATTCAAAGTAAATAATTAAAGGATGTAAGTATGTTTTCAATTAAAATTATTAGTATCCAGCCAAAATTCAGAAAAGGCAGATGGAATATTAGGACCAGACTAAACATTTAGCGGATGAGAGTTACAGCCTAGTATATAAGTTTCCAATTCAAAGCCCAGTGAAGGTACTAAAAGCTCCCCAGTTGTCTCAGCTGCATACATACAGGGTATAAAGTATTTGCTAGCAGGTTGTCAGCATTGCAGATCAAGGTGAGTCAACACACTGAGATAAAGTGTTTTCTGGATTAGTTTCAGCTTTCTCAAACATCAGTAAGGACAAGAATTTCAATCATTTTAGCTGGTGGGTTTTTAAGGTATAGATGCTTTAACATGTTGTGGCCAATTGCTGGTTTCCCAGAAGTACGTACTGTACCCGGTACAGCTTTGATTTAGTCATCAGGGGTATTCATAGGGTGAAGTCCATCAAAGTAAGGGACTGTTACCGAATGTGACTGTAGACAGCAATTGCCTGCAATGGGACAATCGTCCTACTTTCCCAGTACGTAAAGGAAAGAGTTAATTCTGGACCATGCTTTACTTAATCTACCTTAGGCACCTACTTCAGACATCTGCTTCAGGGTAAGGGTAACCACGCTCCCCATCTCATTGACTGGATTGGTATGGCCTACACAGAGAGGCAAAGACGAGCTCAGAGGGGGAAGCCTGCATTGCAGATGTCAGCCTTGCCTATGTGTCCGTACTGCTTTGACAGAGGATTTTGGGGAAACGTTCCACACATGCTGTGTCTATCTCACAAGCTACCTTTAGACAACCTGTGGGCTGCCTGCAGCCAGCATCCATCACTGGCATTTGGATCCTGCAGGCAGTAGGAGGTTGTCTGTGTCTAAATCTGGTGTGTCTGTCTGCCAGCACCAGACACATGCTGGAGTATGACTTGAGTGCAACCTTTAAGGTCACCCTCAACACCCAGAAAGGAAGCAAAAGATAAATAAATCTGTAGCTAATTTCAGAGTGCAGTGATGTTGAACCCAGGGAAAGACATCACAAAACAAAGGTCACTGAAAACTTCCCCATTTACAAGGCAGGGGCAGACTATTTTCTGCGGAGGCAGGTTGCTACCGTCACTGTGAAGAAGGCAGGGAAACTGTTGGCTTAGACCCAAGGTGAGATTCATCTGTGCTGTCATTAAAGACCAAAATATTAGGTGTCTAAAACAGAGTCTGTCACCCTAGGGCCCTTAATCAATCCAAAGAAACAGGAACTAGGAGTAGGTAATTGCTTTCAACAGGCAATTTATCTCCTGCCAGGATGGGTATCAGATTATGCGGACCATGCTCAGGAGGGACCCAGTATTCACCTCTGATGGCAAAGGAACCCTAACAAGACACTGAAGTGCAAGCAGATGATTCCTTCCCTGAATTTACATTTCCCACCAGCACAGAAAGGACGTTACTTCAGCGATGGCTCCCTCCCTCCCTCCCTCCCCATCCCTCTCACCAGCAAAACCCCATGTACAGCAGCAAGGCTCGTTTTACCCAGGGGGCAGTGGAAAGACAATGTGACTCTTTGACAATATATATCCAAAAAAATAGGTAAGGCCAGTATCAGTCCTGGACAGCAATTAAAACATAGCAGTTCCTATAATCAGCAGCACTCAAGGAAACGATGTGGGCTGCACCAGAGCCATTGACCTTTTACTTGCCCAGCAAATACTCATCCACGCACGAGTCAGCTGGGGCTTCACCCCAGGGAGTCCTCAGCTCCTGGCTTTGTAGCCAGAGGAAGGTGCTTTAACCACCTTCCTGAGGACTACGCGTTGGCCTTCCCACACCCGCAAAGGGTTTCTGCTCAAAACACAAATGCTCCCTGCTCCGAGAAACTGTGGCCCAACAGATATCTGTGTTTGGGCACATTTCTGTGCTCTCTGCTTGGCACAAAGAGAAGGCAAGAGTCACGCTGCTTCTGGGGGATGTTTTTATGAAGAGCAGAGGTTGATGAGTCAGATATAGTGAATAAAAGTGAAGCAGTGAGGATATTAAAATATCTTAATTTCTCTTAATGAACTGGTATGAGACTGGCAATTGATTCCTGCTGTATGTCAGCACTTTTTATAACAATGGAGATTAACAATGTTTTAAGCTAGTTCTCAGGTACAATCCTGCAGGCTAGGATCTGAGGTCAGTGATACTATCTTTCTCCTGCCTAATTTCAGAAAAGTGCAGCTGAGCTTTTCTGACCTGAAACATGGACATTTGGGATGGATTTCATCTGTCTAAAGGCAGTGCCTGTTCTCCAGTCACTATTAAAGATGCATGGGTGCCTAGCACAGACTCGGACAATAAATTTTTAAGTCTTTGAAGGTATAACAGCTGAATGCTCTCTTAAACATCTCAGTAATTAGAAAGATTTCCTAAAATTTTCTTACTCCATATTTTGATATTTTCTTCTTTTTCTGTCTTTCTCTTCTGTTCTGTATACCAGACTTCTCTTTCTAAATATGTATGGTTGCCCTATATTATTTTCTACTGCTATTTAAAGTCTACATTCTAGCTGTGTTCTACATTTATATTTCTTAATTTATATTTAGGTTTCTATATTTCTGTATTACCCAACATGAGAAAAACCTTAACTTTATACAAAGTACTTAATCAATTTCCAGAGTAAACTTAGCGTTTCAAGCTAAACTACCTTTAAAAAAATGAAGAAGAAAAAGAAGACTTTTTTTTAAAAAAGCCATATTCTCAATAACTAGCCTTATGCAATTTTATTTAGAAGACATACTAAGAAAAAATAAAATCAGATTATCACATAGTTTAGTTCTGCTAAACTCAGCCTTCTGAAAAAGGTCTCCCAGTACATGGTGTCTCAGTGACTAATTTTATATCCAACCTCTTCTGACTAACATGGTCTTGGTTGCCTGATGTGATGACACCAACTTTTTTTCCCTAAATATCCATCTGACATGAATAGCTAGCGACATGCAGACTCTTTATCTCTGCAGTTGCAGCGATATATAACACTTTCCTGTGCCAGATGTGCAACATTTTTGTTTCTTTCTTCAGAAATATGAGGGTAGCCTAGAAGGTATAGGACCAGCATGCTCTTGGCATGCCTGCCTGATTAGGCTTCTGCTTGGGTTTTTGTTTTTTTTCTGCAATAAAGTCCATCTTTCTGATTTACCATTTTTACTGGGAAAAGCAAATATAATGTACATACATTTTTTACACTTCAAATTTTGTTGTCGTTGCACCATGAAACACTTGGGGCTGCAGTAGTTAATTTTCGTAGTTGTAATATCTCTAAATTGGCTTCTTTCCAACCAGGAAGAGAACATTTAAGAACAGTCAATGTTTTCCTTACCCTGATGATCATATTTCTTCTAACCTTATTTTATCATTGTTGTCCCATTTTAAAAGAACTCGATACAACAGGAGTAACTTTAGCCAGAGGTTGGCTCTTTATTCTGCTTGATTGATTTTATGTACCTGATTATATTTAGCTTTGAATCAGTTTAACACCATTGTAACTCCCTGACCCAATGAAGAAAGTCTTGATTTTTTTTCTTGCACCAATAAAAAGGAAATTGGTTTAAATGCTTGTGGGACATAACCCGGAGTTTTTATGTCCTGGCATCTGTGCTGTTCCAGTGATTGATTAAATATCATAGCCTAATTACAAATACTTATACAGCATTGAAAATACAGGGGTAAACTCAGATCATTTTAAACAAGGCTCACAGAGGATGATAACTAACATTTTAATTTCCACTTCTAAAATGCTTTATGAATGTTAGGCTTTTGTAGCATTGTTTACATTTGAGAATTGCCTGGATTTGATAGTAAATAAGTGAAACTGGAAAACAAGAGCACTGATGCTATTTTTAAATCCCCAAAGGCCATTTAACGCCTCTTTGAGTCCGTGTTATCATAGCAATGACATTATCTGATTGAAAACATTCAGTGAGCTTGTGAAAAGTGCCATCAGCCAAATCCAAATAAAGCCTGTTGCTACATATTTGAAGTTAAAATTACAATTGTAAATCCGTGATTGAGAAGGCTCTTCTTTCCTCTTCTTTATAAAAAAAAGCTGGGGAAAAAAAGCTAAATGGAATGAAAAAAAGAAGTTTTGACACATCCTTCTAAAATGAAAACTAAAAAACTATAAAACTATAAAAAAAATATATAACCTTTGCAAGAAAAAAGAAAAAACCCTAAGTTTGAGGTTTGGCTTTTCTCTCTACATATTTGCATGCATTTAGTTTTGTAATATGTATTATCTGTATATAATGATATATTCATAAATAGTTCTCTCAGTATATATCGGTTGTTAATGTAGTTACATATAAATATGAATAATTTGTTCTTCAAACAAATATGTTCCTGTTTTTCCAACATTTCCATTATGCCACTGAAATAAAGGGAGAATGTAATCCATAAAGTAAATGCTAGTTCATTGTTTATTTTGATGTTATTTATTAGCATTATTAGTCAAAATATTTATTATTAAATTATTTATCTGATGTTACTTAACTTCAGGAAATATGCCTGAGATAGGTGGGTTTTTTTCATTTTGGTGTGAGGAGTTTCTTCTGATGTTACAGAAGAAAAGAAAAATACTAGTATTTTATTAATTTTATTTTATTAGCTATACACAGAAGCCATGAAAATCTCAAGTGATTTGACCCACAGGAATGGGAAAGGATAAATATTGTGTTAGAAACAGGTCTAGAACCGTCTCAGGGATGGAGACACTTTGATTCTGTCCCTGACTTTGCTTTTCACCTGTTGGGTCACCTTGAGGAAAAGACTCAGTTCCCCTGTGGCCCTTCATCTTCACACATTTTTTCTTCTCAGAACACCTGATTTTTAGATAATTTGTTCTTTGAGACAAGAACTGTCTCTTAAATTATGGTTATACAGCACTTAGCACAAGTGACTTCAGTCTGGAGCTTCAAGGTGTTTCTGCAGTGCAGCTAAT
Organism: Ibycter americanus; assembly: GCA_035590275.1. NCBI lineage: Eukaryota > Metazoa > Chordata > Aves > Falconiformes > Falconidae > Ibycter > Ibycter americanus. The sequence goes on from JAVJGI010000050.1 coordinate 53,836,453, forward strand.
AAATAATAATGGGACATAGCCTCAGTGTAGGGAAAATGCGCCTTGGCTCCGGGGTGACTGTGTGTGGATGAAGAAAGAGAATTGTTCCCAGGTTTCTAATTTGGGTGTTGATCAGCATATATATTTTTGGGCTGCTCCTATAAACAGTTCAGAACAATCATGCAGGTGTCTGTCCTTCACATCAGCTTCAAAATAAATACACGCTGTCAATGCCAACCAAAGCTTTGATGGAAGAGGGGACTCTCTGACTTGGAGCATGCTGTAAGCAGCTGCTCAAAGCATGTGCATTGCAAAGTCATGCTTGACTGTGTTCCGTCCCTGTTCTTAGGTTCTCCACATGATGAAGAGGTGAGGTAGCACCACATGCCAATTTTATTAATAAAGCACCCACTGTCAAAAAATCAGCTGAGAAGTTCTTGCAAATAATCCCACAAGCCTCTTCATTTCTAACAGGTGCAACAAGTTATTCCCCATTACAGTGCGACTTGCCTTTGCAAGAAATTTTCATTTTCCTAATCTGGGTTCAATTTCAAGGAAATCCCACATTTCATGACTTTTATTTTTGAGAAAAGTATCACTAGGTACTTATTTTCTCCAAAACTAGACTAAATGAATTTTTACAGTTTGGTGGCACCTGAAGAGCCTGGTCAGAGCTGGTGAGCTTGGTCCTAAACAAGGCATTCAACAAACAGAGCAAGGGCAAGCCTGTCCTCAGGACCTTCTAGTGCAAGTGGTAAGGCAAACAAGATGAGGTTGAAAGGCAAGGTGGAGCAAGGTCACCTGGGTCCAGATTCAGCCACTGATATTTAAAGATGTGGTTCTGCCAGGTCTCTGTGATTGTTGTTGGTGAAGATCAAGGCCACAGTCAATGGAGAGAATTAATGACTGACAAATGTTGGTCTTTGCTTTAGATTGAGCCGAGTGGTTCTTTAGATACTGCTGATGGCATCAGTTAGATCTCCACTGTCTGCAATGAGAGATTACTGACCAGGCTCACCTGAAAAACCCCACATGCAGACACTTGCAGTTAAATATCTGAATCTGAATTGCTTCAATGGCTCCATCTCAAAGCCAGCTGTAGGCCTATATGAGGTTTCCTGATCTAGAAAATACTCCACTTGATCAACCTGCTTTTTATAAAGCATCTTCACTTTCCTTTTGCAACCTTTGAGTTAAACCACCCTATCCCTCCATCTTTGCATTACTATGTCTATGCTTTGTAGAGAGATGAAATGGATAATTCAATCAGTCTTTTCCATCTCTCTGCTTCAGACCTAGCAATGTGCTTTGCTTGTGTCTTCTGGAATTCTCAGTCTTCAATTTCTTCCTGTTAACAGAACTTTTTATGTAATTTTATTTTCAGACTAACTTGCATGGCATCACAAACAGAACACAGCAGAATAACAGGAGGTGTCTATAAAAATAGTAAGGAAATGATTACTTAGTCAAAAAAATCATTAGCATTATGAACATTGCTGGACATAGCAGTGTTTGGAGTGAGCTTTGTATGCAGGGTGCCACCATGAAAAGAATTTTTTGTTTCTGTCCATATTACAAGGGAGAAATAAATTTCTAGCTGTGACACATCCTTCTGTGCAATGCTGCTTTGGATTTAATCCCATCAAACCTTCATGTATTTTGACAGGCCTGACATGGTTAAGCACAAGCATGGTTTGAAGAGTTTCACACTAAAAAGAAATTTAATTAGAAGCTACTATAGGGTAAGAATACTCTCCCATGAGTGATTGAGGTAGTAGGGCTGCCGACAAGTTGACGCGTAAAGATCTCACTTCTATTTTAAAAATAAATGTGCTAACTTCTAAATATCATTTCTTAATCATTTAAACTACACAGCCCTTTGTATACTTAATAGCATGTAAAACACAATAAAAATGCCACCCAGAGAAAGCAGATGCCTCTCACCACATTGTAATGACAGCATCGGCTGTTTGTGGTCCATGAGTATTCTGTGGGCAACTGGCAAAAGTTTATTTCTTTAAAAGTCATAAAAAGGATTAGGATCTAATTGAGCCTATTAGGTTCTCCCTTTGGGGGACAGTTTCACATTTATACTGGAAACAAAGCACAGATATCATGCCTGCCTTTGTTCTCCCCCACCTGCTAATTTATGTGCAATAAAATATTTTAACATTGACACATCTGGTGCTTTTATTCCATTAACATTTCTTGGCTGTATGCTTCTGGGCTGCAGTGATTCTCAAACCTGACAACCACTTCTGCATGAAATGCAGAATATTTGGTTTCGCCACCGAAGTTCATCTTTTTGTCTGTAATATACCTCTGAGCATTTGGGTTTGCATAATCTCCTTAGCCTCCAAGCAAAATTCAGGAAAAATGATGTGGCTTGTCTGTCTTGGGTCAACATCCAGTTGCAAATTATCTCAAGTTAAGGATTTGTAGCTCATTGTAAAAGCTCCTGGGTGTCTCCTGACTCTTTTACATCCTTTCCCCTCTCTCCTAGGATTACAATCTTGTGTAAATTAAATCAATAGGAAAAACGGCACTGGATAATTTCATTGCCTGCTACTTTCACATCTTCAACAGTTCTAGACTTTCCTGATCATTTACTGCTTAGCAGGAAGAAAAAGTAATCCTTTGTGTTTATTTCCCAGACACCTGGCAAGGTGGATTTACTGTCTTCGTTTTCCTTCACAACCTTCTGCCAGCTGTGATCCTATGAAAGACTCGGTCACCTTCTTGGACAGTGTATGGTCTTTAAAGAAGCCTGTAGAAGAGATGTTCTTATCTAGAGGAGCTTGTATTAAAATGGTGGACGTATAAAGTATATGAGAGAAGGCAAAACCACAGAAATATTTTGAGCTACGTCTGCAGTTCTGAATTTAGGTTCTTCAGAAAAAAAATATGTATCTTGGAAATTCAGATATTTGTGTTTCTGCCCCTTTTCTCAAGTAGCACAGTCATGATTAGTTTGAATGAGAACAGAAGCCGTGAAAAGGTTTGAAATCATTTGGAAACTGGAAACATTAAGAATAAGAGGTAAAACCAGGCAAAAGGGAAGAAGGGTTTTATGTAAAGGCAGTCAGAGAGCAGTTCTCTTCTTTCCTTCCTCTCCTCATTTTATCTTGGTTTAGCAGTTATAAAATGCACTCTTCAAACTCAGTCAGTTTCTGAGGTTTCTAGTTCACTGTAGATGGGATTTATTTGCCCTAACGTAGACATCTGAAAACTAAATATATAAATACAATTTGTCAGCAAAGGTGCCCTCTTAGAAACGGTATAGCAGGCAAAATGGGTTGAATCTCCTTATGAGGCGACAGATCATGAAGAGAAAACCTGTAGCTATCTTAAGTTTAGATACCTAAGGTTAGGTGAGATGAAATGCACCCCTACTGTTCAGACACAGCTCTACTCCTTGAGTCCTGCCTTCCCCTGTAGACTTTTATGCGGGAACAAGGCACATCCAGAATGGCTTACCTTTCAAAGCTAGGC
>JAVJGI010000050.1:53839997-53858615 GCA_035590275.1 Ibycter americanus
GTGTAGAAAAAAAGGAAAAAAAAAGAAAACCCAGCAATCTCTTTGCAGGATGACTTTTTCAATCTCCTTCGGGAAGTGTAAAGAAGTGCCATAATGCAGTATGTTTAAATTCCATGATTTTAAACACCACCATAGGAAATTCATTCTGTGGAGTAGCCATTCAATGGCTAAACCTATAACCAGCCATTATATATACAGAAAGAAATAGAGAGCTGCAAAATCTCTGCATGGAAATCTGTATTTATTTAAAGGATTTGTTGATGTTAAGGCCAGAGAAGATCATCACAATCCTCCATTTTGATCTAGAGCAGACTGCATTCACTCACTTAGGGCTGAAGTGGAGTTTATATTTTTAAAGAGAAGTCTGAGCCTATTTGAAATATGGCAGGAATCCTCCATTTTACTCTTTCCTTTCAATTTCTGCCTCTAAGTTTATGTGCTACATGCTCTTTCAAACTTTGTGAAGTGCAAACTTTGCAGTTTTGCCTTTGCGTGGCATAAAATCTAGCATCAGTCTGGTGCTGCTGAGAATTCTGTTCTTCATCACAGTCATCAGCTGCTGTGGCTTAATACTTGTGTATGTAAACTAGCATATGCCCGCAAAACATTTGCCATTAATTTTATCTTTATTTTTCTGATAAAAAAAACAAGAACTCTCTGAATTACATATTAATGGATCAAACCACCTGGGATCTGTAATACTTATCCCATGTATCGAGTAACACAGTTTTGCTCACTCTATAGCAAGAAATAACTCTTGGAGTTATGTCTATGCTAGTGAATTAAGCAGAGGCAAGGAATATTGCAAGGAACTGTAACTTTATGGGCATATTTGTAAGCTTTTAAGTTTGTCCCCAGCATGAGCAACAGCCCTTCTGGGCCAGCAGCCACCGGCAGCATTCTGCAGAACAACTCCTGGCCATGGTTCAGAAGTTACAGCACTACAGGGGTCATTCCCAACAAGCAGTTTGGCATCGTTGTTTTGATTTTTGAAAGAGTTCAGGTGTAAAGGCAAGGGCTTGTGCATGATGCTTGACCTAAGAAGCAGAAAATGGGCTCTGGACCTGCTTGATTTATTAGGACAGATATATAGCAGGACATATAAATAAGATACATATAGGACATAATATAGTAGAAGAGATGTAACCAGGTAGATCTGCTTTCTGGGGTTTTGGGCTATTATGCAACCAGAGTGTATTTAAGCGACAAATTGCCTGGCGGGGGTCTTCTTAAATGTGTATGTTGGTAAAGACTTCTCTACGTTCTGCTAAATCATAAATAAGATTCTTATTATTTGCATTCCTGGTACAAGGCTTAAGAAATCAGTAACACAGATGGAATAAATCAGCCCCATCTGGAAATTATGTAATCCTGTTTTGCAGGGGCTATCACCTCTACAAACACCATCATTAGTATTGCTTCTTTATGTGTGCTGCAGCAGTGGTTAGAAAACTGAACCAAGGCACAATCGCTTTAGGGAAACAGACAAGAATCTGCAATGTGGGTTAATGATTAGTCCTGGGTCTCATATAAATTTAGATTTTAATTGTTCTTTTACTGCCATATTCACAACAGCTGTTCTATTGAAGCATATGAAATGAACCAGTGCCCTTTCTGCCTACCTGTGGGGAGCTGCAACGGTACAGTTTACACCCCCATAGCTTCCCCGGTATCTGCCCTCCTTGTTCCTACTACCTGTTGGCTCCAAACTATGTGTGGGTAGCATGTAAGAGCAAGAGAGAAAGCAAGGATCAAATCTGTACCAAAGCCTTTCCAACACATCAGTGACATGGGCAATTTGGGGTCACTATTCAAGCCTGAGTACTGATCCTTGATGTTTTCTGGAGCTGATGAAACCAAGAGCATTTACTCCGTTCTAATATGAGTGCCTATAAGAGGGGAGATGATTCCTCCTTTGGAGATGCCATCTGTCTGTGCTGACTGTAAGCTGCACCTAGACATCCAGCTTACATTAAACATGATAATTTTAAATGTCTCCAATTTTGGTACTTGGATCCTATCCAGTGTGCATGAGTTTGCAGTTTGTATTCCATCCCCTTGCATGCTCTCAGCACTTCATGATGTTTTAATATTTCCTATACAATAATCTAGTCCTCCTGTGGAGTGGCAGCTGGCAATATTCATCCCAGCTATCTTTGCAGCCCAAGACAGATGGCTAAACTGCCTGGTCTGTGCAGAAAAAGAGAAGCTCCCTCAGAGATCAAATGAGAAGGGACACCTAATCTCTCTGGCTCACCTGGAGGAGTCTCTGTCTCTGTTGACTAGAGAGATCAGGAAAAAAAATTATGCTTAAAGCCTGACGTTTAGGACTGTGAAAAGTGCTGAAATGCATATGAATTTTGTTGTATTAGAAAACTGTATAAATGTATTTTAATTATTTAATCCAATGTCACAAATCAACCACGAGACTGTCCTTTTTTTTTTTCCTAAATGAGAACATATATAAAAATTTAAGCTTGTGCTGATTTATTTTTTTTTTGGCATTGCATTCTTTTGAATTTCATATCGAACAGTATTGCACATAAAAAGGATGTGAACTTGTTTCAGCGAGTCTGAAGGAGGGCCACGAAGATGCTCAGAAGGCTGGAGCACCTCTGCTGTGCAGACAGGCTGGAAGTTGGTGTTGTTCAGTCTGGAGAAGAGAAGGCTCCGGGGACACCTTATAGCACCTCCCAGTACCTAAAGGGGCCAGCAAGAAAGCTGGAGAGGGGCTTTTTACAAGGGTCTGTAGCAATAGGATGAGGGGCAATGGTTTTAAACTAAAAGAGGGGAGATTTTGATTAGACATTAGCAAGAAATTCTTCCCTGTGAGGGCAGTGAGGTGCTGGCACAGGCTGCCCAGAGCAGCTGTGGCTGCCCCATCCCTGGCAGTGCCCAAGGCCAGGCTGGACGGGGCTTGGAGCCACCTGGTCTGGTGGAAGGTGTCCCTGCCCATGGCAGGGGGGTGGAACTAGATGATCTTTAAGGTCCCTTCCAACTCAAACTGTTCTGTGATTCTATGAAAATACTTCTTGCTATACATATATATCATTATAATAATAAAACAGGGCTTCTTAAAAGAACCTTGATAAGTGGAAGGCTGATGTTTTGTTTCCAGTAACATATATAATAACTCTTCCATAAACTTTCAGCTAGAGATATAATAAGATTAACTGTGAAAAATAAAGTTTTTCAGAAAAGTCCAAATTCATGTGCATGTATTTTATTCTGGCAGCCAGCTATACTAAACTCCTGATTATTTTCTTATTAACGCAGCTGCAGTAAACTATTCCTGAGTTGCAGCACATGAGCTCTGCCATGTTAGGTAGCTGCTGGGTTACTGATAGTTCAGTGTCAGTGGGTGGATCTGTGCCCAAAACTGAGAGAAAAATATGGTCTGCTTCCAAGACATATACATTCTCCCTTTGAGAAGACATACAAAAGGAGACAGTTTTCAGCTTTCGTAAGCTAACTCAGGTCAGGTCAGGACCTGGCAGAGATAGTGGAAAAGAAACTCACCTGTGTTGGAAAAGGATGTTGACAACGTGCTGCTCAAAGGACTTCAGGTCTAACAAGACAAAAGAGCTTTGACTGCAGTGTAGCGCTGTCTAAGAGTGCAGTCAAACACCCTACACTGAGCACGGAGAACTGTCAGCTTCTCAGCTGGGTTTAGCATGGGCCTAAGCCACCCCAGGGCCATGGCCAGAAGGTGGGGGGAAGCTGAAGCTCTGAAGGATGTTCATATTGTCTAAAATTGGGCAACCAGCTGACACGGACCTCTCGTTAATTAAAGAGGCATTATAGGCTCATCCAGAAGACAGTTTGCAGAACTTAACAGTGGGTTTTTTGCCCTAAATCAGTGTCATAAAGTCTGGAACTTTTTCCCGATCCAGTGCAGGGAGTCCAGGCTTCTGCCCTAATGCCTCATCCTGTGTCTCTCCTGAGCTTCAGTCTCTTTTCCAGGGCTCTGTTGGTGCCCCTTGGAAAAAGGTTTTCAGAGAATGGAAGTGTTTCTTGCACTGAGGAGATGGGGGCACCGTTTTCTGTAAGGATTGCTTATGAATTTTGCAAATGGTGGTGAAGTAATAAAGACAGCAGGGACTGCAGCCCCATAACTGTCTCCTAGCTGAGGAACATAGTCACCAGGGCATAGACTTAAGTTCACTCCTGGCTACTCTCTTCACACCCTTGATATGCTTGTGGCTACTCAACAGGGCTGGGGCGTGCACTCCCCCACTGCTGTCCCTGAAGTCTGCTCCTGGGATGTGCACGTGAATGCTGCATACTGAGTTTGGTCTCTTGCTGAGGTCTAACTCATAAGCTAGGACACAAAAAGCTCAAGACAGATGAAGGTGGAGAAGAGCTGCCTCCTCCTTTGGTGTCTGGAGTGCCTTGGATGCTAAATCAGTTTGGGTGAGCATTCATTGAACTGTCCTGAATTTAGGGTCCTTAGATCCCTTGCTGTAGCATTTAAGGTGGCCAAGCGTATTGCTGAATGCTTTCTTCTAAGTGCAGACAGTGACATTTCAGAGCTTTTTATCTTACTCAAACTTGGACATTATTCAGAAGAAAGGCAGAAAGTCATGTCTGGTAGAAAAGTTAGCATTTCTGCCCTTTCATGCCCTCCAGTTTTCAGTACCATCTTTTGCAGCAGAGGGGCAGGAGAACAAAGGTGAAAGACTAAGTTTTTTAACATGAGCAAAGCAACTAATTGTCTCTTACTGTTGTTCATAGAGATGGATTAGTTTTCATTTAAAAAAAAAACATTTAAAAGAGAGAAGTCATCATGAGGCAGAAACCTGGACTGGACTGTTTCAGCCCACAATAGCTAGTCTTGCAAAGCTATAAGCTATGAAATCTGGGCCTCTATAAATGGAATTATTAAGCAGTTGTAACCATGAACACTGTGACCCACCCCACCTATGATGATAATACAAATGAAAAAAGAAAAGAATTCTCCTCTTCAGCTCCACTACGGGTTAATCCTGAAACTGTTAAATGTTTCAAAATACTGAACTAAAAATAGCACAGTTCCTGTAAGTTGTTTTAACTGCTGGAAAAGATAAGGCTGTAAGATAAGGGAAAAGTCTCTCGCACATGCACAGACTCACATGTGTACAGCCTTTTCTTTGAATTAAAAAAAACAAAAAGAAAAGAAAAGAAAAGAAAAAGAAAACCACTGCTATAATGTCATTTGCTTAGTTGAGCTTATGTTGTCAGTGATTGTTTGGATTAAGCCCTATGGGTTCCAAGTTGGACAAAAGCAATATTTATCACAACATTAATAAAAAATATTTTTACAAAAGGCTTCTTTTCTGTCACTTCACTTTTGAAAATGTTTTCGTGGGTCCTAGCTAAAGAAACCTGCCAGCAGGTACTATGCTGTTTCTTTTCCAAACTGTTATCTCCTTTTGCTGGAGGAGTAATAGGAAGGCTGCAAAGGCTTCATGACTGCTGGAGATCTAGGGTTTTGCAGCTGGCATTTTCTTCTGCTTTTTCAGCAGTTATTTTCCATGTAAGGAAGAAACCTGTTATTTTACTCACAGAAAGCAAACAAGCAAGCAAATGAAAAGAAATGCAATTTAAAACCTAGAAAGACAAACAGAACAAACCCCAAAGGCACTAGCAGAGTCATAAAGCAAAAACTGCTAAGATTTTTAACAAAGAAGTTATACTCTCACAGCAAATGGCCCTTTGGCTGCAATAGAAAAGGAGGAAACCATAAAGGTGAAATTCATCACATCTAACTTAAACTGTCCAATCTGTAGCACCAGCCATCAGAGACAACCTGTGCGTTTCCAGCACCTGCCTATGTTGCAACGATTCCCTTTCAGGAAATGTTTATATTTCCACAGTGAGCATAGGGTTCCCCTAAACACTTGAGCATATAAGAAAAATCTAATCATTAGATAGCTGAAGTGAACTACATTTTGGCTTGAATAAAACCGTATGAATGACATATGATATATTTAACATTTCTTTCTGTAATTAAATGAGGCCCTAGGTCCCACCAGGTGTTACCGGATGGTTTTTGTGGGAGCCAATATTAACCTTTTTCTCTAATAGCTGCAGTGCTGGCCAAGTTTTGTCAAACAGCCCTCTCCCACCGGAGAGCTGGCCGTGAGCACAACCAGTAGTGCTCTTAGGAAGGGGTTACTGTGCTCCAGTCCCTGGCTCACTTACTGCTCTGTGCCCTAAGGCGAAGTAACACAGGAATGGTGGCATCAATATGCCTCCAATCCTTTTGCCCATCCTCCTCCACAACAGCCTCTTGGGAATGGTCCTTGGTGCATGCTTGCTCCTCAGCCTGGTCCGTGCTTTGCTTGTGACCTGTGCTAGTTGTGACAGGGCAAAGCCCTGGTGGGACAGGAGGTTGCTCAAAGCCATATAATTTCCTCCTCTTGTCCGCATTAAACACACAGGAATGAACTTCCAGGGCTCTCATGCATTGTATTGCACTTGGGCAAGGAAGGAACAGGCTGTGGCACTGAAATTGAACTATTTTTTTCTTCTTTGGTGGTTTTTTACCTGGCACTGCACCTTGATCTGTCAGGAAATATGTAATTTATGGCAGTAGTGTTCTGGTCATATGTAGAGGAACTGTAGAGAAATTCTAGAGGGTTAATTAACATTGATAATATACAGTTGTGGGCTGGCTTCAGGGGCGGTGGGTTGGCTGATGTGGATAATGTACAGCTGTGGCTCGTTCCTGCTAAGTAGCTAAATAGCACTGAGGAGCCTAGAAGAGGAGGAGCACTGGGTGAAGAGAGGACCCTGGATGTAGGAGAGATAAGAAGAGGCCCTGGGAGAAGCTGAGAGGAGAAGGGGGCCCAGATGTGGAGAAGCCAGGAACCCAGATGCAGCAGAGGCAAGAAGCAGGGTGGACTGGCCTGAAGAAGATGAAGAAAGAGCACGGACAGTAGATGAACCTTTGAAACCTTGTGTGAGACTGATGGTGGTGCAGCCTGAGGCATGAGAGGGCTGGTACAGGATGGTAAAAGCCTTGTTGTAGACTGGTAGTTTTGTAGTGCTGTGACAGTCATATTAAAATATTTGTGAGCATTTTAGATAAAGTTTCACTTCATTCCTGTGGCCAGCATGATGTCACAATTTGGAATTGTCTTTTTGGAGTTTTTGTGGTTGAAAATACTAAAGCAGCAGCAATTGTGTCTGAAGTGGTGCTAGCACTTGAATGCTCATCCAAATACAGGAGCTATGATGGCAATTCCTGTCTTCGAGACTAAACAACCCAAACCAAGGTCCAAAGATGATAGGTAGTCTCAAAGATTGTAATAACAATGGTCTAAGGAGTCTTTATAGCATTGTCAGTTCTGAGTATCATGCCAAGTATGCATGGAAAGAATGAGAAATATCTAGGCTAAGATGGTAAATATAAGAATTTTGGGAAAAAATAATCTGCTTTCTCAGTTCCTGTCGAAGAAGGTAGATGGGCTTATGTCAGAGAATTCAAAAGCATTCCCAGAGGTCTCTATCTGAGATACCACACATCGACTTTGAAGATGGTGAGCGGCATAATAAACATGGCTTCAAAATCTGTAATGCAGACACAGAGAGCTCAGGCATGAGAATCAATCCTATTGATTGTAGCGCACGTGGGAAAGGAAGGGCTGGAAATGGTGAGCAATGTGTTTATAGAGTATCATTCAGGGTCAAGGTCTCCCTCTTTAGCCCAAGGCTATCTTTCCATATGGATGGAGTGGGAAAGAAAAATGACTTTGTTCAGTCTTCACCTGGACTGCTGAACATGCATACAAGCATGTCAGTCAAAATGACTGATGGCCCAACTCAGGTGCCAAGAGACGTCTTCTCCTGACAAGTAATGTGATGACACTTGAGATCTCAGTTTAGCAGCACAAATGATTTTGTGTCTCTGTGCTGTGAGCATATTTATACAGCAGCACAAGTCTCTGTTGGGATGAGAATAATCATGCAACCTGCTCTGCCAGTCTCAGCTGTCCACCACTCTGCCAAAGAGCTACTGCTTACTAAAACCTTGATTTTGCTTTGTAGGAGATCAGCAGAACTTTTGGCAGTGTTGGGAGATATTGAAATCAAAGATATCGAAACCAGTTCTTTATGTTCAGATTCTTGGGATGTAGTTTCCTTGCCTTAGGACAAAATGAGTGATAAAATGGTCAGCAAGGGATTTTGCCTATAGAATAATTTGCCTGGAGTTCAACGTCTAGATGTTAGGTGACTGTTTGAGCACCCAGTATACCACCTGACAGTAAACATCCTGCTTTGGCTGCTGACATAAAGGTGTCTAATGTCACCTGAAATGCCTTAAAGGTAGGTGTCCTCAGCTGCAGCATTCAAAAAACAAAGGTCTTGCAAATATCTGGCCTCATCTGCCAGTCCCCTGCAGATGCCTGTAAGTCTTGTCTCTATTAGTGCCCTTGTTTGAGCAAAGAATGTAAAACTTAAATCTCCATTGATTAACGGCAGTTTAGACAGCTCACATGTGGAGCCTACAAGAAGATGTCACAATCTGGGACTTGAACTCCATCTATCCCCTATACATGATCCACAAGTATTGTGAAACCTGCTAAAAATGCTGCATGTTTAAAGAATTGGAAAAAGGGTTGGAGTCACTACATGGGTATGAAAATTTGGTACCAAGCCCATGTGCTTGGATTCAGATGCTTCCTGGAACATCACATTTACTGGCTGTGCTGCTGCCTGCACATACAGACCACACTCCCTCACTGGTTTGTACATAAATATACTTTACTTTCCTTACAAACACACTACTTCTAACTGTCCCTTCCAGTGTCCCCCAACAAGTTCTCTTCTAGATTCCTCAGGCAACCCCTCCCTCCCCCCAGACCATTTTAAATCCGTCCTGTTTCTATCCTCCTATACAGCTATTGCAGCAGTGAAGTTTTCATTCAGAAATTGCTCTCTGCCTTTGTCCTAATTTTCTTTGGTGCCGCACATTTGAATTTCCAAATGTACTTTCATAACCTTTTGTATATTAATCTAAATGCTTTGTGATTTTCATTTTTTTTTTTTTTTTTTTTACTTCACACACACCTGTGAGAGTTTAACTTAGCACTGTTAAGGAAAGTCAAGCTAGTATTGCCATGAAAAATATGAAAGATGCAATTAAGGGTTGCAGAGGTAGAACAGGAAACAGTGGGAAACAAGGCTTGAACAAAAAAAAATATGGAAAGGCAGTCCTGCTAGGAGCAAAATAAAATTGCAGAATTGTTGGAAGAACACATTCCAAGTATTTAACATTTGGATTCATTTTAGCTTTGCCTGATTTGATGAACTGACTTCTCAAATTTTGGTATTACAAGGGCAAACATCAATGTTCTCACTTCCATTACTTCTTGATTCCTGGAGAATGAAACCAAGAATAGCTAGGACATGCTCTGGAAAGTCCCTGATCTGAACAGTCTAATGTTAAATCTAAGCCAATACTCAAGTGAAAAAATGAACTTGTTAGTCTGGGCTCCTTACTTTCCTCATCTGAAATCTTTCTGTAGCACTTTCAACCAGAAAGCACATCTCTTGCTAGTCTTGGCTCTGTTCTTGATGAGTCTTTAACCAGCTTTTGGCATTCAATTAAGCTTTCCATCTAGCACCTTAGAAAACTCCTAGAAAATACACCTACATGGTGGATGAAGCAGCTAAGCCACTGTCCATCATATGTGAGAAGGTGTGGCAGAACAGGGAAGTTCCCCACTGACAGGAAAAGGGGAAACATAATCCCCATTTTTAAAAAGGGAAACAATGAAGTCTTGAGAAACTGCAGGCTGGTCAGTCTCACCTTGATGCCCAGCAGGGTCATGGAGCAGATCCTCCTGGAAACTATGCTAAGGCACATGGGAAATAAGGAGGTGATTGGTGACATCCAGGATGGCTTCACTAAAGGCAAATTGTGCCTGATAAATTTGGTGGCCTTCTGTGATGGGGTTACAGTGCTGGTGGATGAGGGAAGAGCAACTGACGGCACCTACCTGGACTTGTGCAAAGCATTTGACACTGTCCCGCACAACTTCCTTGTCTCTAAACTGCAGAGACATGGATTCAGTGGATGGACCACTCAGTGGATAAGGAATTGGCTGGATGGTCACAGTCAAAGAGTCATGATCAATGGCTCAGTGTCCAAGTAGAGACCAGTGACAAGAGGTGTTCCTCAGGGGTCTGTACTGGGACCAGTGGTTTTCAACACCTTTGTCAGTGACAGGGACAGTGGGATCGAGGGCACCCTCAGCAAGTTTGCCAGCAACACTGAGCTGTGTGGTGTGGTTGACACACTGGAGGGAAGGGATGCCATCCTGAGGGACCTTGACAAGCTTGAGAGGTGGGCCCCTCCCAACCTCATGAAGTTCAACAATGCCAAGTGCAAGGTCCTGCACTTGGGTCAGGGCAATCCCAGGCACAAATACAGGCTGGGAAGAGAATGGATTGAGAGCAGCCCTGAGGAGGCGGCCTTGGGGGTGTTGGTGGATGTAAAGCTCACCATGGCCTGGCAATGTGCACTTGCAGCCCAGAAAGCCAACTGAAACCTCAGTTGCATCACAAGAAGTGTGGCCAGCAGGTTGAGAGAAGGGATTCTCCTCCTCTACTCCACTCTCATGAGACCTCACCTGCAGTGCCATGTCCAGCTCTGGAGTCCCCAACAGAAGGACATGGAGCTGTTGAAGCAGGTCCAGAGGAGGCCATGAAGATGCTCAGAGGGTTGGAGCATCATTCCTGTGCAGACAGGCTGAGAGAGCTGGGGTTGTTCAGCCCACAGTCACTGGCACAGGTTGCCCAGAGAAGCTGTGGGTGATGCTCCATCCCTGGCAGTATCCAAGGCCAGGCTGGATGGGGCTTGGAGCAACCTGGTCTGGTGGAAGGTGTCCCTGCCCATGGCAGGGGACTGGAACTAGATGATCTTTATGGTCCCTTCCAGCCAAAACCATTTAGGATTCTGTGATTCTAAGTGTAGTTTGGGGATCCTAAGTGTAGTCTGGGGGCACCTGAATCTGGGGAGGTATCTAGTGAATGAAGTATAGGGAGACTGATGAAAAGTAATGCATGAATTCACCTCCCCCACATAGTTGAAGATAATCACCTTTAGCTGTCTTTAAATTCAGTAAGGTTTTTGAACTATTCAGTTTTTCTAAAATTTTACTATCTGAAGTTATCCCTGAAGTTTCTAGTGGTGGTTTTATCTGTTGCCTGGTAGCAGACATTATGCCAGATTGAGTCTACTTGTTACAAAATTCTCCTATAGCTTTTGTACTAGACACAGCAGCATCTTCATCTGTAAATTGTTCGTAGTGTCACCCATGTGAAATTAGAGAAAGACACTGAAATGTCTTGTCTAGTCCTTTGGATAATGCAGGCAAGGGAATTCCACACATTTCTCTTGTATTTGGCCAGCTGATATGAGTGTAGCTGCAACATAATTTCTAGTCATAAAATTTCCAGTGAAGGCATAAATCTCTAAAAGAAAAAAAATCCACCACTTGGTAACTCATTCAAGTGACTAAGTAGTCTTACTAACTATTCTCTCATATTTAATTTTAATTCTATATGGATTTGTCTATCAGGATAAGCTTCCAAGTAAAATAATAACCAGACTACCTGGTAATCATTGCTACAGTATTTTATAAAATGTTTTTGATAGTTATCATATAAACTGTGGATAGTGGATGACAATGCAACATGTCAGGAGGTCTAGAAAATGTTGCAAAACAGATTTCCCATGAGATAGTGGAAATGTTCTGACTAAAATTGTATGAATGAATCAGCACAACAGAAGAAAGTCATGTAAAAGCCAGGTAGTTTCTGTCCAGGTCGCCTGCATAGATAAGTGAAGAAGGCATCTCTAGAAGGTGATTTTTGGCTGTTCTGGGTGCCATGTTAGGAGGAGTTAAATTTCTGTCTGAAAACATTAGTAACGTTCTATTGATTATACAGGGAATTTAGAAAAGCAGATCTGAATAACTGCTTAGCTTTTGGATATATGAGTCAGGGGATGTGTATTTGGGTTTAAAATAAAAATTCCTGATGGGTGTCTGTAAGGGTAATTTATGATATTTGGAGAATTCAAGACTCAATATCTCAATCTGGCAAACTGTTGAGTTCTATTTCTGTTCAGTATAATTTATTTATTTTTTTTAATTCTCAAAGAGGTACAGTCAGTCATGTAGATAGTTCTTTTTTTTCTAATATCCCTCTTATCTACAGATACCACATGCAGTGGTAAAACACTTCAGCTTATTTTTATTTGCCATGAGTAGAAAGATTAGGTAAATTACTTCAGAAGTGGAGGTGTGCAACTGTTATTGGATGAAGGAGTTGTATTGTGGAAATAACAATCCACTTTTAACATACCTTTAGCAAACCAGCTGCCTTCCTCATCTTGGAAACCAACTGCTGCAAGTGAGCTGGTGAACTGCCTGAAGCTGGGCTTGCTCATTAGGATGGGTTCACCCTAGTGCCGGTGGCAATTTCTGCTGGCATATTGCTGGGCTCTGATCATTGAAATACCATATGCTCTCAAATACTGAAACAAATTTGATGAGTGATCTAAATCCTGTACCTATTCCTGAATGACTTCCATCAGAGTTTTCTGCCTGACAAAGGTAGAGAGACAAATTCCCATCACTTAGGGCATATTGGTAGGGTTTTCCCTTGGCATGCTGGAGGGGAGCTGTTTGCACTGATGCCCATCATTTACTCAATTGCTCTTTGCATACAAAAACCTACTGCTGGGACATGCACAAGTTCTACATGCACAAGTTCTTGCCTCCATCACAAGTGTAAGCATAGATGCTGGCAGTGCAACCTGTGTTAGGAAATCTGAGAAAGCTTGAAGTAGGATTTGATGGCAGTTGGCTTCTGTTGGCTAAATAAGAAAACTCTTGCTCAGTTGTTTATGTTTCCCTTACTATATCAAAGAATGCTAAGACCCACCAAAGCAAACACCCTTCTTCTAGTTTCAGGTTTTGTTGGAATCATTATTTTCTGGCTACTTGCCTTTGAAACACCATATAATGGAATGACTTTAAAATACCAAAAATGACATCTCAGCAAAAGCATTTCAAATGTTTTTGAGAAAAGAATCTTTTTTTGTCATATGGTATAGTGCTTTTGCTTTAATTATAAATGCAGTGATTCTCAGTGGCTGAAAATTAGTGATTGGGGTGCAAAATAAAAAAAAGAAAAAGGAAAGAATCACTTAAGCAGAATACAGAAAATTTTCATCTCTCATTATGATGAGAGCTTGGATCTTAGTCTCTTTGTTTGTTTCTGGTTTTAATGGCAATAAACAGCTATCCTAAGAGACCAGTATGAAACCTAATGGGCTACTTGCCCAGTCTCAGGCGGGATGCTTGCCTGCCCTTGTGAAAATGCCCCACAATGCTAATGGAAGTGAGGGCACACAGGGTCACAGACACTTTTTTCTTAAAACCGAATTAATTAATGCCACCCCAGTTATACCTGCAGTGGAGTTTCACGCTGTTTTTTTTGGCTCCACTAAAATCTGGAAGACCTCATGTGTGAATTCAATTGAATGTCAAATGTTACAGAGTAACTTGTGACCTTCCTCAGCTTTGTGCAGCTGTTAAACTCATTTTTAAAACTACTTTTCCCACCCAGCATTAAGAGAGGAGCTGCTGAGCCACTGAGTCATAACATTCTGATCAGTCTTAAAGCAACAGAGAACAAGAACAGCTTCACAGTTCATAATGAATGGCATATACCATCATGAGAGGTGGTATACGTACCTAGAGGAATATTTCCCTATATCTTTGCACAATAACCCTTTTGTTTGTGTAATAAGCAGAGCCGTCAAGAAGTTTAACTGGGCAACTATTATTCACTAAATCCCCCTCATCTAGCAATATAACATGTTTGAATAATAGGTGTAACAGAAATGCAAATAGTGGCAAGAATAGTGAGGGGCAAAAAACTGAATTCTTTGGAACAGGTTACTCTGCTCTCTTATATATTAAATATTCTGTTCACATTGCTGAGTCCCCATTTTCCATTGTTTCTTATCCACAGTATTCAATGAGTACAATAGGGAGTTTTACTAACATAAAAGACTCAAAATTCAGCTGTTCTTCAGAGCATCACTCTGTCAGGATTTTAGATTCCATTACATAGTGTATTTGACATAGGTGACAGTACTAAATTAATTACTAATACACACACACACACACACACACACTGCCCAGCTTTCGTTCAGAAATTGTAAGAATTAAGTCAATAAATTATTTGGGCCAAAGTGGCCCTTTTTGGAAAGGGTGAACATCACTGCTAATCTTTACTCATTGGCAAGATTGACTATGTTGGCTAGATGTACATTGGCTGTAAAGAGATGATGGAAGGATGACAGAAGGGTCATTTTCTCCAATGCCTCATGTGCTGAGTTTTCCTTGGCTGATGTCAACATCAGGATGTATGTAGACACAGCGTCATTGGAACTAAGAAGGAGAGGGTGTCTGTAACCCACTGTCCAGTTGGGTCTGGTCCCAGTATCTGACCATGGTAGACCATGGCGGGGAGAAAAGATGCACATGAGGAGCTTCTTGCTAGTATGGGGCAAAAGAGAAAGGGTGGCATATTGGGCACGTCCAAGAGCATTTTGAAGACCTGAGACTGGCAATTGTCCAGGACTGCCTCTGGAAGTCCGTATTGCTTGGCAAGAGGCACAGACTGCCCAAAATGCTTCTCTCCACATACAGAAAACAAACTGACATTCTGGCATTTCAACTAAATGCAGGTTTCTTCTCTGGAGGCATTTCAGTGCTAATGCCAAAAATAGCAAGCCCACATTGAATGGACAGAATTTTCTAGGAAAAGGCAATCGGATACATTTTATGAAAATATTCAAAATAATGCAGACATTTTCTTGAATGGAAGCAAATGAAGATTTGCTGACCCATACAGCACTCAGACTCCCTGGTGTAACTCCTGTGAATGTGTATGCACAAACTTTATTAAGAAATGAACTTTATTAAGTATCCAGTGGAAATCCAGGGGAATTTCTTGTGGAACAGCATTACCTGCAAAATAGGTATATACAGATTATGGTCTGAAAATGAAAATGAAATAAATTCTTATTTAAGTAAAGGAATATAAAATCAGAAGAATGCCAGATTTAAGGTTAAATAGAAATGCAGTTTTCAGATGCTTAAAGGTGAGGGTGATACCATCTTTGTCGATTTTGAGGGGGAGATGAATTCGTGATTGGACCAGAGAACTTTGAAATACTAGCCATGGTGGAAAAAATAAATGTATCTAGATGTGATGAAGTAACTTGGAAATCTCATCCACTTAGCTTCTTTTCTTTTGAATAATTTCTCTTATGAAATACACATTATCACAGAAATACATTAATTTGTTGCGTTATTGCAGTATTGAAAAGATTCCTGTAGCAATACATTAGTTTAAAAAAATGAAAGTTGATACTTTTTAAAACTTTAACATAAATATATAGAGAGTCCAATAATGTACACACTGCTCAGAAAGAGAAGGTAATTAATATTTAATTATTAGAACTTACCATCAATTATTAAGCATGAGTCCATTTCCACATCTGAGGCATTTAAGGGCTAACTTTCACTAGAGACTAAAAAATACTAAACGTTTCTAAAAGTTACTCTCTGCCCAAACTAATATCATCAGCGTGAGTCATTCCAACATATTTAGCGCATAAAATACCAGCATGCAAACAGTTCCTGAAAATACATTTATATCACAGAGTATCAAAGTTTTGTCTTTAAACTCACAATGAACCATAACACACATCTTATAAAACCAGTTCAGTTGACCATTATACAGTCTTTCACAGGAGAAAATGGAAGATTTCTTGTAAAAATTATTTATTTTCCCATTAATAGTGGGGATTTTTCTTTTCCAAAATGAATAATTTCTACTCCGTGGAGCCAGATTCCCATATGATTTTGCAAGACACGTCTGATCCAGTGGAGGGGATCAGATAGCAAAGCACAGGAAAGACAACATCCATTTCTCAGCACTACTTTTGAGTTTCCAATGGCTAGTTACCCTTCTTACCATGTCCTGACACAATGCAGTGTTTTTTAGCTTATGTCTTATTTCTGTGCTTATTTCTATATCCTTACAAAAAGTAACTACTCTGCTCCTGCCAACTGGGATTTATCTTGGTATTCCTTATCAGTTGGTCATGCCTCATTACACTGCTCACTGCTTGTTTGGCAGCTGGAGAGGCATGTGGAAGCAACATCTTGCCTTCAGACTTTGGTAATACCTCCTTCTACAGCCGAAGCAGTTTCTTCTTGTCCCTTTGTATTCACTGGAGAGAAAAGGGAGATGATGGTCTAATCATCCTGTGTTCGAGGTCTGCCTGATGAAGAGACACACCACTCTCCAGAAAGCACTATTTCTAATGGTTTGACCTCTGTTGTCTGTAAAGGGAGACCAGGGTGACTATTTCAGTAAACACCCACACTGTTATATATAGTCAGGCATATCTCAGTTTCTTTAGTTCACTGCTGTAGCTCCTAAATCTCATCAAAGTCATTGCAGTATTTTTTTTTTTTTTCCCCCAGCCCTTAATCTGTCTTGTCTGCAGAGGAGCGGTCTTATTTTATGCTTTGTTGTGAAACAAATAAAATACATATAAAGCCATGAAACTGCAGTTGGAGTTCATCCAAAATGAAACACTCAGCTTAAAATGGAATGCTAAAAAGGCACTGTTTAACCCTTTTTTAAAAAGATGTGTTTCTAAACAATTAAGGGCTTTAAAACCAAAGAGCATTGTTCTGTGCTCAAAATGTCCAAATAAAATATTTGACTTTTAACAAATGTTTCACATTTCCTTTACTCTTTTGGACAATTAGGGAAATTGTCTGAGTCTCATTCCTCTTCTCCCAACTTCATTTTTCAGTCATTTTACTCTCTGCCAAAAAAAAATCTTCCCCATTTCTAACTGTAACACAAATCAGATAGAAGAGGATGTCTGTAGACCATCAACATGAGACAGACAATTTTCAGTAATAAGGAAGAGCCCTAAAATCTTTCTTAGAATCTTTATCAGATCTGAAAATTCCTTTGTCTATTTTGGGCTAGCAAATTAGTAACAGATAGGGGTTCAGCACGTATTGCTGCCTTGCTTTCTGCATTGGCCAGGGATCTCATCTGATTGCTGGGAATGAGGACCTAGGTCAGCCTGCAAATTAAGCATGCTGCTGGATGTGGCTAGAAACATTCATCCTGCTCTACATTGCCCAATAAGTTTCTAAATTACAGAAAACAGCTGAAGCTAAAGAAGACAAATTCGAGAATCACAGCCATGCTGACAGCAATGGCATGCAGATGCAGATTCCTAGGTCTAGGAGAACAAAAGATGGATGTAGTCTAACTAAAATTGGATGGTTTCACGAGGACAAGTTGGATGGTTAACAGGACTGAGACTGGTAAGTGTCCTGTGGTCTACACAAACAGAAGTTGCAGAGTATGGAGGCAAAAGTAAGCAGTTGTTTAAGAAAACGAGGTTTCAATGCAACTTCACTAGGAACATTGTGGTCCCAAACCACAAAGAACACAGTGGAAGCATTCTACATACTTCTACAGTAATTTCTAGCTGTTTAATCATCTATTTAATTATCCAATATCTGTGTAGGGAAATCCCCATCCTCTGTTCCTACAGGCTGCATGAAGGCAAAAATAATGTGTTGGCAATAAAAGCTGTGTCATGGACACATATACCAGCAATGACAGTGACTATAATCTATGAGTAGGGAAGAACTGTAGGCTAAAAACAATTACAAGCCAAGAGACACAAAATGCTAGGGAACTACAACAGTCCCTGTTTGGCATTTTTCTTCAGAACACAAGCTCTTGGAGCAAGTTTTCTGGAGACATTTCTGGATGAAAGGGTCAAGAAACGGGAAAATGTAACAAAATGTATACTTTAGCTTGAGACTTGGAAGGCAGTAAAGGAAAGAAGTGCAGCACTCTGCATTTAGGAGTACTACTCAATACTTTATATACAAAATAGCGTGAGACGTGTGCTTGGAAATACAGTAGTGATATAGGTGTCATGGATCGATGTCCTTTCTTTTCTCCTTTCTTCTCCACACCTCCAATTTTACACGGCTGAATTAGGATCTCCGTGATCCCTCTATCAGCAGTGAATGCATGGTCAGGCACCTTCTTTTCTAGAGGTTTTCTTACCCTCAGACCTGTTAGCAGGTCTAGTACTCTTGAGCGCTCCTTAATCTGTTTCAATCAAGAAGAGATGATTCAGAAAAGAACAGCATTTTCCTCGTCTCATTCTTGCTCAAGAGGATTAGGCAGCAGTCGCATGCTGAGCTCCCCTGGCAGACTCAAGGCAGCAGCAGGGTCAGAGTAGTGGCAAACGCTGCTGTCAGGGTGGCTGTTTGCAAACTGCAGGTCTTTATAACTAGAGAAACTGGTTCAGGTTACCCTGCCCCTTGATTTAAATACAACACTGAATACAGAAACACGTGGAGCATTTATAAGTCTGAAGCACCAGAATCAGAGTGCCTGAACAGGACAGACTTGCAGCGTTGCCACAGAAGAAAAAAAAAAAAAGGAGGGGGGGGGGCAGGCAAAAAATGAAGTGGAAAAAAATAAAAA
>JAVJGI010000050.1:53858715-53869724 GCA_035590275.1 Ibycter americanus
AAAATATGTCAGTGGAAAAAAATAATAAAAGCTCTAATATACCCTTAGAACTACCACTTCTGCACATGGACCATTGTTCTTTAAAATTAGTGGAGAATCTGGCTGCAGGTTTTCAAAACCATAGCAGAATGGCAAAGTCTTACTGCTCTGAGAAGTCATGCTGATGTTCCATTCTCGATGTCTAGAGCGCTGTGATGATAAGGTTCAGGACTAATAAATGTCCTTCATTAGTAAAAGCATGTTTAAATACACCATTAAATATTCTGCTACAGGAATGTGTCTCTTAAAATTCCTCATTTCAATTAGTCTTGATATTGTCAGAAGATTAGTCATCTACTTTCCCGAACACACACTTATCCGTTGGTTACAGCCCACAGGATTTCAAGATCTGGAATCTTCTAAAACTGACTTGAAAACAAGCCAAACCACAAAAAAGCTCACCACCACCACCCAAAAAAACCCCAACAAACCCCCACCACTTTTACAAGTTGATCTCAATTCCACTCCTCTTACAAGCAGTTATTGTCTTTTTCTTAACTGCTACACTGCCAGGTGCTTTTTGCTGTATTCACCTTATTCTTTCCTTCATGCAAAGAATTACCAATGAACACAAGGATGCTTTGGTGTTTTTTTTTTTACCATTCCTTACCTTACTGAAGCTCCCGTGTATTTTAAAAAGATCCTCGTACATAGGCAATGCCCTTGCTGATGAGCCAGAAGGGTATGAACTATGTCCTTACCCATAAAGTCCAAGCAGATTAAAACTATTCCATGCATGGCTGTGTGGTTAACGAGATAGAAGCAGAAAAGATTTGATGAGCAGGGATATGATGAGCGGTATCTCTATTGTTGAACTTGTGCTAGGTGATCTTTTGAAGTAGTTTAAAAGCACGATCCTTATATAAAGGACTGTTTCTGTTAGACATCGCAATTCATACTGTCTTTGAAGACAAATTATCTTCCAGTCTGGGTTTTAAAGGGAAGGCTGTATTATGCCTAGGCTGATGGATGGTCTAACAGAAAATAGCCACTATTCTTTTAATGCTACTTATACTGAGAAATTATGAACTCTTGTCCCTTACTTAGGCTAAACACTGGTCAAAATTTTCTTCAGAGTGGTTGAGCACTTTGAGTTTTCCATTTCTTATCCTCATCTTTACATCTTGCAGTGGCAAAATTGAATTCAGGCTGAAGAACCTCCCCAGGGGCTTGGCCAGGTTATTCTAATAGTAAAGGAACCTCCATGGAGACTTTAGGATGCTGAGTGCTCTACTCTTCTGGTTCATCCAGAGGATTCCCCCTTCAGCAGCCTGATGCCTTTCCCAGAAGGGCCAAGCCAACTCCACACGTAACCTCGCTGTTACCCCTCACCCGGGTGCCATCCATACCCACAAACAGCCAACCTGAGAGAAGTTGAGCTTTGTCCTCAGGCTGGATAGTCCATTAGGAGGAAGGCAGAAATTTGAATGCTGAAGATGTTTAAGCTATTGGGCAAATTTCAGTGAAGCGTACTCAACGTGTCCGTTAGCCCCTGTGTGCTCCTACAACTCCTCCCTGGGATCCTACATGCAAGTTCCTACCCCTTCATGGTTCTGAAGTTTCTCTAGCTGGGATAACCTGTCTTCTCTGTATTTCAGCTCGTGCCTGATCAGGACTGCACCATTTGTAGAATTGCTAGGAAGCCGGCTGAAGATTGTTATACAATAACTTGTGGCTCTGTGGTGGGATATGAGTGAATGCTAGCTGAGAGCAATAGCTCAATATGACAAGTGCAAAGGAACTTAAACATATTCAGAGGTGCTATACGTTACTTAAAAGAGTATAAGTAAAGAATGATGTAGTAGATGAAGAATTGCAGGCCAAGGGCTCAGGAGAGCTGTTCTCTATCTTTAGTTGCTCTGACAGCCCAGAGAATGAACTTGTGCAAATCGTTTCACTCCTACATTCTGTTGTAAACATCCTGATAAAATGAGTACGTAAGGGTATACTATCATTATCGTTGTCCTCTTGCAAGTCTGTCTTTCTGGGCTAAGCATCCTTTTTCGGCAAGTAAGCAAAATCAAATAAACTGTGTTTTTCCCAACTTTCAGCCTTGAAAAGCTATTTCAATTGCAAACAGAGGCAATATAATCGTTCTGACTGGAGGCAATAATCAACACAAAGACCACAAAAAGAATAAAAAAAAATAATAATGAATGTCTGCTTGTTAGATTTAGTGGAGCTGCATGTGTACTTCAAGAGGGAGAAAGAGGATCTGTGTCACAGCAGATCAGTCATTGACCCTGCCTTTGCTACAAGCAGTTGCATTTAATGAAGTTTTAATGATCCATTCATCTCTATTTAGCCGAGAGGATTATGTGTTACTCTACACACTTATATTATCTATGTAGTTATTTAAAAGCAGCATGCTGCCTTTATGTACCATCATTCCCACACCTCTCATTTTTCTTCTACTTCAGCACAAGGAAGTATAAAGTCAGAAGAGAGAAAACTGAATTGTCTCTTGGAGGAAAGATTCTGTGTGTGGGGGCAATCTCCTGCCCACCTGAGCTACACCTGAGCTCGTTGCTGTAATATTAATGTCTCTTTCCTGAAGGTCTGCTTAATATATTCAATAGAGTCCAAGATGCAAATCCTTTCACCCTAAAGCAGATCTCTGGAACAGGGCAGATGACTCACATTTTAAAATATGTCATGTCTCCCCAATGTCTAGGAAGATTGCATAAGGTCATTTGCTCAGCTGTTGACAACTAAACCATAGACATCTAAATTTGGGTAAGATGAAGTCTAGAGGGCAGAAAGCTATGGTTGAGGCACCCTCTGAAATAGCTGCCTTTGCTGCCAAGGGCAGCCCAGAGTAGAGGTGATGCATATGCCTGGTATATTACAAGGCCAATTATCTGCTGTAAATTATATGAAAGGTGATGGCACAGCAGTGAGATCATAATAAAACCTCGATAAATAAGTAGGGGCACATGAATTGTATCTCGTGTGACGTTATTTCTTGAGAAATGGGTATTGTTGCTGTTTTTCCCATCTCAGTATCTTGTGTGGGAGAAATGTGAAGGGTCTCACATTTCAGAACTTGAACAGGTTCAACTGTTCTGGTTTCCCAAACAACCAGCAGCCCCATCCTGAGTCGGTTGTGGGGTGCTCAGAACTTCTACATGTGCATTCAGCACACGACACTGCACAATACGTCTTGTCCTTGATAGTAATGGGAAACACTTGCTAATTAAACATGGAAAGAGTATAATTATGTTCTATGTACTAGAAGAGGGAAGAAGAAGCACAACATATGAACCAGACTGTTGGAGGTTGTTGGACTGCACAGCTATGCACAGCTAAACACAGGTGTAATGGGTACCAGGATCAGGACTTTCCCTGGAACAACATACAGAAAATAAATCTCATATTCTGGGTAATGAATATGAATATAATATCCTCAAGATTCAGTGACAGACAACTGTGATAAACCTTGATGGTCCCCCTAGAAGGTGGGAATTTATATAACATTTATGGTAACAATACTTTGCACACTTAGAGTATCTTTTTGTTGATATCCTGAGAGCAAAATACCAGAAAGAACTATTGAAAGGGAAATGCTTGTGACCATTTAAATTAATTCAGAGAGGCTGTTCCATGCATAAAGAGAGATATCGAAGAAAAAGCAACAAAAAGCAAGGTGAGACATGATAGCAAAAAAGAGCAAGGGGAGAATCTGTCATCAATTAATTGTAGTTATATGCATTAAACCTCCTTTGAAGAGACATAATTTAAAGAGATAAGGACTAAATTCATCTGACCAAATACAGATGTCTGAAACATGGACAACTCTCACGGGACTGTGAGTTGGATCTCCTTATTGTGAGCAGAGAGCAAGAGGAACCTGAGCAGAGTTCAGCTCACAGCAAGGTGGATGGCCAATGTACATTAGCTGATTTGTACCTTCATGATAAGCCTGTAAGGGGAACTCAGTGTGAATAGTTCAGCTGTAAATGCCATCACTGGAGATATCTGAAGTCAATTATGATTAATCCCACCTTTTGCTATTTATCTGAAGCCAAATAGCAAAACTATCTGAGAACCAGAAAAGCACTGAGGTGTGTAAATGCCTTCTTTAACCCTTAGGAAACAGATCCCATTTCTTCAAATGTAAATCTAAATCCACTTTAATAATTAAACACAGAAATTAAATTTTCTTCTGCAGCCAGTCCCTCTGCCCATATTTCGCTATGATGCTATCCTTGATCTGCTTAGTTTATTTATGCTCTAGGTGAATAGCAAACCAAGATGACTAGCTGTACGTGGAGGCATTGGTTTGGCTTTAATTCAATTAAACACCACATTTAATGTTTATCTGTGCGGAAGTTCTGTGAGATGTGGGAATAACGAACAAGCAAATTCCTGAGTGATAATCAATAAAGTGCAACTTCTGAAAGCATGATGCAGCATCTTTTAAAGAGTATCTTTGAATCCTTTTATTTACTGAGATGCCCTTTCACCTTTTCTTTATCCAGCCCTCTGGATCCAGACTGCTGTGAGCTTCCTGCGGGGCATGTAGGACTGATTTGACCTTGCCCTAACTGGGGAAGCTTTGAGTATTTTCTATTTACAAATGAAATAACTTCTTTCTCTGTTGGTCTGGTCTGGTTATGGTACCTGTGCAAGCTAGCAAGCGGTTTTGAAATGTATCTCCCTTCTGCCCTTGACTATCACGTTCATGATGAAGCATGCCTCTAGTTCTGCCGAAATCACCTGACGTGGGAGTGGTGGGAGTGGCAGCTGCAATACGCCTCTGTGCCAGGCGTGAGAAGAGAAATTCAGCTTTCTGAACTGCTTTGCCTTCATTGAAAGTTGTTTCCCATGTTCTGCAGAAAAAATAGGAAAAAAAAAAAGAAAAAGAAAAAGAAAAAGAGAAAAGAAAAAAGAAAAAAGAAAAAAAAAGGAGGGGAGGAAATAAAAAAAAGCATAATTTGGGTAGAAGTAGCCCATGGGCCACCTGTTAGCCCGGGCTGTCTTGGATGGAAACAAGGTGGCAATGGACTTTCTGCAGGTGACAAGACATTTTTCAGCTTGGTGGCTGTGCAACCGCATGCTGCCTGTTTTGTAGCAGACCCATTCCCCTCTAGTGAATAAACAGTTAAGTGTCAAAGATTTGGGTATATGGCACAGAAATGAAATATGGAAATCCTGCCAGACTTCTCATCACCTCTAGCGACATCGAAAACTTTCTGAGGCAAAATGCTCTAATGTCATTTCTATCCCTAATAGAGGAATATTAGCCATTATCCTCTAGTTAAAATGCCATTTAAAATATTGTCAGAATCATAAAGCAATAGTGTATATACAAATGTTATGCAATTAAAATTCCATACATGCACACACAATAATTGGATTTTTATGTAATCAAATGCTATCTCTTAGTCCCCCCAATTCCAAAAACCATTTTGTGTAAAAAGAACACCTCTGGCTAGCAAAAGGATCGAGCTTTACCTTACCGTGCCCCAGCTGCTAAAGGGCTAATGTACAATTTGCTCTATAAACTTTGCATAAGTCATAAGTGCTATTACTGAAAACCAACACAATAAATAGCTACTCCGTTGAACTCTTGGAAAATGTTGAAGTTATCAAGCTAAAGTCTATAGAGATCTCCTCTTCAGCATTTCAAATAAATTAGCAATGCTTTAACAACCGGTGTGCAGCCGGAGTGTAATTATTACTTAATACACTACCTGTGAGAAGTGGAAATGTCTGCAACAGAATGCTGTGAGGGAAACCATGAATCTCAATAGTTAAAATGACTCTTCTAAACCAAAATTAAAGCAGGCAACATATAGTCACTGGAGTATGCAGAAAACAGCTTGCTAAAATGTTTGGTTTCTAAAGAATTCCGTCAGAAAACGACAGGTGCAATATGACAGTCTGTGCCAGCAAAGACAATGATTTATTTATTTATTTCATTGTATGTAAAGGGCCAGTATGTTACATAGATATATAAAGAAAGGGGACATGAATGTGGGCATCTACTATGAAAAATGAGGTAGAACATAGTCCAGAAGAACGGGCAAATCCCCAAGCTCCCAACCGTTTGAAAGCTTTTACGAGGTCTGTGCTTTCACTGTATAGAAAATATCTTCCTTTGCCCATTCGGGTTTCTCAAATGATCTTTTGTGTAACTACTAAATGTCCACTGAGGTCTCTCAAGCAGTTTCCCTGAGGTCTCCAATCCACTATATCTGCATGTGTAACACTTGGGGATGGGAACTATTCATACCACCTAACTTTACTCTCATTTCACACTTCATTTAGAATAATCGTCCTTGGCTCGCTCTACTCAGTCAGCAGTTCAGGTTCTGTGAACCACTTTCTCGAGGTGATCATCTCTCACCCTTGACTACATGAAGCACCTACAAAGCTGTCCAGTGCTGTTCCCCACCCAAAAGGATAAAATATGCACCATTAATTTAAATCATTCTTATCTACAAATCGCTGTATGACTATTTGCTATGATGTGTGAATTTATTGTCATGATTATGGCAAGTGCTGTAAAGTATATAATATATCTTTGGTATTCATATCTTCAAAGTATTAGTTGGTATACACAATTTAGTAGCTATAGCAACACTGATAAATTTTAAGTTAATAGTCCTTATTTGGCTAGTACAAAAAGGTCAAGGACTGAACACCATGGAGCACAAAGAGGAAGAGCCAATGTGGAGGATTAACTACTAACTGACACTAAAATAGGTGCTGGAATTGGTGGTGTCAGCATTCCCCATCCTGATAGCATTTGTCCCTGGACACAAGGGAACCACCAGAGACACAAAAGAAAAAAATATTTCTCTTGAGCAGCAGCTGGGAGGCATGAGATTTCCAATTTCCATGAAATGTCCGATTTCCTCTTCCCTTTCTCTCAACCTCTGAATTATTTTATTTTTCTTACAATCACCCTAATGACCTTAAAACTGTACCAGAACCGGGCTAATAGTGTATAGTAATGAATTCTTTGACTCTACAGATGGACAAATACTGACACAGAACATACAGGTAGGAACTTGCTACGACCCATGCTATGCCTCCACCCTAATTGTTACTACACGTGGTAGGCTTTTTATCAGAGAATTAAATACCCTAATATTGCCTCATGCTGAGCAAACAGTGACTGAAAGTCCAGGAAAACATACCTGAATGGTTTCAGTTTGGACATTACATGGCTATTCTGGTCTCTTAAACCAGTATCTAAACTGGCTTTAAATCAGAAGTGGTAAGGAGGAGTGGGTGAGGGGGCCTACAGCAGTGTAACTAGGAAAGACTGCAGGTATCTGTGGTTTTTTCCTACTCACATAGTACGCCAGGAACAATTTGCCGATTTGCCTGTGCATGGGAGAATTGCTCAGGGTGCTGAGTAGGAGCAGAAGAGGTCTGAGCTTCAGGAGAGCTACAGCTGATGCTGCAGAACAAGGGGGTAAAGTCCCGAGACAGATAGGCTTGGTCAGGATCTGGCATAATTGTAAACCAAGAGGAACAAGGTACTGCCACTTGGCAAACAAATATGGGATGGGAATGCTACCAGAGCTTCACCCAGATTCGGTCCCAGCAGAAACAATTTTCACCAAGCAGAAGCTATTAACGCTTCAGAGCCAGGATGCGTGGGGGTGTTCACACAGAAAGTCAGACGAACACGGGCACTACAGAGAGTTTCTCTATCACCCTCTACAGAAAATACCTGGTAGATGATTGAGTACAGTACGGGCAAGGAGGTGAGCATCTTCTCCAGACATGGGCAAGAAGCAGGTATCATAACTGATTCCACAGAATATTTTGGCAGTATGTGTAAGGGCTGCGTAAATCTGGAGATGCTCTTTTCTGCAGTGGGACAAAACAGGTGAGAGCGTGCTCAGCTGCTTTCTAGGGAAGGCATGATCAGTGCAACCCAGGCCTTTTAAACCTTTTTTTAAATTATTTTTTTAATTTATTTTTTATTTTATTGTAGGTTCTGCAGAGTGGGTCACCTCTCTCTGTTTTACTGCATATGAATACTCCTCTTAGTGGCAATCTAAGCAGAGCTGGGCAATAACTCCAGCTGTTTCCCTCTGCCTCCACAGCATACACACTCCTTATTACCACGTATGCATCCGAGGAAGTGAAGCAGCTTGTAAATCTCTGACACATCAGACTTTTTCCTCTGCTCCCAAACACACACATATGGCCTCGTGTGATGGGTGTAGAAACATGACGTGCCAGATAGTGTGACAGATAACATATGCTATTATGAGCTCTCGTTTCCCAGCCTCAGGAAGTGCTGGAATGTTTCTTTGAATTGCTCTTATCTCATATGCTGGGCTATTTCAAACACTCTGTGTATGTAGCACAATCTTTTCACAGATTATCACATCAAAAAAACCATGGAAGTCATCTAGGCTAATTTTCTGCATAGCTTTTATCATCAGTGTTTCCTAAATTAACTCCTGTTCAATTAGTTCTTATTTATGATGGAGAAAAAAACAAAGTAATGACCAAAAAAAAGATCCTGTTTTGTATGCCTGAAGTCCTTTATATCCCCAAAGCAGTTGTTCCAATTGGTATCTACATCCACTGTGTGTAGAAAAGGCAATTTCATCCGAAAGGGTGGGCTTCAGGAAGTTGTTTCAGAACAAATTTCTATCCTGTTGTTGCTTTTTCCTTGATAACTTTGTTAGTTATAGTCTTTTCCCCCCTCCTGATTTATTCTGATAAAATGACTGCCCATAAAAGTATTTTTTGCATCACCAGGAGAGAAGAGGGATTGGTGATCTGACAACTTTTTGCTTTTGAATAAACACACTAAACAAAGGTTTTTAAATGTTGTTTTAATAATTTATTTCTAAAAAAACAACAAAAAACCCCAAATAAAATGCCATTTAAAAATTATTTATATTTTTTAACTATTCTTGGAGGTTCATTTTTTACTATGTAACTTTTGAATATTATTATAAATATTTGATCAAATTGTATTATGTTGGCTATTTTGCTGACTATCTGCACAGCAGGGTTACTCACCCCAGATTACGTTGCTACGTTGCAGGCTACTGTTACCTGAGAACTCATCCTTAGCTTGCTGAAAGCACAAGTTATTCTCTTCTTGACCAACAGAAACTTATTTTTTTATTATTATTATTTTAATTTTTTTTTTTTATTAAAGAAATTGCATGTGTCCAGAGGAATAGGGTAGGTCTTTGGACAAGAATTGTAAACCTGTAAAAGTTTAAGGACACAAATGACAAGGGATTTTCAAATCCCTTCCTTTTGACTGGATTCACAAAATGGTGTGTAGGTGTGGTCTATATTTGTAAAAGTATAAATAATCCTTGAAAATGCCCACTCAGGCTCTACCATCCCACCTAAGTGATGAAGTCCAAAGGAGCCAAGCTTTTTAGCGTTGCTTTTTCACAGATGCCTAATCTTGTCTACTTGGTGGGCTTGCAAGTGTCCTACTCTAGTGAGACCCAAACAGATTTGGTTTTCTCCCTCCCATCACCAGTGCAGAGCAGCAGGATGGGCTTTCCTCCAGCCACCGCTCTCCAGTGATTCATCCAGTATCTGTTCTGCAAGGAACTCAGCAGAAAATATAGCAAAACAATCTTCCTCTTCTATTCAATTATTCAATGAGAAGAGCTCTGTTAGTGCATAATTTCAATAAAAGATCTCAGTCTGAGAAGAAAGGAGTTATTTTGGCTAGGACACTGGCATGAGGTACTGATTTTCATTAGTCCCAGGAAATGGGAGGTGGTTTCTTTCCTCTGCCTGTAGGTTTATGAACCCCCATCTTCCATATAAACAGTCCTAATACTTGCTAACCTAGGAAGAGAGGTAGCACTCAAGTCTTGATAGTGGTATCATTCCTTCCTGTGGAAAATCATGACAGATTCATCTGGTGAATGAGCAAGTGAGCGTGAAGGCTATGCTCTAGGTCAATAATTTTCAGCTTGTGGTCTACTAGAGGATCCAGCTACTGTATCCCAGGGATCTGAAAAAGCCAACTAAGAAATCCAAGCTTACTTAAATTCCCGAGGCACAACTTTATTCTTTCACAAGGATGTTTTTTAGGGATTTGCAAACTGAAAAACGTCAACAACTTTTGCTCTGGCCTGAAGATTGGGAAACTGATCTGACAGGTGAATCACGTGTTCCAGCTCTTCTTTCATGGCTGCTTTGCACCCTTTCAAACTGGTGTTTCATACTGGGCTTATATGTAGCCCTTGAAGCAGGGAAAGTAAGAACCTTTCTTTCTTACATGTAACTCCTAAGTCCAAAGGTGAAGGATATGATGGCGGATAAAGGACCCCTACTTGGGTAGTGTCTCTGATTTTTGCAGAGGAATCTGGAAGAGTGTGGGCTCAGATCAGACAGGAACACAGAGTAGGGCACCTAGGTCCTCAGAGTTCCCAAATCACTTAAAAAATATTGTTCCTCCAGAGTCACATTTATCTCCTTAGACAATGGGAGAAGTAGCATCCCATCTTCCACCCTCCATATGAAACTACCAGCACATAAGAGGGCTTTGTCAAGAGGGCTGTGAATTCTCCCTCTTGCTGCCTGAACACATCTGTTTACCTGTTTGTTTGTGTGTTGCATACCTCACTCATAGAATCATAGAATTGTTTAGGTTAGAAAAGACCTTTAAGATCATCAGGTCCAACCATTAGTCTAACACTGCCAAGTCCACCAATCACACCATGTCCCGAAGCGCCACATCTACACGTCTTTTAAACACCTCCAGGGATGGTGACTCCACCACCTCCCTAGGCAGCCTGTTCCAGTGCTTGACCACCCTTTCAGTGAAGAAATTTTTCCCAATATTGAATATAAAGCTCCCCTGGTGCGACTTGAGGCCATTCCCTCTCATCCTATTGCTTGTTATCTAGGAGCAGAGACCGACCCCCCCTCGCTGCACCCCCCGACAGGCAGCTGCAGGGAGCGAGAAGGTCTCCCCTGAGCCCCCTTCTCTCCAGGCTGAGCCCCCCCAG
>JAVJGI010000050.1:53869798-53929873 GCA_035590275.1 Ibycter americanus
CCCCTCAGTGTCTGTCTGGTGCTGAGGGGCCCAACCTGAGCCCAGCATTCGAGGGGCGGCCCCCCCAGTGCCGAGCGTGGGGGGACGGGCACTGCCCCGGCCCTGCCGGCCACGCGGTTTCATTAAAAACCAAGAACCTTTCACTGATTTTGGTGGACTTGAAATGTAACCTATTCTCATTATTTTAAACGTATGTGAAGGCCTTGGGATCTCTGTGCCAGCACTGAAAAGCTGTCTTAAGAGTACCTGAACTCTTAAGCAGTATCTTAGCAGTGAAACAATGAGCAAAATGTCTTTATTTTGTTACTGTTGGTAGAATTTATTTACTTAAGGTGTTTTTAATAAAGATTTAAGTTCCATTTTGAAATAGCAGTCTCTGAACTAACACAAATATCATTTTTCATCCAAGACAAAAGGTCACCTTCCGTGACTCAGAAATTTGATAGATGTTGGCAGAAAGGATTTACTAGGTATTGTTTGGACTGACACGAATATCATCTAGCAAAAGAAGAGCCGAGAAAATCAACCACAGGACGGCTTGGTAAGGGCTCTATTGTGTTTGGTTTGCAAAGAAATATACCATCAACTTTCCTGTGTCTCGTTCAACACATCTGCCACGTACCCAAAGATGTCCAAATTCAGTCTGTGCAGAGGCAGCGTGACTTTATCGCAAGATTGACCTCATCCTGCAGTAGACGTAAAGCATGGCAGGTGAAGCACAACGCAAACATTTAGTTTGTTAAAACGTGAAGTATTTTGTTCATTGCTTTGATCATAACAGCAAGGTAGGTGGGCTAATTCAGAGATGCATGCCTATACTGCATGCACCTATGGCTGGATTCATTTGCTTAAAATAGGCATCTTGTCCCATCTGAGCTAACATAGTATGTCCCTCTGGGCCCCCATTTGCTTGCCAGAAGGTTCTGGATCTCCTGTAGGTCTGTGCTCCTACCTGTCAGCCCCATGCAGGTGCTGAATTTATCCATGGAGATTTTCAGTAGCACTTAGATACCTATTTTATTTATTGTAGGCAACTAAATAACAACTTCAGAGTGAATGGGGATGAATTCTATGGACAATTCAGAATATTTTGATAGGATTTTCCTAAGTTCTTAAAACCAGAGGTGTAGGAGAAAACACTTTGCACCTCTTCTCTGAGTGGCCCTGTGTGCCCCAATCTCTTGATGGGCATCTATTTTTGGAGGCTTTAGGTCAAACCTTCCTACTTAAATTTCCACAGTGAAGTATCTTGTTTTCACTACCAGTTGGTCCTCATCACGGTGCTGACCATGACTTTATCCCACTTTTGAAGGATCTGGGCTTCTCTATGCTTTCCCATCACTGCTGGGCTAAAAGATCTCTTGATTAAAGTCCCAGGGTGGGGAGGAGATGTATGTTTTGCAGCCACAGAGTGTGATTCCCAGGCACATAGAGGCTCTGGGATGACACTCTTGTAACTAAAGAGGCATTAAGCTTGCTGTAGAAGTAATTCATGTTTCCTCAAGCTCCCTTCACCCTGCAAGAGTGGTATCAAGTAGTGTCCCCTCAAACGAGATGTGAAATAACTTGCAAGACTTTTATCTATTTATTTATTTATTACTCTGTTTATTTATTTATTTATTTACTGCGAAGGGGAGAGAGCTCTGAGTATAACATCTTCCCTGCTACTTATGCCATGAAATTCAGGCTCAGTGACTCACCGTTCAGCTGTTTCTATCGGTGTCAGGAAACGCTGATGTTTTTCAGGCTGCTGAAGATGGGAGACAATGGCCTCAGACCTCGCAGTCCTCTCCCAACTCTCCCCAGATTTGTGCCGATATATCATCTACAGTAAGTTCTGAGTTTTGGGACGGGGGTTTTGAAGTGTTTTTTTCCCCCAGAATAAGCATCTTGTTTAGAGCTGACACTTACCAGATCATGACTGACTTTCTGATTTTTAAATAAATGCTTAATGGTCTTCTGATTTTAAATGCTACTTGAATAAGCTGCTTGTCCTCTAGCTTCTCCAAGTAGCTCTTGGTGAAGCGTGGTGTTAGGAGCATCAGGAATTCAGTGGAGATGCGCTTAATTCGTGCCGAAAAAGATGTGAATCTACATTCCCCTTCTAAGAACTGAAATCAATTTCCTTCTTGCAGATACGAACACGGCAAAAAGAGGTGCAAGTGGAAGAGGCAGCTTCCTAGCCTTGCCCTGCTACCCTTGCTGCAGGGAACATCTTGAACTGCTGCAGGGAAGAGAAGTTGTGCTTGAGACCTCGTTAGTGCTTCCCACAACAGCATGTACACCTCAGCTCACTCAGGCACAAGGCAAGCACTTTCTGGCAGGCACCTTGGGTATGTTAAACCCCTGGCATGAGTTCTTTTGGAGATCTCTCCAAACAGGTCTTTTTGATGCCTCTGTACAAGTCTGAGCCTTGAGGTATATAGTTTATAATTATCCTTTAATCTGTTCTTCATTATTAATACATTATTACTCAACACACATGATGAAAACCCCGAATATTCCTGAAATACATGTATACTTCCAGTTCATTTTTGATTCTTTAAAACTTCCACTTCCCGGTTTCCTGGGGTGATGAGATCTGCTGTCTGCTTCGTTATGGTATAACAAAAATATTCCTGCCATTCAGAATCTCTCTGGAAGGTGAGGGACTGGTGATTAAACTGTCTGACCGTGCAAAGAATGCAAGTGGGAGCCAAGTTTACATCACTGATTTATGGCAAAGGCTACTTCAGTCAGCCCAGCCATCAGTGGGTAGCTGCTCGTTTGAAGCGAGGCACTGGGCAAAGGTGGCCGAGTGTCACGCCAGCTGCCCGGCTCCATTAGTGCTGCTGGCTGCTGACACGGCTATGTCTCCTGAACAAAGAATGCTGAGGAGGACTTTTGAGCTTTTGATCTGCTGCTGTTTCTCTCACATAATAATACTTTAGGCCTTACCTATGTCTGCTCAGTTTTTTCTTCTTGACAGATGGTCTGGCACAGCCCTTAACTCTTAACAGCAGAGCAATATATATTTCTACGTCTTCGCTTTTTGCTTTTTTAGAATTTATTTTACAGTACTTCGGAGTGCCAGAACTATTATTATAAAATTGGTTTTAATGGTACCCCTGAAATCCCATTAATTGAAGTCAATTGAAGGAGAATATAGAATATTTTATTGTGATGATAGTCTCTCCCAGGTTAAGCAGTCTGTTTTACCACTGTGCTCCTTCTGAAATTTCATTCTTTTCTGACTGCTGCAGCTTAACAAAATGTTTCTATCTGTCCTTTAATTCTTTCAAAATCCTCTCCTTCTTTCCATTCTGATATCTAAATGTTAATGAACTTTCTGATGGGATTTGAATAACATTTTGTTCAAATTTTAGGATTAGGACTTTAAAAGCTTAAATACCAGCTAGAGTTCATTGTCCACGTTTACTCCACGGCCACCAGTAACTGAGCAAAATCTTCATCTCATTTTATATGGACGACATCACCACCTTGACCAGACTTCTGCAGCTGAGAACTGCCAGTCTAATTCTGGGCTGGATATAGCCAGGCTACACAGGAGAAAGCTAGTCAAGACAGTGCATTAAGGTGCTAAAGCATGCCTTAGAGCATCTTCCAGCCTGTTCCTACCGGCACCTAACAGACTTTCGGGAAGTATGTGTCAGGAGGAATTCTAGTACCAGGGTAGCTGAACCTCTGAAACTTCACGGATGACCATGTCACATTCCCAGTAACCACGCTAAGCAGACTGGTTCAGAATACTGGTCTGCATCCAGGCGTAGGTACCAGCCCCTCTTGTGATCTACCCTTACCCCTGCACTGTTGGAGTCAATGCTCACAGCGATCCTTGCCTCTGATTTTTCCTAGGTGCACTTCTGTAATGAAGTTCCTCCTTGGGCTGCTTTGTGGCTTGAATTAGCTAATGGTTTTAAACCACTCAGAATGTGCTACAATCTTCGCGCATTCTGTTAAAATGAAAACAAGTCTACTATTGATTGCATCTAACAGGATGGGCACTCAAGTATTACAGGTAAAGCTCTTATCTAGTACTAGAACACGTTGTATTGTCTATTAGTGCAGTGAAAAACACTTGCCATAGTGGGCTCGTTCCCTTGAACTATAATAGGAGAGCAGTCAAATCAATAAATTTGACATATTTTCCATTACCACAACAAGGTCAAAGGAATTGTCCATCCTCGTGAATTCCTATGCTGCCAAACGGGTGCAGCAGCAAAACACGTTGAATAGACATGGCAGGTCTTCAGCTCAGCAAAATGATGTCAACAAAAGGGCAACAGCTAAGAGCTAAAAATGAGCTAAACAAGAAAAGAGTGAGTATAACCCCAGCTTTGGATGACATGCCACAGAAATTCCATTCCCAATGGAATTCCCACCCAGTGCCAGTGGGGACCTGGCAGAGCTTCAGCGCCCTTCCTGCACACCCTTCCATGCCAAGTGCCATGCAAATTGCTGCACCATGCCCTTGCTGCCGTGCCAGATCCTGTTTGCCCACCCTGGTGACAGCTCTCCTGGTTGCTCATGCTCCCCAGGGGCTTCTTTTATGAGGGAGAGTCTTGGCATCCATTGCTGCTGGCCCCACCAGGTCCCGTCAGCTCCTGCTGTGCGAGCCGCGGGCTCCTGGCAGCTCTCTCAGCTCCCCTCAGGTTCCCTGGTTCAGGATCATGCCAACACTGGAGCCATTCGCCTTGGTGACTCCATGATTCAGTCCATTCTTTTCTTTTTTCTTCAAGCTTTTTTGTTTATGGAATCAACACAAAGAAAATAAAAGCATTTTGTGGGGAAGGCTATTCTTCCAATACATTTTATCATTCCATGTTTTTTGACGGAATCTTCATGAAAGATTTCAGTTTGGAGTTCATCTGGTAACATGTAGGAAGATTTAGCTGATCCTAAGGTAGAAATCCAAAACACGTTCAGTGAAGTGCATCTTTAAGGTGCCTATTCCTTCCTACTGATTCAAGAAAGGCTGATCAACCTGGCGGGTTTGGTTACTGAAAGTATTTCTGATGCATACATCTACAAGGAGATGAGACAACTCCAACTCTTCAGCATCTTAGAATGACTTTTTTCTAAACTTTTTTTTTTTTTTTTAATCACGGTCTTTGTGTTTTTCCATGACTTTTAATAGAAAAAGTATAATTTCTTCTTTTTTTTTTTTGCATTATTTTATTTTCTGCTTTTTCCGTGTTTTGAAGAAAATTGAATCTTGTGAGTCACAGGCACTGACGTTGCTTTTGTGCTATTTCTCTTAGGAGTACTGTAAAGATACTAAGCACAATTTACCCACATCGGTTTCTATTTTCCATTGACCACGCCAGCAGCTGTGCAGAAATGAACCCTTGAAATTACTTTCCTCAAAGACAACCTAGATTGTGGAGTCCCTGAACTAAAACACACTTTTGTGTGTTTGAGCTGAGTTTCTCATGGGTTCCACATGGCTGAGGCAAAGAAGACTGAGGAAGCAGGGATCTCAATCAGACCTAATCAGGGTGTTTGTAATTGAGAAGGCAAATGCAGCTCCCTTTTTCTTTCTAGGTATGAAACACGGTGCTGTGATTGCCATGTCTTTTACTTTAGACTGTCTTGACCTAGTTCTTAAAGATAGGAGGTTTTTATAGGTATACTGATCATGAATTGGAATTTGTGATGATGCTGTTAGGGAGGCTAAAATACAATAAAAGGAAGGATAAAAGCAGAGTATACAGTTATTTAAACAGATAATTCTTAGTGAGGAGGAGAAGGGGCTCACTTCCCAGCAGAAATGTTGGTTAACATCACTGAGCATAGCAGATTGCTGTGGTGTGGCTGGTTGTGATGCTCGTACCCAGCTCTCCTGCTGGCTGTGCCCTGTGCGGGGGTCCTGGGCTTGCATCGCAGAGCAGACCCACCCAGGGTACAGTTTTATTAGACCTTTATTAGGTTTGATATTGGAGCTCATCTGCAGCTTGCTGTAAGCAGACTGTCTGCTGCTTTTTAGTGAAAGCTGTACCATTTTCAGGGACATTCAGGCACACCCACACCCGTTTCAGCATTATATTCTAACAGCTCTGGGCTAGGTCCTGTCTCCTTAAAATGGTCCATGTAATGAGTAATGAACACAAATCACTGCTCTGGACAAGGAAGAGAAACAGTTTCCTCTAAAGGACTTCAGAGTAGATGGCTTGGGTTGTTTTTTTTCTTGCACTTACCTTCTTGTCCTAATTTTGAGAAGAAATTGAGGCAAAACCAAGTCGAATCAACATAGTAAATAAATAATGCTTCATCTTTATATAGCTTTTTCTATACAACTGTTTCACAGAGCCCTGGTGGTAGTGCTATTTCAGGCATTTCACATCTTACGTAACATAGCTGTCCTGCCGCTGACTTTGACATTGATTGCTTTTGACCTCCAAATAATCTGCTAACAGCATATGCCACAGCTCCTCAACTGTTGCTTCCAGAAAGATTTAGGGTTTACTTGCGGTCCAGTTTTAAATGTGCAAAGGAAAAACTGGAATCCTGCTTCCTCCACCCGACAGATGCGTCTTAATAGCAGAAAAATGTTGGAATTAAAGACTTTTCCCCCCACATACTATTTTCCTCCCACATCATCAATTATATTTGTGTGAAATATCCTGTACAACTTGAAAAGAAATTAAATTCAGAGCTTTGTGCATATATAGGCTGCTATTTCTTGCTTAGGGGCTGGATTCATAACACAGGTGTGTGAAATTAGCTGTCCAACACCTCTCATCACCCCGGCCATCTTCAATGTCGAAGGAGACAATAAGACACCTCCAGGGAGTAATTTATATTACCCTAGAAGGGTCATCCAAGAGAGGTTGGGTGGAAAACCTTCTGGAGATGACTAGTTCTATAGGTAATGTAGTGTCTATTGCATCTATAAAGTTAAACATTCTTCACCTTAATTCTATGGAAATTAGCTTTCCTTCTGCATTAAAATTTTAAGTTTTAGACATAAAGACATTTCTCAACCCAAATCTGATCCAAAAGGTGGCATTTTCCTGATTTTCATTTGTGAAATCTCAAAAAAAAGCGTTCGTATTAACCTAAGTATTTTTCTTTGAAAATACTTCAACTTCTTTTTGTTGTGTTTTTGGGGTTTTTTTAACAAAATAGCTCAGTGTAGTTCTATATATAAACCTGACCATAAGTAGTCCAGAAACCTTGAAAGTGCTTGCTTAAGGAGAGATTTGCTTTTACTGCTTCATTTTTTTACATTACAGGGGTTTTTTTACATGCCTCAGGAAAGAACATAGCGTTCATCTGAAACCAGGATAGCCTGTGCCTCATTAAATCAAGCTATTTAAATAGTAGTTCTTATTATACTGCAAAATATTGCATGCATTTATTCATATTTTATTGTTATTATTCCAAGCTGAGATAATCTACTGTATTTACTGATGTGCTATAAATCATTCTGCTCTACATCCTAATACGTTAAAAGAAAACATACTGGGCGATTATAAACAAGTATCTATTTAACTCAAGGACATTTTTACTGATATTCTTCATAAATGTTATATTGTAAATATAGCATTATAAAGGAAACTTATCCTAAAAAAATAATAATAAAAAACTCCCTCTGGGTCGTTTCAAGAGATATTTCAAGACAATTATTTGTACTTGCAAGCCCACGAGGGGCCATTGTAACCATATAGTCTAAACACTGGCTGAGCCCAAACAGAAGCATTTAATGGAGTAACTCCTGGGGTGGGCAGAATTAGTCTTCTCTGCTGTCATGTGAAGACAAGTATGACTGAGAAATCCAGCACGAAACCATTTGTGAGCTGGCATAGACTAATTAGGAAATCAATTATAAGTAACATGATTGATGGAGGCAAAACAGAAACAGCTGTATGACATGCTGAGAAAGATTGGTCTGATCTTATTTACACATGGACAGAAGGGTGAACACCAATGGAAATTTATTTAGTTATTTATTGCACTAATGCTAAACTAGCAAAATAAATAGGGCAAGGTTTTAGGGTTAGGCTTCATGGTTAGGCTTGAGCATGGCCATATGATAGCCAATGCTATTAATTACTTGTCCTTCTTCCAGGGATGGCTCTGTCCCCTACAAACCAGCTTATTCCCAGGCTATCCCCAGTCACACTCTAAGGAGCAGCACTGTCCTGGAGCTGTTCCCAGCGGGCAGGATGAATGATGTGACCACATCTGGGGGGCAAGAACTGAATTCAGTCATCTATATGCGAGCCATGATATGTTATTCATTTTCCTATTTTATTATTTCCGTCGATAGTTACAGTCTACAGATCCTTCTCCCACATTCAGTTAGGAGTGATTTGGCACATTATTGCAAGGTCAGTGCCATGGCGTTGCTAGCTTAATCTCACAAAATTTTAGTTGTGCTATTTCTACCATTTTTTCTAAATGTATTAACTTCAGTTCAAGCTCTGGGGTGTGTGGCATTTATGGCTTTGCAGGGGTTCTGGCTATTGGTTATGTCTCCAGGCAGCCCAAGAGGCATGTGTTCCAGCAGCCTGGCCCTGTCGTGATACACGGACCAAAGATGTGGATTTGTAGGACAGTGAATGGTGGAACAGCTTATTTGCTGCAGGTGTATGAGACCACAAACAGAAGCAAAAAATATATAATCTCGCACAGTGTCCACAGCCATGGTCTGTTGCTTTTGCCAGTGTCATGAAGAGCATCTCATATAATCCATAAAATAAGTGTGGCGGGATGAAATAGTTGGCAACGAGAGTGGGAGCAGCTTTGCATTTGTCATTTTGTGTTCCTCAGTGAACACCAGCTCTTCCTCAAAACCTCTCCCCAGCAAAATGACTGCCAGAAGCCCTGCTTAGAGAGATGCTCCCTCTTCATTGTTATGTCTTTTAAATGCCTAAAAATGCGCTCACCGTCCCACAGGAGTTTCCCCCAGAGCAGCAGCTGCCCTGATGACCCCCACAGCTGCATCCCTGGCTGTAAGGTGCCAGTCAGGGTGTTAAAAGAGAAATTCACACAGACATTGGTACCACTAGGTTTGCTTCAATCACAACTCGAGGTTGGGCCACCACCCCAGCAAGCGGCAGAGAACAAAGGGATATAGCACAGTTTATAGACACTTATCAAGTCATTAGTCAATGTCTGAAGTTTTTAGAAGTTTCCTTTGGTCTTGTTAGTTCTGCGAATCCATCACCTGAGTGTCCCAGTTGATTCATTTATTCAGTTCCAGTCTCTGCCTCTGTTCCAAGCTCCTCCTCGGATCATGATCTTCTTTCTGCCTGCTTTAACTCACACCATCCTTCAAGCACACTTAGTCTTTGAACAAGCAACTCCTATTCACATATACTATTTTTGCTAAAAACAGCTGCGTTTCTGAGAGCACCTGTGTACACAAATTGATCATCTATTGCTTTTATATTCTCCTACCTATTAACTTGACTGGGTGTTAAACCAGCCTTGGATTAGGGCTATACAAGGGACGAGGTCTGGTTCTGCCACTTAGCTGCTTCAGCACTTTAAGTTTCTTAATTCAAAATACATTTTCTTTAACATAGGGGAAGAAGTCACATTTGCTTAAACACTTTAAAGTTTTGAAAAACTCTTACCGCTGTGGGAGCCATCCAAGAAGCATTATGTTCAGCTTGTCCGACCTGCTTACGATGAGCCACATCAGCCTCATTTCTTTGGTATACGTTATATATATGGAGTTAGATTACAACACAATTTTTAAATGAATGCTTTATCAGTCCCTTGCAGCCCGGATTCAAACTACCCCTCTCTGCCTTGTCTGCTGCATGTAAAACTGCATTTCCTTTCCCTCTCTGGGTAGAGAAGATAAAGTGATTCAAAACTGGTCAGTGTTTGTTGGGGCTAGCAACAAGTCCTGCTGATAAACATGGAGAAATATACGGATTTGATTGCTTTTCTTGTCTTTTAGTCACAGCTTTAATGAAGAGAAGGCAGTCATCTGGGAACAATCACGATTCATTTCTCCAACAGTGGGTTTGAGAGTGTTAGCATGACCCGCTGTGCAGCACATCCACAGCCTTGAGTTGTAGTTGATGCTCCATCACTTTCCTCACCACTTTTCCTTTCCAGCCCCGTGTCACTCCATGCCTTGAGAGATGTGGGGGCACAGGGAAGGAGAAAGAGGAGAAATGTTGAGAACGGAGTCAGAGAAAGGTTGCAAGGCAAGGGGGTGCAGGGGGTGTGCTTTGCATTTGAAACAAAAGGTAAAAGATAGACGCTTGAACGAAATCAAACCCATCAGAGTGGTGTCTGATCACCTCCATGGGTGGCTTATCAAGCCAGAGGGTGAGAAAAGATACTGCAATGTTTTTTTTAGAAATTCTCTGAAAGCGCTATGAGAGCTAATGAAATTAAAGAGCATTAAAGCATGAAAGAGCAGTGGTGAGGGACAACAAACATCTGCATCTGGGCTT
Source organism: Ibycter americanus (assembly GCA_035590275.1). Lineage (NCBI taxonomy): Eukaryota > Metazoa > Chordata > Aves > Falconiformes > Falconidae > Ibycter > Ibycter americanus. The sequence continues at coordinate 53,880,220 of JAVJGI010000050.1, forward strand.
AGTGGAGCTGTAGAGATGGAGGCAATTTAGAAAGCTTTGAGGTGAGGAAAAGCAACTGGATTTAGCAAGTGTCCCTGTGAAATGGTAGATTAATGGAGGAGAGGTTGATCTTGACAAAGTCTGTGTTACAAAGTCAAGGACAAAACCAGGAGGGCTTAGACAAGATTATATTTAACTGTGACAGTCATCCTAAACCATGAAGGAGTTCAGCTTGTCTCTGTTAGATGAATTGTGAAGCCTGATAAACCCATGTGCATACTTCAAGCAGCTTGAAAACTAGCGTAACTAAAACCATATTGGATTGCAAATTGATGCAAGGTTATTCCAGTTAAACCACTGAATTGAGAAGCGAAACACTAATGCATTAACAAAATGAGTCAGAGACAAGAGAAGACATATTTTGCATTTAAAAAGCCTCCCATAGATGGGCATATTGCAAATGCCAAATCAGCCTCATACAACCGTTGCCAGGAGGGTGAAGAGTGATTTCTCTGTTGTTCAGATAGGAAAGCTGGAGCACAGAGAAGTCAAATAATTCTGTAAGAAAACACTGGCAGAAATCAGAAAGCCTAGCTGAACCATTTGTTCTTGCAGCTACACCCATTTCTTTCTTATTCTCATGAGTGAACTGAGATTGTAAAATATTCCTGGTTTTATTGTTACTTTGTACATCATGTCTGTATATAAAATACCTCTTTTTTTTCATTGTGGATGGGTTGGAAGGGACAAGAAGAAACTGTTCGCATGTTTCGTGATATGTTCTTTCAGGCCATTTAAGCACCTGCTTTTTCTCTTGCAAAACTATTCTTTATTTCCCCTTTCAATGAGCTTAATTATATGATAGCATAGCAAATATTATTCTGATGCATTATGTCTCTGTGGCACTCTTAAGAAGGTCAAGATGTTAACAGGGAACAATGTATAACTGACAATAACAGTAAATGGAGAACATGCCCTCTGTTTCTCCCCCACCAGAAAGCTGTGCATAACTGCTTTCCTGAAATGGGAACAGAGATTGAAAACTCTGCCAAAAGTCCAAGCTTAAAGGTAAATATTAGTGTCAGAGAAAAAGGATGATACTTTTTAGTTTTATAGTACCTTTCATCCAAGTGTTTCAAAACATCTCATAGATATTGATCAAGGCTTTCTAAGATATTTTTTATAGATAGAGCGTGTCAGTACAATTTTCCCATCATAATGTAAGTGGTGAAAAGCAACTGGAATGGAAAGAATGTTTTCAGCATTTTGTTTCTAACTGCTGAAAAAAAGAAATCAAATCAAAACAGTTTAATTAAATATTTTTTAAAATACTATGTTCTTTTATGTTTATGTGTGTGTTCACAGGGATATTTGGTTAGAGATACCTAAAGAAAGAGTTTCTGGAATTAGAATTAACACTTTTTATGTCATTCCTTTGAAATAAAATTGTTAGAGTTTCAGTCATATTAATTTAAAGTCTGTTTTATAGGCCCTTAGATTAGCAGAAGATTAAATGATGCTGAAATCTGATATGATGAAGCTCATTCCTGTTCTTTCTCTATCCTGATTCCAGCTGTTACTCAGCCCCTGTGGCCAAAAGTTTTTGCCCTTTCCACTGCTTGTGCAAATTGCTCCTTAACCAGTTTTATTCAAATTGATGCCATTAGCATTAATGTTTTCTGTAAGATGTCTTTTCCAACCCAATTCCTTCTGACTGTGGAGGGCTAAACATGATTATACAAATAGTTACACTGATGGGTGTGTAGGTACAGTACTCTCCAGAGGAAACCAGGAGTAGAATATAGGTATGCTTGCAATTCAGTCAATCAAAACCAAAAAGAATTTTAGATGACCTAATGCCATTTACATATCCCCGTAATTAGCTATAGATTTATATTTTGTTATATGAGCTCAGCAGCCAAAGGGATTTTTCCAAGGTTTCAGAAGGAGAAGCTAGGTTTAAGCAGAACAGCATAAAGGCCAAGAGAGCTTTAAAGCAGAAAAATTTCTTTCCACTGCAAAACTTCAAACAAAACAAAACAAAATGCAGGGAGGCTGAAAGCAATATTTAGTATTCCGGAGTGTATAGCACTATAGGTAGTGTTATTACTCTGACAGTTGGAAGGAGAGTTCCAATAAAGCTTTGTGAGTTAAGGCATGTTCTTGCTGCATTTCAATTGAATTCTTGGAGAACAAGCTTATGGGAATCATATGCAAATAAGACTTGAAAAGTTGTCTTTTTTTTTTTTCTTTTTCCAAAAAACAGTTTCTAGAAAGCTTTAAAAGTGATGCAAGTGTTGTTTAAAACACCTAAGATATAATTATCCGAGGTTGGGAAGAGTTACTAATGATTATCAGAGAGAACGAGAAGCAATTTGATTGTGCTATGCTAATGTGTAAAGTGATTTATAAGAGAAGCAGTAATGAATGTTGTCACTTCTAAACAAAACAAAGCACCTGTTAAGAACATTGATCAGTTCTTCTTTCCTTTTTTTCTTTTTTTTTCTTTTTTTCTTTTTTTTGCCAAGACTTGGATGAAGATTGCAATATCAGTGAGTTCAACTAAGTTAACACTGTGAGTTACAAACTCTTCCTCAAAGACATTTCCCTGACTCCTACATAAACTAGCAATTTTCCTTTTTGCCTCATAATCTATTTTAACTTTGATCCCCTCTCTGCCCCAAAGGCAAGTGCACATCCAAACACTGCAAAGAAAACTAGGAATTACTAGTATTAATACCATCTTGTCAAGGTGACAACTAGATGATAATTTTGTTTTATTCCTCCTTTTTATAAAGAGCACCATGCCCTTGCTTAGAGGCAAATTCATAGAAGTTTAATATTACAAGCCCTTCAATCTATAACAACTATTCTACAGTCATTTCTCTTCACCTGTGGGTTAGTTATTCAGTTGGTAGCTTGATGTGACAAAAACCTGCCCAAGAACTTCTGTAGAACTTCTCTCAGTCTAACCCACTGTTTATTTATTGTTCATGTTTATCTATCATCCAAAATAGTGTGAATAATGGAAGTAACAGTAATTTTAGTAAATATGGTATTCTTGACCATAAAAAGGTAGAATGAATTCTGGGTTTTGAAACAATAAGCAATGAACAAATACTCTTCTGAGACAGGGAAGTGACATTAATTTAAAAAAGTAAACACATTAATGTGCAAAATACATCTGCTGCTTTGCCTATTAAGGAAGGTCAATGAATGACATTTGCATGCTAAATCTTTCATTTTTTGATGAAAATATACTACACCAGTATCCTACTCCCTATCTCTTGATCTCAGAGAGAAAATAAGTTCTTCAGTTGCTACTAGAGTCAGAGGAAAAACCAGTTTGGCTTTACAAGGAAAAGGGTTCAGGTGTCTGGGAAGTCTGTGAGGAGAAAAAAGCAATTTGTCTGCAGGTTGCAGTTGAAGACAATCAACTATGTGTGGACACCTAGGCATTTTTTTTGACTAAATATTCCACTGCCCTCCATCTTCCTATGAACAGGATGGTGATACCCAGCTTCTATTTGGTCTGGGATATTGGTGGGCGCAGAAGAGAAATCACACCCAGAAGCACGGTAACATATAAAGGGTGTAGAGTATCACACACTAGGTCTTGATCCTGTGCCATGGCCCAGTTTGAATAAGCAGGACCTATTCCATTTCCTAAGAACTTCAGAATTTTATCCACGTAAAAGTACAACAACATTTTTCTAGAGAACTGGGTGTCATCCAGAGTAAAAGTGAACAAACTGCCATAATTTCTCTAGATGTCAAAAGGCACTTCACAGAATTAGCCAGGATTAGAGCACACATCTCCAGTTCTGAGTAAATGTGGCTTAAGTTCTCATTTTGCTTTCATAATTAGATCAAGATATAGTGAAATTGTCTGGACGCCTCCATGTTAGAAACAAATTAGTTCCCCTTCACAGTATCTTAGGAAGAGGGCCTTGCCAAAGCTTCCTGCCATTCCCCATTTCTTCTGACTTATTTGAGGCTCTACAGTTATAAGAAGGCATATACGACCTGCTGAACAGAAAGAATACAAATGGAGAATGAAAACTATGCAGAGCTGCCCTTAGGCATATACAATAATGCTGCTGCACACGCCTGTTTATATCTCACCAGGTTAAAGCATTAGAGCTCTACCAGGACATCAGCAAATATGGTTTGGACTGAAACTAGTGTGGCTGCCATGGGGTGACCGTTACAGAGCCCAAGCTGGCAGAGAGCAGCGATCGCTGGAGAGGACCCAAATCTGCTCAGGGTCCTCCCCGGGGAGATGACAACAAGTCCCACATTGACAAATGTGCTCAGGAATTCTTCTGCAAATAGGGCTGGAAGAGTCCTCAGACTCGATGAAGGTTGATTGATACTAAGGAAGTGATCAAATGATGGATTAGATGTTGTGATAAGCGGTTTGGTGCTTCACAGCTGGCTCAAATCCAGATGGAGCAGACTGACCGCCGACTGCAGGAGCAACCAAAGATTGGGGAGTTCTGACCGCCTCTACCTCCTTGTGCTTTTCTCCATCTTAAAATCCAAACTTGCCATACCAGATAAGACTGGTCTTTAGGAAGACATCCTTCCCTCAGCAGATCTATCTTACCTTACCCAGGTTTTCAACCCTGTTTCCTAAGGCTTCCTTTCCTTTTTCCTTTGTATTTGTATCCTCATTTCACTCACCTCAAAATCCTAAAGATGATGTATTTTCTTTTAGTAACTCCAACATTTTTTTCCTCCCTCTCCCCTCAACTCCACTGATCTCTCAGATCACCTCACTAAGCCTGCCTTGACCTATTTCCATGCAACTGCATGTCCCCTGCGTCCCATCCCCCAAACTTTTTTTTCTTTCCTGGGGTTCCAATCCCATAAACACCAAAAAGCTATACAAAGCTTTACAAATCCCTGTCAACATATCTAGCAGCACTATACTCTATCCTGAATTGATAATAAGAAATAGATATTGTGACATCCAAAGGCATGAAATAAACTTTCTACTCAGAGGCTTCAATTAGAAGCTCGCCATGCTCACTTTGTTTTCCTGAAACTCATTTTAATTTATGACCACAAGGTTTACTACCCATGGTGAAACAGGTAAATCACACAGCGAGATTTCTTTGTGACTTCTTATACACTAGGTCATCTTTTTTTTTCCACAAGAACCCAAGTTTTTGTTTGTGTGCTTGCTTGTTTGTTTGTTTTGTACATTTGTCTTTAAGGAAAGGAACAAATAACACTCCTTGCGCTGGGAAGGTACTAACTGTTCCAGGAAGCCTCTTGAGTATTCTTATTTTTCAGATACGACAATAATTTTTCACATATTTAATAGAAAAAAACAGAAATCAGAGGTCAAGAGCCAAGCATCTATTGATGTTTTAACATTCTGTTTCTTTATTGCCTTTGTTTGCACAGAGAGAAAAAAATTACGACGACTGGGGTTTTTTTTAATACAATTTGATTATAGTGTTGGCAGATTGATGACTCCTAACACTCCCAGTGTTTGAACAAGCCCTCAAAAAACCATAAATCCTGAGAGAGGACCCTGTTTTATTAAAGTGAAACAAAAATGGTTTCACAAGTCCAGAATTTCAGCATGTATTATAAGTGCTCTTCAGGCAGACTTAATGATGCACTTCAAGCCTTGACTTCTACAGAAGGAAAGCAGAGCCTGTCTCTTGCCCCTGTTTCTTCCATGACTCCAGAGCTTCTTACGGCGATGTGTTTGCCTCCTCACGTGTCTTCTCTCAAAGTCTGCACAGCCCAGTCCCAGAAACTCCAGCAAAGTTTTTCTTTTCTTCCTCATTAGCTTCCACCATCCCTTTCCATCCATTCTTATAAGACAGTCGGTTCTGCAGCGCTGTTGACACCATGTGGGAGTCTTATCCAGTAACCAACTGGAAATACATGGGTTTAGCTCACTTGTTCACTCCTAAAATTACTATATTTTTATCTCAAGGAATTACATGAGCATTTGTGCTTGGACTTCTCATTTGTGGGGATGGCCTTCAGTTCCCTGAAAATATCTAGATTCACCTGTACTGCGGTGTTGTGGTTTAACCCCAGCCGGCAACTAAGCACCGCGCAGCCGCTCGCCCGCTCCCCCCCAGCAGGATGGAGGGAAGAGAACTGGAAGGGTAAAAGCGAGAAAACTCGTGGGCTGAAATAAGAAAGTTTTAATAATTGAAAAGTAATAATAGTAATAAATTGTAATCAAAAGGAAAATAACAAAACAAAACAAAACAAAAAGAGAGTGAGAGAAAGCAATAAACCCCAAGAAAGGCAAGTGGTGGAAATGTAAATGGTTGCTCACCACCAGCTGACAGCCAGTCCCTCAGCAGGGCCCCTGTGGCCAAACTTCCCCCCAGCTTTATACGCTCAGCATGACATTGTGTGGTACGGGATGTCCCTTTGGTCGGTTGGGGCCAGCTGTCCCGGCCGTGTCCCCTCCCAGCTCCTTGTGCCCCCCAGCCCACTCGCTGGTGGGGTGGGGTGAGGAGCAGAAAAGCCCTTGGCTCTGTGTGAGGCTGCTCAGCAATAACAAAACCATCCCTCAGTTATCAACATTGTTTCCAGCACAAATTCAAAACGTAGCCCCTACCAGCTACTATGAAGAAAATTCACTCTACCCCAGCTAAAACCAGCACATGGGGTTTAGGGGTTTTCACTGTGAAGGGGAGAGAAAAGGTAGCTTGTTCCATACAAGTCTTAGTTCCTTAACATCTCCACTGGATAATAAAAGAGATAAAAGTAGACGTTAGCTGCCATCTTAATGGGGTTAAATTAACATGGACTCTTCCATTCCGTAGGTGTTTCTCCAGTGTGTCACTGAAGAGGTCCACACTGACCTCATCTGTTCTTTTCATAGAATCCACCAAACTAAATCTCAGCTACGGAAATATATTATGCACAACATTAGGTCAGATTTGAATTACTTCCTAGAACTTAATTCCTTACCAGTTCCCAGAGAGGCACAGTCATTCAAACATTCCTTTTCCACACAAGGACTGCCAGGGCTTTCCTTTCAAAAATCCAGCATCTCCAGTACAGCCCCAAAGGCATTTTCTGGGACTGTTCAGTGCTCTGAATTTCCAGGAAAGTCAGTAAACAGGAAAGTTGTGCATAAGTTGATAATAAGTCTTTAGTTCTTCACTTCTGTGCCTTGTAAATAAACCCAAAGAGAAATAAGGATCCTCTTGTCATGACTTAGTACAGAACACTGTCACACTGCAGTACATCATTTATATGTGCAGTGATTAGAACTGCAATTTAGAATCATTTCAGACATCTACAGTAAATAATAAGGCTTTTCAGTGGTTATTATGTCGGTATACATCCTGCAGCCTTCCCATTCAATTCCGTTTTCAGGACTGTTTTTAGGGGACCTACAGGAGATGATGTGGCTCAGCCGCCACTCTCTTTTTGCCTGGCTTCCTTGTGGCTCTGAGTCACAGCCTCACCTACACTGCACACCGGCTCCCGGGCTTCCTGCCGGAACAAGCCAGCAAGTTCCCTTTGGGAAACATCCAGAAGCTGCTGACAAGATGAACCTGACTCCAGGCAATTAGCTCCAAATAGTTACGGAAGCAAACCGTGTCTAATTTTGCTCCCCTTCATCTGAAGCAGTCCTTCAATGCCATCCCAGCAAGGTTTGTACGTTCAAATACTTACCCCACTCACAAACGTGCCTGCCATGAGTCAAGGAGTGAAATACGCCCTCATTGCCCTGCTATAAAAACCGGGCCCTAGTGAATTACAACACTAGGCTCCGACATGAAGGAAACACCTGCAAAAAAATCCAGTAATTCCATTTAAGTGCCTCTCCAAACCATCTCTATCCCTGCTTCTCCCCACCTTTGTTCCTCTCCTGAACATCTGATAATGTCTTGCATAAATCCAAGATGCTCTTTCCCTGAATCCCATAACAAGCCCCATACGCACCCCACAGCAGCCCCCTCTCAGTCTGTGGGGTGCTCCAGGAAGCCTCTTGGATGACTCATGGTGATGGGCATCACCCTGGACCACAGGCTGATTTGCATCCAACAGCCCGGGGCAGAGCCAGGGCAGGGGGTCCCTTGGCTCTGGCTGGGTGATTGATGCTCCTCTGCCTGCCATTTGCCTCTGTGTTCCTCTGTGATCATGGGGATGAGCCTTTCATCCCACAACCTAGCTTTGAGAGGAAAATTAGATTTGAGGACCATATCAACAGCTTGTCAGTCACAAACAAACAAGTGGAAAATATTTATCCTAAGGATGCCATTTCTTCTGCACATATATAAGTTTGGAATCAATAAATTCTTGACTCTGCTACCACAAACTTCAAAACTTTTGTGTTGAAAACCAAAAGAGACAAGAACAATTTGTCTGAGATTGATCCCCTGCTTTGTGGCAGCTATACTAATAAAGCAAACTTGATGTACTTACCCTGGAAGACATAATCACGAAATTACGTCTAGTTTCTATCTAGAAACTAGATGGACTATGTCTATCTAAATGCAAGCTGTGGGTTTTTTAGAGACATTTTTTTCTTTGCTCTTCATCAATTGTAAAAACGGAGGTAGAGCTGATTTGTTTTTGTTGTTGTTGTTGTTGTGTTTATAGTTGATTTTTTTTTTTATTTTTTTTTTTTAATTGCTGCATTCTGGAATGGAAGCTAAAGATTCAGCTGCCAAAGTATAGGTGGTACTAAAGGAAAGGGGAAAAGTTAGGCGTTGAAATAATAACAGAAAAAACATTTGAGATTTTTCTTTCAATAAATCTATTTAAATTCTCAAAAGAAAGCGAAAAATGGCTTTTCGGGTGTTAAATAAGCATAAATCTCTCCACTTGGAATGCTATATTTTATGAGTGCTGACACCTCCATCCAACACTGCATGAGTCTGCCTTGTCACCTGTGCCAGCCCGAGCAAGTGAGCTGTCCCCTGGCTGCGCTACGGCGCGACGCAGCCTGTCACCCAGGGTTGTCACCGACTATCTGATGCTCTCCTTGCTAAAACTGAAGGGACACAAAATAAGCAACTGAACAAGAGCAGATAACAACAGGAGTCAAAAACGGGTATAATTTTTTTGCAAACAGAAGTTTCTACACTTTGTTCAGCTCTGTAGTAAGTCCCTTCTTTTTCAGGAACTAAAAAAAAGCAAGTATCTTAGAGAAACAAAGGTAAGACTGTGAAGTAGTTACGTGTATATTCAGGTTAAAACATCTTCAGCCTGTCTTCTATCACAGCTGCTTTTAGTGCTTGTTAGGGTTGTGGAAATGTCTCTGCAGCTGCTAAAAATAAAGACTGCTCCAGCAGTAACGGAATGAAATGCCATGTAATCCATTTTTGTCTGCTGTTTTAAAGTGCTCTGTACTTAGCACTCTTAAGTTGTAGTTGAGTTTTTACATAAAAACTAGGTGGAAACAGAAACCTCTTCTCTTTGGGATTACTATAAGCCAAATGTTGTTTTGAACAAGAAAAAGAAGACTATTTTATATTTTAAATAGAACCAAAACTTCGCAACATTTTCATCCAGAACTGTTGCAATGTTCAAAATATTATATTAGTATAAGACATAAAATAATACACAATGTGTATAAAATGTATACAGCATATAAGTTTATATTTAAAAAAAGGACCAAAAGCTAACAGTTAAAATGAAACATAAATATTTTGACATTATAATAAAAGTTGATCCAAAATTATTCCCTTTACCATTTTCTCCTTGCATTTCACTTTTTGTCAAGTCTGTGTAGTTCCATGAAGTGTTTTGGATTTGATTCAAGCTTTCTCTTTTGATGAAAAGTGTTTTACTGGATGCTTTCCAGGGATGTCAGCACCCCCTTTCAACTGAAAGATTAAGGATTGTCCATTAGTTGAGTATTTATTTATTCAGGTCTGTATCTGCAGCAAGTTCCACCTGGTCCCTGCTCCGAGATCCCGGTGTCCTTTGTGCCTCTCCCACCATCTGCTCCCTCTTCTCTCACCTAAGATACTGCCCTGTAGATGGTCTGCACAGCAGATCACAATTTTCCGGGCTAAGTCAGAAAATCAGAGATTCAGGGCTTTTGTTATACTTACCCAAATCCCTATGAAGTCCAATTTTCTGAGTTATTGATTAGACATTTTTGATAACAACTAAAATGACTTAAAAAGTAACAACAAATGGTTTGTCCCTGAAAATGGATGATGTTATCTTTGCAAGGGGTGTTTGTCTTTTCCCTGTCTACAAAGGAAGAGTAGATGATTTTAAAAGGCCAAAGCAAGTAATTTTCAGATGACTGAAGTCAAGTGAAATCAATTTCATCCTTACAGTTCAGTTTTTAAGTATTTCCTCGGCTGCAAGGATGCTAATTTCAGTATTGGTTGTGCGCTTTTTTAAGGAAAGGGGAAATCTTTTTGTTTTGTTTTGTTTTGGTGTTTCTTTTGGGTTCTTTTAAGTCTTGTTTGGTGGTTTGTTTGTTTTTCTAAGGTGAGATAGATACAATTTTTCTTCACTTATTCATCTTTTTCTGGAATGTAAAACTTCATGAACCAATATACTGCATGAAAAATGGTGTGGTGGTGTTGACAGACAGCCAAGGGGAATGCAGAGAAGAGTATTTTATTTCTTCACTTTCCAGTTTTATGTTGGATTGTTGAAGTTATCAGTATGATTTATTTTAGTATTTCCTGTGTATTTCCTATGCTGAAAGAATATATTGTGAGCTGTTGAGAGAAAAGGAAAGAAAGCGAATGGCTTTCATCTTACACCAAACGGTGAAAGCCAGTTTTGGCAGATGGGGAACAATCCCTTGATTTGATCTGAAGAACATAAGTGACCGTGAGCAACATGTCTGCCGAGCTTTCTAAGAATTTGATAAAATTTCTCCATTCAGCTTCTTTATATGTTTTTCTCTGGAATCTCTCTTTCTGGCGTTCTTTTTCTGATGGCCTGAGAAATACTAGCAGTTATGTCAGCAGCCATGGCTCTGCCCTGAGGGGTGCGGACATAAAGTGGCATACGCCTACACCTATGTGAGGTGTCTGCAGGGGGGGATGCTAAGAAGCATAGAGAGTCATCACATGGAGCCAGATTATGGCAGATCTGTGGATTTACAGCAACTTTGGGTCAGAAAATCTGTCAGATTTTTAAATGTATTAAATAAACTTTGTTTCATTCTCTCCTGTTTAATTGAGTGGAAAGGGATCAAAAGCACCCCAACAGTTTGAATTTTTAATAATCATGTCTAGTTCTGCAAAATCAGAACATAAATCTAAAGAAGTCAGCTCTGTCAACAAGAATTTGTCCTATTGGAGAACAAATTCAATAATTTTGCAAGAGACTGTTGCATTTTAAGCTTGTCTCAGTCATTTTGTTTTACTTTTGATTACTTTATTGGCTGAAAATATGAAAGTGAATAATCAAACACAGTTTGAACCTTTTTCCTCAGGGAGATGATGAAACATTCTTGCTGTAATATAATAAAAATAAGTATCTGCTTATGCTTTTTTTTTAAAGAAAGTTCATATTCATTGTTGGAGCATAATCACAGGTGACCAAAAAAATGTATCAAATATTTTTAAAATTGGTATATGATAAGCACTGCTTTCCAAACTGGACATGTCTTCTTCACTATTAATTTTGTTTGTTAGTGTCCCCCGCCCTGTATTTTATCCTTTGTTTAGAAAGCAAGTCCTGTTAGGGGGCGATTCTTCTCATTATTGTTGAGTGGGATTCATTGCACTCGGCTACAGAGACCCAAAAGTCTATGGGTGTTGCAAAGCTGGGCTTTTCCAGAGTGGTTATTCAAGTGTATTTTCAAACAGAATCACACAGAATTGCTGAGTTTGGCAGGGATCTCTGGAGATGGTTTGGTTCCAGCCCACTGGTCTGCTCTGGGAAGAGTCAACTTGAGCAGAACCATGTCCAGTTCAGTTCTGAACATCTCCAAGAATGGAGGCTCCACAACATCCCTGGGCAACTGATTCCACTGTTCAGCCACTCTCACACTACAGAAGATTCTTCTCATGCTTAAACTGAATTTCCTGTATTTCAGTTTCTGCCCATTAGCCCTTGTCCTGTCACTGGGCACTACTGAGAAGACCCTTGGTCTGTCTTTACTCCCCCCATAAGGTATTTATACATGTTGATAGATCCCCCTGAGCCTTCTCTTCTCCAGGCTGAACTGTTCCAGCTCTCTCAGCCTGTCCCTCTAGGTCAGATATTCCCATCCCTTTATCATCTTTGTGATCCTTCACTGGACTCGCTCTAGTATGTCCCTGTCTCTTTTGTACTGGGTGCCCAGCACTGGTCCCCGCACTCCAGATGTGTCTCACCAGAGCTGAGCTGAGGGGAAGGATCACCTCCCTTGACCTGCTGGCTACAATTCTCCTAGTGTTGCCCAAGATGCTGTTGGCCTTGTCTTGCCATGAGAGCACATTGCATGGCCATGGTCAATTCATCACCCACCAGGACTCTGAGGGACTTTTCTGCCAAGCTGCTTTCCAATTTTCCCAGACCCATTCTTCTGTGTGGAGTTATTTCTCTTCAAGGATCAAAAGGAAGTACAGAAAGCTTAGTCAGATTTAATGCTGAAATTTTAAAACAGTTAGATGGATCATTCTTATGGCAATGTACCTGCATAACACCTTAAAAATGGTGCCCTTATTGACGGCTAAATATTCAGGACAAGGTGCTGACAGAGTTTGAATTGTCTCCAAAAGGCCTTGCTCTTCCATCTTTTCTTTCTTTTTTTCCTTTTCTTTTTTTTTTTTTTCCTTTTCTGTTTTTTTCCCCTCAGGAAAATAGCATGTTCAAATTTGCAGGCAAAATTATGTTGGAGAGAAACGGCATCTATTATTTTGTGTCCTCTGCAACTCAGTTTAACTCTGAGCCATGTAGAGTGTCTCTGTAACACCTGTATTCCTTAAAATATGGCTCATCCTCACCCAAGCAAACGGTATCCAATGGTAAAATATCTGAAATGTTCTTCCCTCTGCTCTCTTGTGGGTATGCCGGGGATTTAATTAGCAAGTTATAAATTAGCCAGTAGGAGCATATGCTGATTATTTTTCCTAAGAAAATTAGGGGTGGGGAGTGGGGTGACACCTAGTCAAAAATAACACAAAAGCAAACAAACTCCCTAAAAACCAAACCCCCAAACCAACAAGGTTCTCTAAACTTCAGCGAAACGGGATATTGCAAATGTAGACTTGCCTGAGGCACAAACACATACATATTCCTTTGTGTTTAGAATTTAACCAGTTCCTCTGAAGAAAATCCGTAGAATGAAAGGATTATGCAAGGCTATGTTTATGCAGGTTGCATGACCCAGGCCTGCTATAGACATTGCTTTTAAGACTGAATTCCTGAAATCAAGTTTGTGGATGACAGCAAATTGAATGGGTGTAGTCAGGATGCTTAAGGGCAAGGCTTTCCTTCAAAGGGCTATGGACAAGCTGGAGGAATTGATTGACAGGAACCTCCTAAAATTTGGGAGGCCAAAATGCATTCAAAAATTCATACATTACAACAGGACAAGTCCCAGTGGGGTACAGGAAGGATCTTTTCCCCCATGAGGACAGTCAAGAAGGGGAACAGGTTGCCCAGGGAGGTTTTGCCGTCTCCAGCCTTGAAGGTTTTCAGGACTGGACTGGATAAACCCCCCAGCAGCCTTGAGCTGACCCTGCAGTCAGTGCCACCGTGAGCACGAGGTTGGACTAGAGACTTGCAGAGGTCAAGTCCCATGAATTATTTTATGATTCTAAATATTGACATTCCTGCAATTCTTCATGGTGGATTTACAATATTTTAAGCGTGTATAACCCAAAAGTCACCTGTAAGAAACACTGTAATTCAGCAGCAATGTGATTTATATGTCTATAACTGCATTCATATATATAAACACAAACATAAACACATATATGTAAAAGTTATACACATATGTATAGATATGTATACACACAGATACAGACATACATATATGTGAATATATTGACCTAATTTTCCTTGGCAACCTACAGCTATTTCCTCAAAGCTTGACCTGTCTCTTCCAACAGCTCTGTTTCTGTCTGGCCCCATCTCTACGTTAGTTTTGTAGGTGAGCACCCGAGGGTGCTGTCTATGCAGATGAGCGCTATACAAGGACTTTTGTTCAAATAAGGGTGCTTTTAACCAACTGTGACCTATCTGAAGAGGAAGGTAACCCCCTTGGAAAAGGAGAGGTCCTCACTGTTGTCTCCAGGCAAAATCTTGAAACAGAAAATACTGATCACACCCATACCCTGATGGGCATCCTTTTATCCCTTGAATTTTGTTTTGTGCAATCCATGCACCTTTCTGCATGTCACCTGCCCAGTGACCTGGTGTTCTGCAAAATCCTGGCTCCCCGCAAGACCTTGGAGTATCATAGTTTCTGGCATGCCTCAGTGGGGCTAGGAGTTATCATCCTTCTATTTAGGGGCAGAAAAGACCCAGGTCTTCAAGATCATTTCTGCATCTAGTTCCTCTTGGCTTTAATGTATTCCAACAGGAAGGGAGTTCTTACACACCTCTCAGGAGCTGGGTGGTCTGTTAGAAATCATAGACAATGTGCATGAAGGGAAAGAAATGATCATTGATCTTCCCCACAGCAACTACATTATCCCTTTTCTGTTTCTCAGAATTACCTGAGTCTAAGAGCATCCTGATCCAGTCCATTCTATATAACGTCAGTCTCACTTTTGATGCTACCATTTGCTTCAAGCTCTTTTAATCTTTCAGGAAGGCTGTTCCAGTTTGCAGATTGAATGGATCATCACTGAACTGAAATCTAAGGAGGGACATGAAGGGCTGGGGCACTGGCTCCCCCTCCCACTGTCTTCATTATGTAATGCACCATTAAAAAAGTGACTTAAACTTATAAGGAATACAAGCCTCCTCGGTGTGCTGAGCAGAAGGAGCTATTCTGTTTCTAGGGTAGTTTTTGATCTGAATGATTCATTCTGTATGAGCGTGTGTGTGCTTAAGCCATTTTGCTTTTCAAAGTGCAGAGACACACCTCTGTTTTATTCTTCATGCTTGAATGAGTTTCACCTTCAGCATAAACTTTCATATCTTCTCTCAATCGATTCAAAGAAAAGCAGAGCACTGTTCCTAACAACACAGAGTGCACCAATGTTGCATAAAAGTAGAAGGTATTGCACAAGACGGGGATGGAGACTGCCAGATAATGGTTCTCCTTGTTTTCAGGTGTTTTCTTTGTAGAGTTTGAGCCAGCATGTGACACCTTTGGCAAGCTAAGTGACAACTTACTCCTTGAGTGACCCCACAGAAACCAAAGGAACTCCCTGTGGAAGAGGTTCTGCTCCAAGAGAGCAGAGGCAAAGCTATTTCGACCTGTGCAACGGTGCGAGAGCGTATCCTGCCGGGCAGATTGGGGCAGACAGATGGTTTAAGAAGCTCGTGGTAGACTGAGGGACAGATCCTTCAAGTGCCACTGGGACTAGTTCACTTCTTTGACAGTTTCTGTGTATTCCCATTCAGTGGCTTTTAGCTGTGACCATGAAATGCTATATCTGATATATCTGATGGGTGTTCACCCATGTGTGGAGGCAATGCCATTTCTCCTCTTTCATGTACCAGCGTGCATACCTCTCTGTGCTGCAGACAGGGAAAGGAAAGATTTTTCACATTTCAGGCTAGATTGCACCTTTATCTAGTAGGTTAGTTCAGTATTACTGTGTTCTACTTTTTGTTGGAAGTCTTCATCCTGGGCCCTGCAAGGAACTGCACTGGGGCTTGGTTGTGTTGTAAGCGTGCTGCTGGACCAAATGATCTTCAGAGGTCCCTTTAAAACTAAATCAGTCTATGTTTATGGCTTGAAGCCAAGCCAGGAATATAAAAGATCTAAACCAAGACAGTAATTTGTACCAGGCTTTCTTAGGATAGTGCTGTGTGGATGCTGAGGTTCTAATATTTAGACCAGAGTAACGTGCCTATCCCCCAACATGTAGGACATCACTGCACTTAACTGGGTAGGGATGATAGGAGGGGAAGGGGAAAAGAGGAGAGTGGAATAATCTCTGGATGCAAGTTTTCTTACCTTCCCTAGTAAATCATCCCTCAGATAAGTTCATTTCTGTGAGACTGGAGCCTAGATCTAGTGTCTGCCATCTGGAAACGCTGCTTACTTCTTGACCACGTGTGCTTCACCATGGTTTTGATCACCACAAGACAACACAGATGGTTCAGGCTCATTTACCATTTTGCACTTACAGCCTGTTATTCCGGTAAGCCTTTTGGTATTAAACCCAGCGTGATTTCTTCTCGTGTAGGATTCAAGCTGAAACAGATTTAGATGAATATAGCAGGCCTGCCTTGCACCACTGACATCAAAATAGCAGTAAATACCAAAACAGACTCACTTTTTAAGGCCTTGTTAGCAATCACCAACCAAATGCCCCCCGCAATATATTCTGGAAAATATCAGAATATGTTCTGTATTCCTGCCTATTCTCCTTAGAGGTTTGAAATACGTCACCTGGCACCAATGTCTGTGTGTCAGCATCTGTGCAAGTACTGAGACTCGTGCATAGAAGAGAAAGAGGAAAGTTTTCTTTCACAGGAGATGAAGCAAATAAATGTAGAAAACACCTTGTTGCTTCCCCTCTCAAATACATTTTGATCCAAGCTGCCCTACTTCATGTCAGAACACGATATTGCTTTAGGCAGACACTTCAGTTCTTATGCACAGAAAAGAACAGCTTGATTTACTTTGACAGATTTCTTGTCAGTTCCTGACCCCCTTAAACTACAAATCTAAAGTAACTCTGATTTCTGTGCAGTTATGCTGCACTTAAAGGGGCAAGCTGTACAAAACTGGCAAATTTTGCACTGTTCAGGTCTCAGGTAGGAATCAAAATCATGCTACCACAAATTCAGTCTTCCGTATGTACCAATTCCTAAATGCCTACTATGAAAGGCAGGGGGTATAGTGATAGAAGCCTGAAATCAAAAGTGAAAACCTCAAAGAACGATATCTGCTCTTCTGTGACCATAATTCTGGCATCCCATGATTTTCTGCTGGTCTTTGTATCTATTTTATTTTCTTGTCAGAATGAAGTGGGGCTGGAGGCAAGGCTGGTGGGCATCAGGACCCAAACTGGAAGAAAGGATGTGGCCGGGGAATGCACGCAAACCCAAGAGGTAGGAACCATTTTTGAGTTCTTCAGCTTTAGGCACTGCCTCTGCAAAGAAAGACAAATTGTCTAATCTCGCTTTGCCTCACTGTACCCACATGCAAATTGGGGAGTGGAATATGTATTTCTCAGGAGTGTGAGGCCCTGATTCAAACTGGGAAAAAAATCCACCCTAGACTTACAAAAAGGTGCTGAACACCAAGATACTGTTTATGCTCATAAAAGGGCTACTTCTCACATTCTCCTTTTTATCTCTTTGTATGTTACACGGCAAACTCACTTGAATCATGACCTTTATTTGCAGTGCAGTCATAAAAATGCGTGAGCAAGAAGTGTGGGTGATGACCCTCCAAATAAAAACGTGCCTCTGAATGTCCTCGGTCTGACACAGTGCAACAGAAGTTCGCGCATTTCAAGTTTTAAATGAGGTATTTAAAGTTGAAGAGGGGAATGTGAGAAAAAACAAACCAGCATGTGTGTATGCATGTGTCTGCTCCTATAACAGGCTGCAGCAGCCTCAAAGTAAAATAGCACCTCGCTCTCCAGAGTTCATAATAACTTCAGATGTTTAATATACAGAAAACAAATGTTTGACAACTTCAAACTCTGTGGATCAGAGCAATAATGCACATTGTCTTATGGTGATATTTTTAGTCTAAGCTAAAATAGCTGGAAGTCAGCACTGGCAGCAGAACATTTTCTTGCAAAAGTGATTGATATAGTAGGGTTTGGGTTTAATTAAAATAGGTACTCCCGCACAACTCCCTCATCTCCCATCAAATCTCCTCTTGAAATTACTATATATTTATTCTTCATAAATAGCCAGAGGTTTTTATAGTTCATTCTTGGCCTGACCAACAGTAGGTTTGACTTTGATTTTGAAGGAAGAAGGATTTAGTGCTAACAGATTTTATAATTTTCCAATTAATTTCTTTCCATACAAAAGTTTATTCAGCTTTTCCTTTCTATCTTTCCTCTGTCATCCATGCAGTGTCTCCTTTTCTTTTGTTCTATTTTATTTTCTTTCTGTAGCATTCTCCAATTTTTTTCAGCATCTTCTTTCATATAATATATGCTCTTTGTCAGTGTTTTCTCCACAGGGGAATATTTTACATTTATCTGAATTAGAGCCCATTTCTACCTATAGCATTGATCTTGTATTTAAATTGTTCCTGCTTTTCTTCATGTTGCTACTGCTAATTTCTGAAGCTTTCATCTATTAGCTTGAAATATACAATTTTCAATACTGTAGTCATAGTTATTTATAAAAATATCAAAAACCTGCAGACAGAGAACAGATCTTTCCACAAATCAGTGACCCAGATTTGCTCTGAGCTGTTTTCAGATCAAGTACATTTACTGTGACAACCCTTAATTTATATTAGGAAAGATGAAAATATAACAAGAAGTGGTGTTGGAAGTATTTATAATATTTAAGCTTCTTTCCCTTGTGTTTAGAAGAGCCTTCCACCTAAAACTAAAAAGAAAACTCATTTGTAGGACCACAAAAACCCAGAAGCTTCTTTCCCTTGTGTTTAGAAGAGCCTTCCACCTAAAACTAAAAAGAAAACTCATTGTAGGACCATAAAAAACCAGAAGCTTCTGTATAAACAAAACAAGGACTTCTAATAAAAAATAAAATAAAATAATAATATCTATGTTTTTAAAAAGTATTCCTTCACACTCAACAAATTTGGAAGGTCTAGATCCATCACCTTGAGATCCCGTTCTCCACTAAAGCTTATAATTTTCCTTATTTTTTCCTTCCCTTAATGTATCTTGGCTGCCAAGTTTTCCCCTGGATTATATCTTCTCCAGGACTAAGGACTTCAATGGGTCAGGGAAGGTGCAGTTTGGGCTATCAAGAAGAATGGGGACATGACAAACCCTGGCAGACACTATTCTAAACTAAAATATTTCCATTTCCTACAAACAGCAGGATGTTGCTGATAACTGTATTTTTATTGCCATTTGGCTATGAGAAGCCAGCTCCCCCTGTTTCACCTGTTGCTCGTTTGTGAAGGGTGAATTGGGAACCTTGCGGCGTGTCTGCTGGGCACATTCCCACTGGATTTTGCATCAGTGAGATTTTAGCTATGCAGAGGTTAAAGCTGGACTCAGTGCTGTGCTTGATCCTGTCTCACTACTTTCGTGACTCAGTTCGTATTTAAACAGTACGGATGTACAGATGAAATCACAGTTTAAATATGGGACAGAAATATTTCTCCACCTAAGACATATGGTCAGTCCCAATTAATTGTCTATAAACGTTCTTCAGTTGTTAGGTGAGAGGTGTTACGTCAAAATACTGTATCACTGTTGTCAAATATTATGATCAGACTGGAATGTGCCAAAGGATTGTTTAAATATATACATCCAAAGATTTCTTGAGGGCTGCATTTAGGACATTTCTTGCCTTAAAATCAGCTTGTTTGTCTTTAATTCATCTCTGTTTCTATATATTCACAGTTCAATGCCTATTATAGGTCCCAATGTTTTGCTTTAAAACTGAATAATAGGTCCTTTAAAATCTCCCTAACTGGAATAGGGTGCAAATGTGGCCATTATCAGTCCCCTTCTTCTAGGAAATTTTGAAGAAATCTCACTGATTTAGAGGCCCTTTGCTCTCTGTCATGCTTGATATACTCTGAATATTAACTGTATAGTCACATCCACTGGGAAGTACACATCATGCCCTGTATTGGTTGGGTAGCGGCTTGCATTCCCATTGTGGTTAGGACATTTCCCATGGTTGGTTTTTTTTTAACAAGGCATAAGGTAGGAACACTCCATACAGGATCCTAGAATCATCTAGGTTGGAAAAGACCTTTGAGATCAAGTCCAGCCGTTAACCCAGGACTACCAAGCCCACCACTAATCCATGTCCCTAAGTACCACGTCTACGTGTTTTTTAAACACCCCCAGGGATGGTGACTCCACCACCTCCCTGGGTAGCCTGTGCCAATATATACACACATTTATGCCCAAAGTCCAGTGGCTTATTCCCAGTTAAATAATTCTGGGGTACTCTGATTTGAGGACATAGAAGGAAGAATAGGAAACTTCTCAACGATCCTGTTCAAGCTCTGTTTGTCAGAGCCTTGATACTATAAAATTACCTTCAAAAACTTATTGACCTCTGCTTTCAATGTAGTTTGAATGAAAGTTTGTCCCTCCTGTTCTTGAGAGGCTGTTACAAAACCTGTCTACCCTGAAAACCGAAAACCCTGTGATTTCCATCTTACGTGCATTCATATTCCATTTCTACCTGCTTTACTTTGACCCTACCTGGCTTTTCATTTAAACCGCGCTCCTCCTGCTTTCACCCAGCTTGTCCCCTCCCAGCCCTCGCTTTGCAGGGCTGAGCACACGCGGTGCTACGCGCTCTCACTCCTGAAGAGCCGCCCATTCCCCTGACCGACCTGGATGTCTCTGCTATCAGTTCCTCCAGCTTGGCCTGCAACTTCAGGCTCAGCTGAAAAGTCCAGAAGAGCAGATAAATATGCCTGATTACTGGAATTTCATGGCAATATTTCACTGTGCTTTTAGCTCCAAGTTGTGAGTTTACTTTTCATTATCATGGGAATACTGGGCTCAGAACACTGGGCTAGATTTAGGGATTGGGTCTGAACTGACAGCTGATGTGTGATGAAGATTAATGATTGCTGAAAAAAGGTATTGACCAACGTTTTGTTATTTTCATGAAATTATTTGGTGAAGTCACGCCAGGCCCGTTCTCCATATGGAAGGGTTTTAATAAGGGAGAAGACAGTAAATGCTGCCAAAACCAGAGATCTTTCACCATAATATGTTCAGATCTCAGATCCAGGAAAATGAACTGGCGTTCTCAGTTGTGGAGGCATTCAGGGATAACGCAACTCAAATCTGTCCTGCTTGCCTTCTGGACACCTGTGCAATATCCACAGTTAATTCCAAGAGACATGTTTACTTATCGCGAATATGATACTGGCATGTGCTAAAAGACTTTTCTTAGTTAGGCAATTGATCTGTTTGTTTTATGCAAAAGAATCTTTCTATTAAGAGGATGTTGGGGAAACATTTTGTTGTTGGCCTCCAGAACTGCACATAGAACCTGGAAAACACTCATCTTAAAACAAAGCAAATCCAAAAAACCCAGCAAACCCACAACACCTAATGTATTGAAGGAATGATTTCTTCCTCCCAACCGACTTATATCTGCACAAGCAACATGGTTTGTAATTCAGAGAGCATGGACTAAAGGAAGCAGAGAAAAAGACAGAGAAAGACAGACAGAAAAGCTCCACGTATCTCTCATGAACTGAAACAATTACCAGGGTGTCAGGGAAAAAGTTGTTATTATTTCAAGCCAAATTGTTAGGGTTCAACTGATGGGCAGTAAAGAATTTTCTACCCTTGCTGAAGATGTAAAAATTACAGGATTTGTAAACCACATGCAAATAATCATTTAGATTGGAAAAGTCCCTTAAGATCACTTAGCCCAACTGTAAACCTAACACTGCCAAGTCCACCACTGTATATAAATATAAAAAGTATAACTTTTTTTTTTTTTTTTTAATTCATTCTCTTCTTGTCTCTGTCGCTATCTGGCATCAAGAACTGGAGAGTGCTGGTATTGAGCAGGCAATGAATCCTTAAAAAGTAAGTGTCCATATGTTTAATTTTATATGTGACAGTAGTGCCCCCCAAAATTACTATCTAGTAAGCCAGTCTGGGCACAGTTAGAACACAGGTGGGGTTGGATATTGAATAATTACATTATTAAATTGGACGTGACATTTTTTTCCAGTGCTAGACAATCCCAGCCTGCACACCTGGTTGCTCAGGTGTCCCTTTGTAATTCACAGACAAAACCAATCTTTTCAGGATGGTTTCAGGACAGTTTTAGGACAAGATGAACTGGTCCATATGCTTCACTATTGACAGTAACAGGGACCAAGGTCGACCAGTTTCATTTACATAATCCAGATTTTTCTTTTTTCTCCTGGAACTGAATTCCAATGATAAAGCAAAATTACATTTTTACATTCATTTAACTTCCTCAGTTGACATTTGCCAATGACATGACAGGATTCCTTGTTCTGTATCTGTAGCGTTCAAGATGCTGAGGTAGTCTCCTGTTTGGGTGTTCCTTGGGCCTAGATTAGGAAAGGAGAATGAAAAGGTGTGTTACGTACAGCACAGTATAAATCATATAATTGTGCAGATTTCTAAGATTTATTGAAGAATATTTTCCCATGTTACCGGACACTGCATACTGCTTCAATTTATGACACAGTAAAATGTTAGGTATGTGGTCCAACTTGGATTCTGAAGGTCTGCAAGACAGAAACCATAGGCATGCAGGGAAAAAATTTTTTGCAAAAAGTCTTTTTTCCACTACAACACACCTCAGGGAGATTACTGGTCATTACTGGTCTTTGTATAATTCTTTTTTTTCCCTCTTTTCTTCTGTTTTGGGGGTTTTTTTCCTCCCCTAAACAAAGAATCTTAGTAAATCCCAGTTGTGTCACACTAAGTAATACCAATATTTTTTAGCAGCTTTATGTTCTCATTCTGCTAATGCATTCACTAAAAGATCAGCTTTTTCTAGTCAACAGATTACCAATGTAAACATTAGCTGAATTACCAGTACATTTGATGGCTCATCTCTAATGAAAGGGAACAGAGATTTCTTTATAAGAATGACAAATGTATTAAAGAAAGAAAAATGAGCAAAATCAACAGTTAATGTGAGTGGCATTTTGCAAAGAGAAAACTGATCTTTCAG
Source organism: Ibycter americanus (assembly GCA_035590275.1). Classification (NCBI taxonomy): domain Eukaryota; kingdom Metazoa; phylum Chordata; class Aves; order Falconiformes; family Falconidae; genus Ibycter; species Ibycter americanus. The sequence continues at coordinate 53,903,110 of JAVJGI010000050.1, forward strand.
AACTGCGCAATGTCTGAATCAAAACTTTTTTAAGACTTGACCTTGAGCTGTAATTGCTCCTTTTTAAAGTTTGAATGCATACATACTTTGGTGTGATAAAAATAAACCAATTTGAAATGCAGTTCTGAATAAATAAAATGAACAATAAAGAGCCCAGAAAGACAAGATTTTTTGAGGTGTAACAAAAAATAGTAAAAACTTTTTGAATTGCTGAAATACAGCATATACAAATTTAATGCTAGTGTAAGAGTCGTGGCAGAGATGAGAGTACACCTTGACACCTGCAAAAAGGAATAATATATGCTGAAGGAATAATATATGCAGCAGGATGGCTGTGAAGTTTGATGGCAATCTGGTAACGAAATAAAACCTGAGAACTGCCAGTGGATGACCAGAGGGGGAAAAAAAAAAAAAAAAAAAAGGCAGGGAGGCAGGGAGGAGAGGATAGTAATTCTATTAGAATCAAATTATGATAATCAGGAAAAAATCCAGTATAAAAGTCATCTCATAATTATTCTACATATCTTGGACATAAATTTGTTGCTGTTTTGCAAAATAAGAAATTAATAAAAAATTGTCAATACTTTTTTTCTGCTCAGAATCTAGGAACCACTGAAGATGAGAAAATGGCATGGCCTTTACCTTCCTGTCTCCTCCTTGGTTTTTTTCTTTCCCCTTTTTTTCTGGACATAGTGCAGACTCATTTGATCAATTTGAGAATAACTTGAGTACTCTTTCAAAAAGTTCTGACACACAGTTAAAGAAAACACCTTCCAAAAGGCAACTTGCTCAAAAGATGGAGTGAGCTGGCTAAATGTACCCACCCCTTAGTCATCAGTGACTCTGCACGTGGTTGTCTTTGTCATGGAAATAGCTGGTAAGAAATTTCCTTGGGAGAAAAATCACTGATTCGTAACCAAATAATGAATTAAAATATTTTCCAAGAGCCAAACCAGCATTTAAAGTAGCACTTCTAGCATACTGCAAGAAAAAGTTCTGTCTGTTGTATCTTCCATGATTCTGCCTTCCTGCACAGTCGGGGTGCAAAAAAGACTGTCTCTGACCATAAGTCAAAGGACTCGGGAGTGTCACTATAATGATATTGTACACGCTGCTGACAGACAGCAAATATTAGTTCAGCTGAAGCCCAGCTAATGAGGCTACCTAGCTTTAGGACCGAAGCTGAGTCAGTTCAGGCTGCCTCAGAGTGACACTAATTTCTTCTCACTGTTTTGCTGTGCCCAGGAACTACCAAAAGCAGAAGAGAAATAGTGCAGTTTTCCTCTTTTTTCTCTTCTTGGATGAAGTGTGAAGTGTTATTATTGAAGGCAGACATGCATTCCTTTTCTTTCGAGTGATGCTGTATCACTGAAAAAAAGGGAATTTTCCACAGTGCAATTTCAATGACGGATTTTCAGCCAGCTCCAGTCACTTGATATCTCTGTTCCATGACTGGGTAAGCACAATCTCCATAAAGAAGGACTGGGCATGATCGGAAGTAGTTTCATCGAACACTTAGAAGATAGTATTTTCCTACAATATGACTTGTCTTTAGTAGATCACCTTTGTGCTTGCACTGGAAGAGAAATTGTGCATGAGACACCAAGTACATGAGCTTTGTCACCCCACGGACTGCCAAATGAGAACACACTTGACACAAGGTACATCATCTTTCCATGCAAAGGCTAGGTCGTGTTATGGAGGAGGCAAGTCTACGTCATTCACTTCACAGACCGCTCACCTCGTGCTGTCTGCTTAAAACATAAATTTTCCCAAGTATGTATAATGTAGTACAGAAACAGAAGTAATACCCTGGAAAGTGCAAAGCTCCCCCCTCCACCTCAGCTGGCATGGTGGTGTCATGTCAGAGTAAAAAATGTTGCTACAAAAGCAGAAAAAACATCCCGTGGTAATGCTTACCATGATGCTGGCATTAGAGATGTTGACACTTCTGTTTTTCATAAGCATTACTCATGATTCTGTAGAAATCATTATCCAGTGAAATGCAATGCTCTCAAGTCTTTCTCTTTTTTTTTCCTTCTTTTCAAAACAAACCCTGCAGTTGCTCTGCGTCAAAAGTGGTAGGAATGCATGAGATACCTGGCCTACATTTCCTGCAGATGCCACTTTTCCTGGAAGGTTCGGAAATTTTTCTGGTAATTCATAGATACAAAATACCTCTTTTGCATTTCTTCTGAATTGAATCTTGTTTGATGATGCTAGTTTATGGATGGAACAAGCTAAAGAAGAAATCTGAACAGCAAAGAACAACCCAAACACACACGTGGAGGTCACCTCATTCGTATCTGAGTAACATTTTTGTTAAAAACAAGAAAGGAAATCCAAGAGTAGAGTTATTGTGAAGGTTAGTTTCTGGACACACTGAAGTGACTGCAGTGAGGACACAGTCACCCTCAGAAGCATTTTCCACGGCCTTCTGTAAGGGGCAGTTGTCTGGGAAAAAACCTGTCTTCCTAATTATCAAACTTTATTCGTACCCTATTAAAAATAAACAAAGCCAAAAGTCAGTGAAAGATTCCTCAGTGATGTCCGAGGACGTACCAATAATATGGAAGCCTGGGCCCCCAGAGATTTGCCACAGAACCATTTCAGATGGAAATTTAGAGCTCATTGGCTACTTGGCAACAGGGATCTGTCTACTTTGAATTTTATTTGGGTTGGGCTGGAAAGTAACTTTTCTCTCTTTGACTAAAAGGAAAAAACTTCACATTTAATGTCAGGTAAAGAGCATGTGCACCGACAATCAGCCTGCAGACTACGATGTACTGAAAATCCATAGCTAAACACAGCAGATCTGGCTGGCTGTCCTTTATAACATACACTTGATCTTGCAATTCACATTTTCAATGTGTTGCTCCTAAATTGCCTAAATTGCTTTTGAGGTAGGTGACTGTTACCATAGTTGTGTTATTGATAGGTACAAATTCTTCTCTGGTACACTTGGAGAAGCTCTTGAGGTTAGAGAACTTGTGACATTTTCCAGGTAGCAAGCTGTCCATTTTAGGTGCTCTGCACCTGTCATTATTTTTGGATCCTTGGAGAGCTTCCAGTTATCCTTTCCCAGTAGCCTTTGGCCAGCTATCTATTACAAAGGTTAAATTGTATACTGAAATGTACTCATGCCTAATAAAGGACTTACAGAATTAATCTTAGTAGGAAGAAAAATTGATTTTTCTTTAAAGATACAGTGAGAACCCCAAGAGTTCTTTACTGTTTGAACTAGAAACAAGGTACACTTCAGTAGTTTCAGCTGGAGTTTGCTTTGAATTTTGGTGTCATACTTAAAACCAGGACATGCAAATCTAGTGGATATGAAATACTTGCACATAATGTGGCTCAAATATTCCTCTAATGCCTCCTGGCTGAAACCAAGAAGCATTGACTCTGTTAGTCTCAGGAAGGTGTTGGCATTGTGGCTTAGCCCATCAGGGTTCTGAACTGGCAAATCCAGACATAATACATCTTCACACTTCTTCCCTTGACATGAATTAAAATGATAAATGTAACCCCAGAGAGAACGAGATCCTCTTAGTATTTCATTGCCATCATCAAAGACAAAGATTGGACTTTCTTTGATTGGTGCTTTTCTATATGCTTTGTCTTTGTCAAGCTTTTGATGCTCTTTAGTCTTCTTCTATACTTCTGTTTTCCTGTTGGAACCTTAGGGCAAAACAATAAAAGAAAATTATTAAAAAGGAAGCAAAAAACAATAACACAGTAGATCTTTCCTTAGATGTCATGCAATACATGAGTGACAAGGGAGAGGAAAACTGGAGTGTAAGAAAGTGCTTTCCTTCCACTATATTGTAGAAAATTGTTTATCATTGATCTCTCTGGGGGGGTGGAGTGATGCCTGGACAGAATCAGAGGCAGCAAACATCCATCATGTTAAATCTGTTTTCTAATAACTGAGAACATATATATCAGAACCCTCTGAAGACTTTTGATAAAACATTACTTGCACAACAGAGAATTTGAGGGGATAGCTCTTGCGAGTTTATCAATCTCGGACTACTAAAGTTGTTCTAAACACTGAATCATAAACCTTCAGTCATGTCTCTGCCTTGTCTCTTGCTATCTGTTTCATCTCCAAGTATTTCAAGTGCCTTTCTAACTCTGCTTCTTGTAGTGAACTTCTGAACAACAAATAAGATTATTAGAGACTTTGCTTCCCTTTTTCTCCTTTCTCTTTTACCAAGACTTCACCAGTATGGTACTCCCTGAGGTGGAGAACATATGAAAACTTAATATTTTCTTTCCCCATCAGAGAACTAAATGAGCAAATTAAGCCAAAATAAAGCATGTATTTAAACCAGAAATCCACCCTGTATCGCTTTGAGACCCTTCAGAAGTCCAGGTTTTAACTGATACTTTCAATTTCTGTAACAGAAATAATGAAGTTAAATAACAGTTTTTCAGCTTATATCAATCAAAAACTGGACAGGACTGTCAGGGATGGATGGAGTCTATGCCAGTAGGCTGCAAGTGCTTCACAAAAGTCCTTGGGAATCAAGGTCACTTGGCACAACAGCAGTGCGTGAGTCTATCCTGGTTGATTCCCTGAGCTTCCAAACCAGAATGATTTCTTCCAAACTGGTTCTTGGCAACAGTCACTGGAATTCTACAGTTGGCTCAGGCATTTACTTGAGAAATGAATCCCTTGATCATCCCCATGCCTGTGCTTTGTTTCACCTTGTAAAGGGGTCTTGAAAAGGGTGAGCTGTGGTCCTTGCAGATGAAGCTAAATCAGAAGACTCCCAAGACTGTAACTAATGTGCTCTCATCACTAAATGGGCAGCCCCATCCATGGGACCAGACTAGACTTAATCTGATGCAGCCCCGCTGGTGTAGACTTTAGCTGTTGAATTCTCATCACAACTATTTCTGTTTACGTAACTACTTCTACTGACCTGAGCACCTTGCTAATATATAGACATTGATTCTTGTGCCTGGGAATTGTTTGAGAGACTGCTATCTGGTCCAGGAGGAAGACATGTCAAGGATCATTCCATCAGTTTAGCAACACTGATAACCATGTCCCAGCACCACAAAACAGTTTTACTTGGAGTGATGCACTTGTCATATTCTGACTCCTACTACAAGACAACCATGCCTTCAAAATGAATAAAAGTTCATCACAGAATGACAATTCCATCAGCTTTTTAGCTTGCACTGCTCTGATCAGAAAGCTGTTCCAGCAATTTCCTTCTGTGTTTGTTCAAAACTTTCACACTTCCATCTTAATTTCCAGTTGACGTTAGCATATGGTTCAGAGTTGTCATAAAACAACAGTGAGTCATGCATGAAAGTCACAGTGTCTGGGACTCAGACTAAGTGGAGACATACACAGTGGAAGTATCTGCAGATAAGCAGTTATTCTGGACTCCCCAGAGTAAGTGAAAAAGTGAGAAAGAAGCACTTTCTGGATGCAATTCCTCTGCCCAGGTTTTGGTGGTGTGGCAAGAGCTATGGGACTTCAGTTATAAATGACTTGTAGGCACGAAAATAAAATTTGTTCTTTAGTTACACTCGTGGCACAGCTGGGTATCGGGATTGTGCCTGCTCTTGCACTGTGCATTTAATTCCCCGGCTGTTTCAGGGCTTGCCCAACTAGTTGTCTGCATAGGTGAGATAACGGACTGATTTGCGGCATTGGACAGAACTGAAGCTAGGGGACTGACTGAACGACGAACCATTTAACTAAGAGTTATGGGAGCCCCCCAGGTAGGAATTTCATACAGTTCTGGAGATTCCACCAGGCACATCCTACTCAGGCCAGTCCAATTTGTATGCTTGAATGTGTTGATTAACACCCTGCATAAAGCGATTCATTGATCTCCAGGCAGTTCCTTGCTGCCAAAGTTATTGAATTGTACAGATACTTGTAAACAAGCAACACAAACTTTCCAGTGGATGTAGAAATAATCACGTAGGACAGTCTTTTATAGGTGGCTAAGAGTTTTACATGCTTTGTATGTGGTTAATATTACTGATAAAGATGGATTGTAGGTGAGATGGGGTGTTCACACAGGACCACAGGCCAGCTAGATTACAAGCGGACAGAGAAGTGATTTGGGAAGCCTCACCAGATGCGGCTGAAGGTGCTGCTGCAAGGTCTCTTACAAGACCCCTGTGACCATATGACAGCAACCAATAGTCCAGTTTGAGTGATGAAGATATCCTAACTTTTTTTTTTTTTTTTTTAACATTTTAACAAGCATTCTGCCTTTGAGCATCTGAGCAAAATATCTAATTTAGGATGCAGGGAGTTTCGCTGAAGACTGTTCATTACAGCGGTTAGACCTCTGTTGACCACAAAGGGAGAAGTGGGTGGCAAACACTACTACTACTACACACCAAGACACAGTACCAGCCACATTTGGGCAGATGAATTCCATATATATGATTATTTTTTTTTTTTAAATCACAATTTCAAGAAGCAGTGAAAGAGCTGATGGAGTGATCTATATAGGCTCCATGGCTGTGTAGGATACATAGTGCAAAAAGTTTATCCTTATCTTTTTAGTATGCTATATTTCACTTGTGCTATTTGCTTATCAGAGCTATTTTTGGTTCCTCATACAAGAGCATATAAAACATAATTTAGCATGGCCTGGAGGAGTTCTGTTAACGTCAGTATGCAAGCTGAAATATCACACTGCATTCAGTACTATTTAATACTGAAATATTTTCATACAGCTATTGCATGTGTACTTAATGGTCTTGGTCATGTTGATTAACTGATCTTACCAAATAAAAAAGTAGAGGTACACTGCAATTTTTCAAACACCAAGCAGTCTGCTTTAATATTTTAGGCTTACTGCATCCTTTATTCAGTTACAAATTTCAGTAAAGTAGGATTAAATTCAATTGTAAAAACAATATACAGTCATGTCTTCACTTCTGAAGTTTCTTGTCCTCTGTACCTAAAATATAGTCTAATTAGTATATACCAAGGTTCTTCTGGTGATGCAAATCTTTCTGTCAATGCTTTTCTGTCCTTTTTCCAATGATATATAGCAACTGTAAATGAGCATAAATACATTTCACAGCGTCCTAGGTCTGAAAATTTAGTTTGCTTCTCCAGCCTACATCAATATCTGATAAAGGAAGATACTGAATGGTTGGAAAATCAGTCCTGAACTGTTTGAAGGCCTAATGTGCCAGCAGTTATATCTCTTAAACATGTAAGAATATTCCCTGTCTGTAGCTTTCCCCTCCACCTACTCAACTGAAGCCATAAAGATCAGTCTCCTAGTCAACCAGATCTTGGGAATAACGTGCTTTAAAATTGATCTAAATTTAAGACAGTGTAAATTCCCTCAAATGTATTATTATAAACCTAGGTTTTCTGAAGGATTTTGAACTTTGTTTAGTGAAGAAGCTCTTGTGAAAATACATCCATGTCAGGTTGTGGGGTTTGCATCATTTAATTCTCTATTCTTTTAGTGGGATATCCTGTGATACTGGAAAAGTATTATGCAGAGGGCTATCCTTGCCGTGGAGTGAACTAACATTTCTACAGCATCATGCTTTAGCGCAGTGATTAATGATAGTTTAAGATGAAGTGGGAAAGAAGCTGCAGAACTGTATTTGCTGTGTGGCTCTTCACTGGAAGATGAGGTAAGTTGGGAAGGGGCCGTTGTGCTGTGTGAACACCAACTGATACCGTGGAGAGTCCACTGAAGCCAAGGATCAAGAGAAGTCCACAGGACACCTCTGAATCACTTATCTGCTGCAAACCTCTCCTGTGAGCTACTGGATTAGGCTTTGCATCGCTGACATCTGCCTCTCCCTTCATTAGGGGTTTTTGCTCTTTTTCTGGTTGTTGCAGAGAAAAGTCTGCAATCCTGGAACTGTGAAACTCAAGGCACCACAAGAGATCAAGTAAAGCAGAGCACGACACACTTCTGGTTTTGTGATGAAATCCTAAGATTTCCTCAAGGCTTGAGAGCTGTTGTGTTTCTAGAAACATCAGTTTCTGAAGTCATGAAATAACATGAAACAGTAACTTCTCCGTAGAAAATAAAAAACAACCAGAAAAACAACCAAAACTTTTAACCTTTACTATTGTAGAGACAAGCTTGATAACTATTACAGTGTAATAAAACCCTCAAGTTTTAAGAAAGGAGTATTAAGCACAAAAATCCCAAGATTTATTTACAAAATCTCCCCCAAAATCATTGTTCTTTATATATATTTTTAGTGGTTGTGACTGACAAAATGGAAGCTGCTGATAATGAAGTCGTTTCTGAAGCTGCTAGGGTGCTTCCTATAACTGCGTGATTTATGAACAGTTTGTGCACAGATAAACTTCAAATTGATTCTTTTTCTCCTTGGACAGATGGGCTTGAAGGTAGTATTCCGCTGTTATGATTCAGCAGCATTGAAGCACAGCTAAAAGTGAAATTCTTTCTATCCTGGTGGCGTGATAATACTCATAATATGAAAATATGAACAGAAATAAAACCTAATGCTGAGAAGCCTGTCAATCAAAAAGCTCAAATTATTCAGCTTAATAGATTTCATTTGAATACGTAAAACAGGGTAACAGACTTCAAAGTAGAATGTAAGCAGATGCAGCCTTTATGACCCTCTGCTTTTAGCTTTGATTACAGACTATTTATTTTAGGGTAGCTTCTTTCAGTATCTATGTTATTCTTTTATTTGTAACAGAGAGGGAAAAACATATCAGCAATAAAAAATCCTTCTCCAAAAATTCAAAGAGCCCGAGATCACAATCTGTAAGTTCCTAAAATTTCTCTTCCTTTTTGTTTATCTTTCAGATTCAAAAACAGAAGACTACAATGGATGAGTCACGGAAGCATTTTGGTAGAGCAGCTGTCACAGGATTCATACATTATTAAAGAATTTGAGTATATACCTCAGTTTTCTAGAGCCACCCCAATAAACTGTCAACCCAGTTACTGATTCTCTTAAAATAAATATCTCCCACTTGCTGCAGGTATCTGAGGACAGAAGGTCATGTTTTAGTATCCAAAGAAGGTCCCAGGTTTCCACCCCAAGTAACTACACTTAGCATAAGTTGGCTTAGGTTTTTATTCATTTGGGTTTTTTTCTTGGTTTGTTTTGTATGATTTTTTTTTTCCCCACAGACAACCAAGAGACACCTTTGTATGCTCTTACAGTTGAAGTGTGGAAGGCATGCGAGGTGGACAGAGAGAAACATACACTACATCCTATCCAAACTGTCCAACAAACCAGTGGCAAAATAGTAGAGGGAAAGGTGTCCTCTGTCCCATCTTACATAAATAGGCTCTGGGCTTCCCAGTGGCAGCAAAAGGATCTGTGGCTTGTGTGCATAGTGGGTTTTTAAATCTCTTCCTAAGATGCACCAACTTCTGAGGTAGACCACATCGACCAGGATGTGACTCCTGTGTGCATCATACAAATAAAGATTTAATACTTACAGAAAGAGTCCAGCTTTTGCTTGCCAGGAGGGCCTGTTAGGTTGTTTCATACAAGCAAAAGACAAAACCTGCCACCACAGTGTAAGCAAGGTACTGGTTTGCTCAAGGCCATGAACACAAGAGTGTTTCTGGACCTTTACAGGGATGATACAAGTTCAAATGCTTCAAATACTGTAAATTCAGAGGTGGAGGGGTGGGTGCCCCAATTCCATCTAAAGCCCTATATGGAAGACTCGTAATCAACCTGTGCCTGTGTGTCCCCTACCTAACGGGAGTGTTGATGTATATGGTAGCATATATGAGATCTTCAGATACTGTAGTAGTATAGTCCTTTCTTTGATTGTGAGATAGATCCATTATATACTAATGGTTATCCATTAATTAATCCATTATTAGTCCATTAATGGATTAAGTAGCCCATTATCCTTTAATTCACATGAAAGAATCTTCAAATTCTTCACAGGAAGAACAGATCTCATTTTTTCCTTCTATTTTAGCTTCAACACAACACCTCTTTCAATGTCAGAGTACTATTGTGATGTTTTCAAGTTATACATTGCAACTGTACATGCAAGCAGTAGAGAAGGAGTGTTCTAGCCAAAGTTAGCAGTAGAAGTAAGCGAAATTTGTGAATATGCTGTGTAAGAGCAGTCTCCAGAAAATATCTGTAGCTGCCATTTTAGCAGTCCTGCTTTCGCTCTTTCTAGCTTTAGGATCAAGTATTGACCTTAAAGTTTCTGAAGGAAATGCTAACCATGATCCTGAATTATTTTTTTCCTCTTAGCCACTTCCATATTGATCCTTAGTGCAGAACCATGTACCTACACCAAGCTCTAACACCACCTTGAGGTCTTTGGCTTCTTCAGCCGACCTCAAAGAATCTCGCTTCCAGCTGGTGTCTGAACTCTGAAGTACTTTTCATTTTCTACAGGGGTCTTGTTGATTGCTACCACATACCTCTGATGAAGTGTTGTTATCATCTAAGCTAACTAGGTACTATACACTGAACTGTGAAATAATTTTCCTGAGTTTTGTTCCTGATTGACTTCTGGGACGAAGAGAGACATTAGTGCTACAAGTGCAGGCTTGGGACTCTGCCTCATCCAGTGACATTTCCCTAATCTTGCCTTCATATACCCTCACACGTCCTCAGCACAATATTTTACTCTCTAACTCCACAGCAGTGTTATGAATTTAATTACCTGCAATATTTGCCAAGTGCTTTGAAAATGAATAGTGTAATATAAATTCCATGTCTTCTTAGTATTTCAATTCTTTGCTGTGTTGTAGCATTCAAATGAAACCTTGCTGCCCCTGTGTGTTTCTAAACAAAAAATCCCGCTCAAAGTGCATGCATCCCTGGATGTTTTTATAAGATTTGTTACAAACTTATTAGCCTTAGGGAGAAATTAATCCTCCTCCAATCAAGCAGTTCAGCTGAAAACAGTTTTGAAAAGAGGTCTTTGAGAAGAAAGAGGTTTGACAACACAGATGTATAAGTACTACATATAATATTTTAGTCATTAAAATTTGATATTCTAACCTGTGGATGATATGGAATCAATTAAAGTGAACAAGAAACTGTAACATGCATGAAACTGTAGAATACAAAGTGTGCATCTTCTTGGTAATTAAACATTGTTATTAAACGTGCATCATTTTAACAGGCTTCATTCTTTTTCATCCCCAGAGCTGGAAAACCTGTTTCAAAATCTGAAGACTCCCAAGACTAGAAATTTAACTGCCTTCAATAACATCTAATAGAATTGAACTACCAGCCAGTTTCCTTTCTTTAAGGGTTTAAACAGCATCCTCATCTACTGCTTAAAAAAAAAAATAAACCAGTGAGACAATTTCCTCAACAAAAATAAGCATGGTATAGTGAATAGTTTTGCTACTGCAAAACTATATTGTGATGGTAATATTGTTATTACATTTCTCAACATTGAATAATACAACAGATGATTCCAATGTTGGCTGAAGCGTAGAAGGTATGGTGGACCATCATTTGTAGTATCAGACTCTCAAAGTCCCACTGAAATACCAAGAAAGTTCTATTCTTTGTTTATTTAGGGTCCTTTGAAAGTCCCAGACTTATTCAACTCAGACATGACTCTTTGAATCCCATTGATTCAAATTCACTTGGTGTCTTAACTGTTGTCCTTTGAAAGTGCATGATAGGATCACAGGAATGAATAAAATGGCTTGGTAACGCATTGCAAGAGAAAGCAGTGTGTATTTGCATTGATCCTTTCTACTGAATTACTGAAGGACGTAGACTGAAGTACCAGCTCAGCGGAAACCCAGAGTAATTTACAAATGGGAACTGTGCTAAACAGCAAAGCTCAACTATATAAAATATACCCAGCTTCTGTGATCAGTACATATCACCATCATGGGTCCAAAATCTGCTACTCTCTGCTGTTTTGCTCTCAAGATAAGCTAATTTTGATAAAACTGAAAAGCTGGAACAAAAGGACCCATCTAACTCAGTTTGGGTATAGCTAACAGTATTGACTACGACCTGGACATACTAATTGCCGGGGCAGTACCCTTATCACTTCATTACTAAGTAAAAAAATCTTGTTTTGACACAAACATTTTGTTCTTTTTTAATGCCTATCTTCAGCAGAGAGGTCTGCCTCCCAAGATCCCTTTTGGACATCCTTCAGGCTCATTTCATTCTTCCCTTCTTACATACAAAAAGCCTATAAGTGTCAATGCGATGTCTTTGGTCTCCTGACTAGAGCAGAGGCATCAAAGGTTTAAGCAAAGGATTGCCTCATACAGCTTATCTTGATCTTCCCCAGGGATCTTGGCACTGCTAGTACAATGTATTGGTCTTCTCACTATAGATAATTTTTTTTTTTTTTAATTTTATTTGTATTTTCTTCTTCCTACAAGTAACTCATAGTCACAACAAACCAATATCTAGTAACAGAGTATTGTAAGAGACCTCAAGTTGATTTTCTACCACACAGGTATAAAGTGAGAACCTTAGAAGTTCCTCTGCTTCTTCAGTTACTTATACACAGGGTTTCTCAGCAAAAGGCTGCTCAAGTGTTGTTGGCTTCTGTCTGAGTCCTCAGATACTCATTAGGAGGGAGTCAGACTAGTGGGGACAATTTATCTTGCAAAAGAAGTTGCAGGGCTGTGTAATGCTCTTAGCCTATGTGACAATCAGGTCATCAGCAATAAGTAGCAACAAGTCCTTGGAGATAATTAATATTTTTCATGGTCCAGCACATCAATTTTATACATCCAGTGCAAATGTTTGAATCCAATGCATGGCAATGGGTTTGCCTTCTGGCAGAACAGGAATGTAACAGACAGCATCATCCGTGTACAGAAATTAATAACTTAGCCATATCTCCTCAGAAGTAAAAAATACAGCAGTCAAGGATTAGGTACATGACAGTGTCTGCCAAGAAAATACTACTGGGACTAAAAACTTCTGTGGGCCAAAAAGTATGAGCTATACTGTATGATAATAACTGGGAAGAAAAAAAGCTGGGAAACAGGTGCAGTGCGGAAAGAATAACGAACGGATATAAGCCTAATGTTACGAAACAGAAAAAAGCAACTCCCACCTCTCTACACAGGAGGAAATCCTTGTGTTGACATTTTGAAGACTGAGATGGAAAGCTCACAGGAATGGACCCAAACTAAAACACATTAGTCCTTGTTTTTTCAGTACTTTCCAATATTGCTATAAGGAAGATCTGTGCAAAGATGAGGAAGCCCTAACAATTGCAGTCATATTTATTAGGTGAAGAAAACATCTCAGCCCTGCATAAGGAAGTAATCACCATTTAAAGTTGCAGATTCTGCTTCTGGTGTGAAAAGTTGTAGGAAAAGTAAGTTCGGAGGGTTTTATTTTTATTTATTCATTTTTAAAGGAAAGGAGAGATTCTGCTCAGGGAGTTTTCCACCATAGATCTCCACGTGAATCCCCCTGTTTCTGCATTCTTCCTAGGGAATCATAGAATGGTTTGGGTTGGAAGGTACCTTTAAAGACCATCTAGTGCCAATGCCCATGGGCACAGACGTGTCCCAGATCAGGTTGCTCATAGCCCCATACAACCTGGCCTGAACCTGAAAAAGAGTCAAAAAGCAGATAGGCAGAAGGTGACCAGTAGTGAACTGTGGTAGGACAACTTGGCTTTAGGTCACCAACTCCAGTGATGCTGTCCTGGCCAACAGCTCAACAAGAACTGCAAAAAGCACAGGAGCTCTGAATATATGGGGGAAACGTTCACCTACTTTAGGAGGTAAAGGAATAATTGGATTTGCAGTAGACCTTGATAATTACTGCTACAGTCCTTAAAGTCTGAAGAAGGAAGCTTGATGAAGACTATTGTCAACCAACCTGAGTAAGCTGGGGCTTAAACTTTGTTGATACTTTCCATGAGTGTTACTAAACCCCAGTATTTACATGGGAATCCCCTACTGAATAGACTGGATTATGCAGAATTTGTTTTAAAACATTTTCTGAATTCACTAGTAGAAATACTGTTTTGGAAACTGTAGACTAGGTTTCTGTGTCTCAGTTCACCAGCTTATAACTGCATTATTCACCTATAAGCAATGTAAGTACTTTCAAGGAGTGCTTGTGTGAAGGAAAATTACTTCTGAAACACAGGGAATAAACTATATTTGCTGTGCATAAGCCTGTAAATGTTTCCTCTAGCTCAAATTGTAAATGCCTGTGATCTCTTCTGCTAAAAAAAGTAATAATAATAACAGGGCTCTCATCATGGTTCCTGGTCCCTAGTTCCCATATGGTTTATAGATTTATTGCCTCTTGCTTTCTGCAGCATCTGAATTTTGTTACATTGTGCACAAATACTCTCATCTAGGAGTTTGCCACTCGTGTGGCTTTTCTTCCTCCTTTCTCAGTAAAGTGCAAATTAATGCAGACCAGCACTACATGTTATAAAGGGGTGGATTTGAGAAGATGATTGAAAACTGCTTCCATGGACTGCCAGTTGTTTACCTTTGTTAGTGCAACTTGCATTTATAATTACATTGCAGATCCAAAGTGCACACATTGTCCCAAAACTGCTGATTACAACAGTATTCAAAGCATAAAAAAAAATCTCTTCTAATATTAATTTTCATTCTGGTTTTATATGAGTCTATTTAGCTTTTGGCAGAACTAATTTAGAAAAGGTAATTCATTTTGCAGCAATCACACCAGGGTTGTTTAGATGGGGGCAGTTTAATGAAAATGATCATAATAATTATGAAATGACCTTTTGCTATTTATTGGAACACTGATTTTATGAATGTTTCCCCAAGAAAGAAAAAAGTACCAGGCAGCACAGAAGAAGGGTAAAAGAATGTATTAAAAATTTGTTTACATTTCTACTTCTTACAGTATTTATATTCTTCAAATTTAATATTCTGGTCCAGCTTAAAACTTCCTTCTGCCTATACATATAATATACTCCTCTATTACATGTAACAGACTCCTGTGGACCACTCTAGAAATATAATTGACTGCAACTGCATTGCCTGCGAGGGAGCTGCTAAATCTGGTAGCTCATGGAGGTGAAGCTGCTGCAGTCCTATGTCCCCAGGTCCGGTCAGTAGCAAGGCTGGGCATGTATTGCCAATAGGTACACACATGTATAAACCGTGTGGAATCCATACAGATCATCAGGGAGAGAAAACACAGCACTCGTGCAAGCACAGACAGTACTAATAGTCTCATACTGTTCCACTCCCTGGCTGATCAAGGAGAAGGATGGTTAGTGGGAAATACATATTTATATAGACTAGAACTGGCCTTAGACATTCAGTCTATCCAAAACCAAGCCCTGAATCCTTGGACTGCCCAGCTGCCAGCACTTGCGTGTAGGAGCCCTCAAAGCCTACAGACGCACACCAGTTGCTGCACCCCCTTGCATGCACACGGACACACACAATGACCTTAGACACTCAGTCTACCCAGTATCTAACCCTGGATCCCCTAATCTCACACCCAGACACATACATGCAGGGAGGCTCAGATGACCCCCAAACCCCATGGTCTCTCCAGTAGCTAGCTTGGACCGCCTCGCCCCTCCAGCAGCCAGCTTGCCAGCTTCACATCTCTTCAGTATTTGGCCCATACTTCTGTCCATCCCAATACTTGGCTCCCAAGCCATGTATCTCCCTCATCAGCTAGTCTGGCTTGATGCTCAGTAGTGCTCACACACAGAAACACACCCACACGACATGCACACACTTTGGTGTCTCCAGCTGCCAGCACCACAGACACATGCCCGCCAGCCCATGGTGTGACTGGTTGCTGCACAGACAAACGTGCACACAGTGTAGGGAGCCCCTCACCCAGGAAAATTACTATAAATGGAGTTTAATGAGGAGACAGGATAGACTGCATTAATCAGGCATAAGGCATGCCTAGACAAGCATACTGACCATCCACTGTTTATGTGTGGCTGGCTGCTTTTATCCTCCTATGTATTTTCCCATATTTGTTCCTCCCCTAGCCACCTCAGTCCCTCCCATTCCCTGCCTTTGGTCTTTCCCCTAACCATCACACAATACATTTTGTACCATCCATGCCATGATGCTTTTCCCTTACATCCCTTCCTGAGCCCCATACCCCAAAGAAGTAAACCCCCTTTCAGTCCGTCAGGCAACCCAGGGCCCTCTCCCATTAACTTATGGTGACAGGTCTCACCCCAGCCCACGGGTCCAAGTCTCTCCTGGGACAACCCTGGGAGCAGCTGAGGCTCATTTCTCTGGTCAGGTTATTGGGGTTCCTCTGCATTTGTGGAAACGAACCTTTTCTCTCATAACTGACCACCATCTACTCCACAGAAAATCCTTCAGCCATCAGCAGGTGATGCTGCTGCCACATTGAAAAGGCTCCTTAGCCACTGCTAAGGTGTAGTGTGACTGAGACACTGTCTGCACAGGCAAGTCTCCACCTTAGAAGTAGCATAAGCGCAGGCTAAGTCTGTCTGTCTCAAAGAGAGGAGAGACTTGAGCTTTTACCTTCCCCATCCGTAATAATTTATGCCAGTCATTAAGCTGTAAACATATATGCTAGCCTGAGTGCATTTTAAAATAAAACGGCCATAAATTAGCTTGCAGACAGTCCCATTTTGAAAGACTTTCTGCTTTATGCATAACAAGGAGATTAGGCTATTGCTGCAGTCGAGGCACAGGGACAAGTAGCTTCAGGCCCCCCTTGTACTCAGACAGGGATGGTGCAAGAACTGGGAGGTTCATCTAGAAGCAGAGTTCTAAATGCATACAAAATTTTAGAGTCAAGGTGTCTGGTAGGTTTAAAACTGTCTAGTGTGATAAGCAGTGTTCCTTTTGGGCTACTGCCTTGGTATCTTCTGCTTCTTTTGCTAGTAATTTTTGCAGAAGCATTAGAAAGGTGACATTATTTAATGATGTTTATGAAGTGCTGTGGCCTAAGAAGACTCCCCAGAACAACTTTTGGCATTTCCCCACTGTCCATGCAAGCAGGGCAAGGGGTAAATAGAAGTGCATTGTCTACTGGTGAAAAGGATTACAGCAATAACTAAAATTACAGCTGGGAATCAGGAAGTAGAATTAACAGAGCAAAGCTGCAGTGGTCATTCTAACAGCAACAATTAAGAAAAGACAAAGAGACTTGGAAGCTTCTGTCCTTTGAGGAACGAAAATAAAGCATCCAGTGTAACAGCAACTGTGAAGAAGAGATAGGGATTCATGCCTTTACTGGGAGCTGGAGAGCATGTCTGGTTGTTGTAATTTAATAATGCACATTTTTCTCAACTTCACCATTAGGATATTTTTAGTTGGTGACCATGAATGTTTCTGTTTCACTAGCTAAGATGAAACAACGTTGGGGTCTCAGTGAGGAAAAGTGATTCATTATGTACGTGTGTGAGAAATTAAACACTGAAAAAGAACTGACTTTCAGAGTAATATTTACCAACTAGCTGAATTAATCTGCTTTATTCTTGTGACTTAAGAATCCATTTCAGAAGCTGAGGGACAGTGGAGGTCAGACACACTCTCAGTGTAATGCCACACCACGTGCATATCTGGGAAGCCTGGATGATGGCAACCACCATCTTACATGGTGCTGAAGCTTCACAACTGCCTTGTAGTAGCGCACCCTGAACCAGCCAAACTTCAAGGTACCTAATCATCCTTTTGGGACCAGTTAGAGACACAGTCTGCCAGCATTCCCTGTTGACTTCTATGACTTGGGTGGAGCTTGTCTGACAAAAGATTAGAAAGCTATCAAGGTCAAAGAACAAAGTCCAAACACAATTTCTTGTCTCGCTGCATTTGATCCCAAATGCTTATTATTCTCTTCAAGTATTTTCAGTCAATTGGATATCTCTATTGTCTTAAAGTGAATGCCAAAAATGGGAGAGTGAGGCTGAAAGGTTAATGCCAAAGAAGATGAAACATGTTGTTTGAATTATTTAGGTTGGTGACATTTTTAAGATATTGTAGATTGCAGAAGGTATAAAAATCTGAATAAAAGCACTTGTAGCAGATAAGGAATATGCAGAAGTGTTGCAGAATCCTTCAGTGCCCTGAGCACACAGCAAAGAGCTTGCAGTCATTTCTATCTTGAAGAAATACAAAATTAATTCATGATGATCTGTTTCTCTAAGTAAAATAATTCACATGAAAGTAGGTTACATTGATTACTGCATGTTAAAATGATTAATTAAGTTTTATGGGTTTCAGTTTGATTTTGTGTCACAACACTATAAATCAGGCACAACCCCACTAACACTGATAGATTGGCACTGGTTTAAATTGGCATGATGAGGAGGACAGAAATGTAAAGGCTCAGAGGAAAAATAGTCACAACCTTAACTGACACAAACCTGGAGCTTACCGGAGTGACTCTGTATTGATCTTCACCAGTAGGGAGCTGCAATTCCAGTTTGGAAATATGACCAAATACAAATAAAATACTACCCCAGGAAGGGGGCTACATTCTGTCTATCTAGAGATGCAAAAAACATCTGCAGGTTTGTGGGGGTTTTTGGCAGACTGTACAAATAAAAAGAATATGGGTCAGTCACATGCAAAATCAAACACTTGTCTAGGTTGGGGTCATCAGACCTGGAATCTTCATCTGAACCAGTTGGCTTAACCTGTGCTCTGCATAAGATTGAATTATACACTCTAGACTATCTATAGCATCCCTGCAGAATCAAACTGAAGTTGTGAGATCAAGTGTTCTAGAAGTTTAATTTTAATTTTTTAAACTTTTAATCAGACTACTAAATCCAACATTTATTAAAGTAATAGTAATAGTGTATCTGTAATAATTTTTGCTCCACAATAAAGTCTTAACAAGCTGTTTTAAAATAATAACATTGCACTGGGAACATTGCTCACATAAGCCTCTCCCCATCCTTCACAGACCAATATTAATCAATATTACTTCCTTTCTTCCTGCACACAACCCTTGCTAGCTCCTAACGTGCTCCCAACCATGCTTCTTTCTCCATCCCCTATTCTCCAAGCCTTTCACCAGTTTTGGGGGCCAAGTGTTACAGCCAAGGCAGTTTTACAGATTAGGCATAAAAAGAAGTCAGATTTTCCTGTGGTGGAGGCTGACTCAACAATAGATCTAATGCACAGATACTATTTGGAGCAGATAGCCATCTGCAAGTCCAATGCCTAAAGGCAAAACAAACCTTAAGAGCTACAAGTGGGAAGCTTACAGAGTGGTATTCTGTTGCCTGGTGCAATCAATATGAGAAGTGGGAGGAAAAACAATGGCCAGAACTAAAATGTGTTTGTCTACACGTTCACTGTTTTGAAAGGTATTTCTGCTAAAATGATCTAATCATTACACAATTACAACAACATTTAGAAGTTCAGAGCAGTTATCAACATCTACACGTCCATGAAATGACAAGTCAGTTATGCCTTGTAAGGCATAGAGATATAAAGTTTAGATTCAAAGTTCATAAAATATAGAAAGAAAACAGATGTATTTGTGTGAGAAGCTTTTTCAGGGTAAGTAGAAGGACAGGAAAAAGTGGTTTAAGTTTCCTGTGACCTGAGAGATGGTTTATTTTTCTTCTATTACCTGAAATAATAATGGTTAGCAAAGTTCCTGAGTTTACAGTAGCTACCACAACCACAGGTCCATCTAAGAGGTGCTGAGCAGAACGAAGTGGCATGAAATGGAGGTAAATGGGAGCAAGTAGCAATGTGAGGCATGGTGAACAGCCACAGCTGGAGGAGTGTGAAAAGCTTATGGAAACAAATAACATCAACGGAACTTTACAACTTAAGATCTTAATATTCAGCAAGTTATAAGTTTCTAAACTGGGAGGTCGTGTTGCTGCTAGAAAATAATCTTCTGAGTTCAGAGTGCAAGGGCTAGAACCTATATTTTAAATTGGAATCCAACCCCGCTGCTGCTTTCCTAACAGAAATGTCACATACAGGACAACCGAACAAGGACAATGTCTTGAACTACAGCAGAACCTGCCTTTACAACTGCAGAAGGAAGCTGAAAACCCAACCTGGTTGTGTTTTGCTAGGTCAGTGGAAATCCTGGCAACAGCCCAAGAGTTAATATAAACCCTCCAGGTCCTCAGTGGAGTGACAAGTCTATAATGCAGGCTCTAGCCAGCAGTGAAAGGGATAATAGTGTGTAGGCTGATAAAGTAAGAGCTCTGCAAGGATTAAATTGTCTACACAGCTTCATTCCCATATCCCATAAGTGAGGCTGTTTCATTGTTTAGAAAATGATGCTGTCTTTTCCCTGACAGCACAGACTCTAGCAATCTGGCTTTAAAGCAAAGCAATTTTCAAGTTTGTTTCTATCATGGGGCAGCTGGGAGAAGTCAGGAGGTAGCTTATCCCTAATGGACTTTCTTCTCTCCAGGTTGAATGTACAGCAGAATGGAAATGGTTCATTTGACACATGGTCAAAGGAGCCCAGAGTCCTGACATCCTCCCTAATGTGTTTTTAAACCACTCTCCCTCAAATGGGCAGGTGAGTTGAATAGCTATGGAGCAAACCTTCAATTACAAAGAAAAA
Source organism: Ibycter americanus (assembly GCA_035590275.1). Taxonomy (NCBI): domain Eukaryota; kingdom Metazoa; phylum Chordata; class Aves; order Falconiformes; family Falconidae; genus Ibycter; species Ibycter americanus. The sequence continues at coordinate 53,923,603 of JAVJGI010000050.1, forward strand.
CGACCATGGTTTGGGATTCCCCGGTATGCGGTGTATTACTGCCTCAGACTCAGGATTTCTGGGAGACAGTTAAATACAGCTTACAGCCATTTGGCAGTTTTGGCTTAGGCAGAGCTGTGGACCCCTTGGGCTGTCTCAGGACAGCCTATTTCCTTTCTGCTCTGGCCAGTACAGTGGCAATGGTTATAGTCAGCTGCCCATGAGGATGAGCGTGAGGAAAATGCATAACTCCAGCCTTTCTCGCTCCAGTATATGTATATATGCAGCATGCAAAAGTAACAGTCCCAGTGCTTATTTATTATGACACATCCTATAAGATTCATAAACATGCTGACCATATAGATCATGGCTCATTAGATACAACTAGAGCACAGATATACTTTATAAGCAGTTGTGTTAAGTTTTTTATCAAGTTTCCAGAAACCTCTTATTCTTGATATCAGCAATGAGGCAAAAACCACGGAGCCGTGCATATTTTCTCTAAGATTACTGTCATTGTAACTTCTGGGAAAACTTTCTAGGCCTGGGTACTCAGAAACATGCCATTCTTAAGTTTCTAATATCTAGTACTCACTTAAGAGCAGAAAATGGAAATGGATGGATTGCCACATCATTCTTTGATCAGTAAAATTGGGCTGTAAGCTTGACAAGGAATAACAAATGTCTTCTATCCTCTGACCCGTTGTCTTTCTGTTCTAAAACACTGAATTATTAGTCATCAGGCTTGTTTGGATCATCTGAAAAAGTCTACTCGCTATTATTAAATTACTTGTAGGGATTAATTTGGGGTTTCAGTTAGTTAATTGGGTAGTCATTGCTTGAGATCTAGGAAAGCAACATTTTCAAAGGTTCTTAAGGAATAAATGGATTTTTGTATCACTGGCTATAACATTTGTAGGAATGAATTCAGCTTTCCAAGGAAACACAGACACGTCTTCTGTGACATTTTTCTAAGGCAGGTTAGGTGGATGAAGCATGTGATGGAGAAGAGACCACACAGGGCTGTTTCTATTTCTTTAAATATGTAAAATATCACTATGAAAAAACAGAGAAATTTCTGTTAAGCAAGCATTCCAGATATAAATGAAGCCTGGTTGCCTCAGTGATGCTAAGAAAACATTGGTTTAAGCAGTAACTTATGTAAGAGTCTATTAACACTAGACCAGATTCAGTCATCATATCAATTTGCAAAGAGAAATAATGAAATGGAGATATGCTGATTTGGACTTAAAGGTCTGGGTCTAAGTTCCCTGCAGAGCAAATATCAGCTAAACAAATGTCAACAGTTATAACTGGGGGTTTCTACTGGTCGTTTAGACTTTATTGGAATTTTCCATAGGTGAACTAGAATAAAATGTTGCAAAGTAGTCCAAAAGAAAGCTGCAAGCAGGATAGTTAAAATTGATAGGCTTAGATGAACATATTTACCCTTCGCAAGCATTCTTTTTTTCTGTGCTATAAAACAATGAACATTAAGTTCTCCAGTAGCCTGTAGTCTGAGTCACTTCCAAGACTGAAGTAAAATAAAAGTCTTGAATGGATCAACTACGGGTTTTTTTGGTTGTGGGTTTGTTTTTTTTTTTGCCTACTGTTCCCCAATAGATACCAGTGCTAATGCACAGATACTCAGAATAGCTGTACTGGTAACTTTATAAAAGTGACTACTGAGCAAGAAAACTAGGGTCCCCCCCTATCCCCTTCACAGACATGTATTTTTGTAAAGGCAGACTTATACGGAACTACTTCAATGTAAAAAAAAATAAAAATGTTTTCATAAGGATAGTTTGAGATGCAGGCTAGATTTTTCTCTTCAAAATCTCACTCAAGGATTGCCTACAGCCTAGTAATCATAGCATTTAACCACGAGGCAAAACTAAAGAAAAATTGAAAACTAAAGAAAAATTGTGAGTGATACAAGATAAAATTGTTTGCTGAATTCAGATGTGATTGAACCAACGTGCCCATAAACATTGAAACAGTAACATCTTCCTTTCCTACATGGGTCGGTCTCTTCTCCCAGATAACAAGTGACAGGACAAGAAGAAACAGCCTCAAGTTGCCCCAGGGGAGGTTTACATTTGGTATTAGGAAAAACTTCTTCACTGAAAGGGTATTCAAGCACTGGAACAGGCTGCCCAGGGAGGTAGTGGAATCACCATCCTCAGAGGTGTTTAAAAAAAAAAAAGCATTTATGTGGTGTTTAGTGGTGGCCTTGGCAGTCCTGGGTTAACAATAGGCCTTGATGATCTCAAAGGTCATTTCCAACCTAAATGATTCCATGAATTCTGTGTATGTTCTACTTGTTATTAAATATGCAGAATTAAAAAGTAAAAGCATGTGACTAAACATAAATGCCCATGTAGACAGAAAGTTAATTTTTGCCCCTGCACTCTCTTCATGGGAGATCTAATCAACACCATCAGTGAAGTCTATGGTACAATTCACTTTGCCATACACATGTACAAAGGCATGATGAATCACTCTGGAAGTACTCATTTCTTTCTGCTGACTGTGAGTTTCCCAGGGGGAACAGCTGAGCTATCAACTGCAGGCATCTAAAGCTAAATGAGATGAAACATACCCACAACATTTAAGTCTCATTTTACTTTATCAAAGAGCTTTCCTCACTAGATCTATACATGATGGGCATTTATGTAGCCCATTACAGTCTCCAACTACCACATCCTAAAATGCCTAAAACTTGAACAAGAATAAGGTTGCCAGCAGGAATTAAGCAGTTCATGAACGTTTGCTGGGGTTTACTGAGGACAACATGCCTCAAGAAGCAGCGAGCACCTTAATTGTGACTGAACTCAGGGTAAGCTTAGAGAAAGGTAGAGCTTTCCTCACTCATGCCTGGAATTAGCTTGCATTGACATGGATCCTAGGAAACAAACGGGGCATTACCATGAGCCAGTTCCCAATACAGATTTGTAACCTTATAGTCCATTGAGGACACCTGCATGCTCTATGGTGGAGGTAATCATACAGTTTTTCTTGAAGTGGCCCATTCAAGTCATATGCAGTTTGCTGTCTCATAATGGTGACTACATTATTTGAATCTTAGATTTGTAACCTACAAACATTGTCAGATAAATTGATATAATGAAATGATTTCTCTGCAGGGCCAGTTACCTATGAATACAGATAGGTGGCAATTATTGGACACCCCGTATTTGTTTACCTACTGTGTCATAAAAATGACTGTGAAACATATCCTTTGTTACTATCTTAATATTCCAGTTCTATCTTTATGTTAATCAGGCTGTCAGCTGTGTCAGCTATCTTGATAAAGCTTTGTTGTTTTAAGTTGCACTTGCACTTTCTAAGTACTGTAATGCTCCCAGGCTAGGCTTTGGGTAGGCTTTAACAGGCAGAAGCAGAGGGTTGTGAGCAACTGTACTCACACTTCTGAGCTGGTCAGCCATGAACCAGCTCTGTTCTGGAAGCTGGAAAGCTACAGCTTCATAGCCCAATAACCAGTTTAATATACTCTCTTGATCATGACATGTCACTAGCTCAGGCATAGCAGCAAACCACCAAAGTCCAGAAGGCAGAGGCAAAGCAGATTGTTGCCTAAGAGCAGTCAGCGTCAGTAAAATGCTCAGGACCCCATTACCAGCTTTACTTATGGAAGGGCAGAATGAGGTCACTGCCATTGCCGATTGGGGCAGAGGGAGTGGCAATCACTCCCGACAGCCAGCTATCGCTCTCAGCTGTCCCAACTTTGGGACAGTGTTTAAATAGACACCATTTCAGCCAAGCTAAGTAAGAGGCCACATTCAGTCCTTGCCAACTGGTTACCAAGAAGACTCATAAACCTGTCCCGTGTTGGACAGCATGCTTCCTGCTTATATCTTGCTCAGTTCTGCCTTTATAGAAAAATCTGCTCCAAGAAGAGTCACTTTTCTTATTCCCTCCTTGCAATAACAGCTTGTTTCAGGGCTCTAACAGGTACCTATGCAAGAGCAACAGGAGAGATTACACACATCACTGCTTCCAAGTTTTAGTGAATAATCCAGCCTGAGTATCTTGCCTTTATGGGTGCCCTCAGAGATTAGAGGTGTGTATGCATATTGACTAGAGACACATGTTCTTCTGCCTTAAACTTTTCCAACAGTTTATCTGTTCTACAGTGGGATGTGCAATGGGATGGAGACCTGTATGAAATTCCTGGGTGCATTTATTGCAACGCTGGTATCCTTGTTAAGGGAGCGTGGAGAAACTGAAGTGGTCTTTGTGTTAAAAGGCTTTCCTGATGAAGAAGGTATGAAAATAAAAGGAAAACAGTGAGTCAGGCTTACAATATCAGCAATATGTGAAGTGTCACAGGATGAACTACTGTAAGCAGAGAAAAATTGATATGAAATTCCTTGAGAGTCCTGGACTGTTACTTTAAGGATAGAAGTTCCTTTCTCCACAGAAACAGGGCCCAGAAATTTTGCTTTTTAGAAGCATCTGGGGTTTTGTCCAATTGACTGCATTGGAGGTGAATGTGAGATTCAGATTTTTCTCACAGATTTGTCATGCTATATCAGTCCAAGTATTATCTGTAAGCAGGAGCATTACCTTTTCATATTTTTTTCTTGGACCCAGAAGGGAAAAATTCTAAATATCAAATGATTATGAGATTTGTTTACATCAGGAACCAGTGTAATGCTACCAAACCAAAATTCAGAGCAGAGCTATTCTTCTTTTATACCATTAATGTTTCAAGGAGGTTTAAATGCCATCATGTAGTCACAAAGTAAGCAAAAAAGCAAACACAAGAGATCAAACAGAGACAACATATCGCAAGACGGGACATGTCACGAGGAGTTGCAGAACTCTCATACCTTGTGGTTAGAAAACAGATGCCAAGAAACTGATTGATACCACATTGGGTTTTGGATTCACTGTTTTGGCACTTAGCAGGCATTTCAAAGGGAGCAACCTAAGGAAATTTTACAGGTGGCAAACATCTAAAGAAGGCACAGGAATAATGCAGTTACCTATAAGCTGTTACACATAGAGATAACTGATAACTGCAGTGTGAGGTTGCATACAATAACAGTACACTGCAAGAATTTTTCTTTTGCTTTCATGCAATTTGTTGATGAATTGCCTTCACTCTGGTGGTCTGGGATACAGTGTTGTCTATGTTTTATAACAATGATATTAGACATCCAGAAGGAATGAAATATTTAAGCTTGTCTCTAAACTGACTGCACAGTCTCAGAGATTCCTTTTAACAAAGGTAGGTGTCCTTACTTTTTCCAAATCCAGACTGAGGGATTTTTTTGAATGAAGCAGCTAACACATTACCTTTAAATTAAACACCTTCCTAAAAGTCTATGGCTTCAATTCCAAAGAGAAGGCCGCACCCAGGACAATCATCCCACTTACTTCCCAAATAGTGTTGGGAAACAAACTTTTTGGGTGCAATTTGTGTTGTCCAGACAACTACAGATGCTCAGCAGGGAGTTACATACACTACACAGCATCTCTGATGGGTTCTTTCCAGCTCTCATGTCTGATCACAAAACTTTGCATGTGTGGTTTCTCTCATCCTAGTGTAGAAGACTAAATTAAATCAAGCAAATCATGGCCTAAAAACGCCCATTTCTCTCCGTTGCCTAAGAAGTCAACATGACTAGCCTTGGCGGAGATACCTGTGATTGTCTAAAGGCAAAAGAAGAATCCTCCCCATTAAGCACCTCAATCCTAAAATTTCTTATCTTTCCTTGAGATCTGTTGAGAACGTGTTGAGCTACTATGGTTTAGACTATGGGGCTCCATCTGTAGCATATCTAAAAATAGGGCAAGAACTGTTCTCCTTCAACAGACTGGCACAGCATGTCTCACAGGCATTCAGCTAAACCCCTTCCCTCCCCTCAGGGCACATGGGCTCATCCAACTGCTTCTTGAAAAAAACCAATGGCTTGTGCTAACTAATGTGAACAAATCTAGGAATTGTTTCAAATGCATGGCCAAAGCAATGACAGAAATCATAATAACTCAACTGCATGGGTAATCAAACCTGTCAATGCTTGAGCTCTACCCTGGCCCTGGATAGCTGGCTAGACAGAAATTATGACATCCAATTTAAAAAAAAACAACTAACTATTGGACATTTCTGATCTTAGACCCAATAAAAAACAATGGAAGCTCAATGAAATCATAAGGCATTGAATCAAGCTCTGTGCCTTCATCTCAGAATGCTATCAGTTACAGAAATCCAGAGTGGGGGGAAAAAAAAAAAAAAAAAAATCACACAAGCCTGCCCCCGCCG
>JAVJGI010000050.1:53934184-53947765 GCA_035590275.1 Ibycter americanus
AGATGTGGACTTGGGGAGAAGTTGCTCAAGAATTAATAAATTTTGGATGAAAATACAACCCTGTCACCACTCCATGCACCAAAATGGACCCAGAAGGTTGAAGGCATACAGAATTAAAGCCTTCCTCACACCCAGCTAACAATAAAAGGATGCCTCCCATAGCATCACCGAGTGGGAGAGAGATAGGACACAGACATAAGAGTCTATGGACCATGGGGTGGCAGAAGGGAATTCCCCGAGATCTTACGAACGGGTTGCCAACTGACAAACTGGAGAAGCTGGTGTTAGGATGGCCTGAAAGTCCACCAGTTAAGAATGAGAGCCCAATTCCTAGTGCCCTTTTACCAAAGCCAACCGCATTCCCTAGGCCAACAGGAAACTAATGCCTTTGCCCCCTTGTAGCAAGCGGAGGAGCAAAGGGTGAGTACATATTAGGAAGCTTGCTGAAAATCACTGAGGTGATCTATTACTTGTTTTGTGGAACGTAAGTTGGTACCAGTAACATTCCTGGTAGACACTGAAGCTCAGGCTCCAGCTATTAAAACTGAAGATGCAGCACAAAGCGGCATGACTTTGTCTTAAGCAACATATGTTTGTTGCAGATGCTTTGGGTCATGTCCAAGCACAAACATCAGCTACTGTCAGTTCGCAATTACCCGGAGAGGGTACAGCCACTCCAGTAATGATGGTTGTGGGGCCATTCCTGCTTAGCCTTTTAGGACTCGATGTTCTGAAAGGTAAGATGTGGACTGATGATAAGGGGAGGAGTTAGACATTTGGCACCCTGTCTATAGATACACAGCCCCAGACCAGAACATTAAAACATGTGAGCAGAGACTGGAACAGTGGTTAGTCCAAAAGTTCAGATTCAGTTACTTTTAATGGGATTACCAAATTATTCTGTGCAGGCCACTTGGGACCAGGTTCTTAAGAAATTTGATTACTCAGGTCTTACAACACTGCATGGGGAAGCAGTGTATATTTTCTCAAATCCCTTTTTCCAATTATGCTTTACTTTTTTTGATAAACAGGATTTAGAGACTTATTTCAGATAAATTCCATGTAAATATTTCACACTGTTGTATCTTTTGCAAATCTACTTACCTTTAAGAATCTGCTTCTTAATTGGACTGTGGTCCCTAAATGAGTGAATAGCTGAGTCAGAGAAACACAGTAGATCGATCATTGCTTAAAAAGTTAATAATTCTGGGCTTTGTCTTATGTGTTTCAGCCAACTGTAAAAGAGAGACTATATTATGCCCTTGTCTCTTAAAAGGGCTGTCAAGATAAAAAAAACTTTAAATGCTCAGATCTGCCAATAATGGGGCCATGTAAGTGTCAGAATTACATAAGAACTGACAGTGTTGATAAACTATATAAAAACTGTATGGATAGTCCAGCATGTCTCTACAGATCCATTTAAGCTATACAAATATTTTCCTAGTGTTACTCTCAGTAAATAGAAAAATCAATCTACCAAGATCAAACTGAGTTTAGATTACTTGGATAAATGTCAATATCAGTAGTGATACTAAAATCAAAGACAAAACAGAATGAGGAAAGGACATGCAACTTCTGCTTTGTAACATTAAAAAGTTCATGGTAGGAACAAACAACTAAACCTTGTTAAAAAAGCCAGGCCTGAAGGCCTGACAACTCACATTTCCTTACTTTTTGCAAAGCAAAGCGGATCTGAAACAGAAACAACACATTTCAAGCCTAATAGACGCTGAGAAGAGTGCAATTGTACAATATGTGTGCCATTTAACTATGCTAGCTAGATGCTTCAAAAGAAAAAGCGTTTGACACCTGTGGAGATGTAGTAACATAAGAAACTCTTGAGGCTGTTAGCTGCAGCGGAGGGAGCAGGGAACGGCATAGCGATAGCAATAAACTACGTCCCACAAGATCAAGAACAGCACTCAGGTTTTCTGAGCCTTTTGTACTGTCAAGTTCATTCAATTCATCTTCACCGACAGCAGCCTCACCTGGGACAGTCAGTATTTTCACTTACAGTGCTAAAAAGATCCAGCAATATGTAAATATTTCCGTCAACTTCCAGGAAAAAAAAAAAAAGAAGAAGAAGAAGAACTGGCCTGTAGTAATATTAATAGCTGAACCAGCTGTATGTAAGAGTTTCTGTTTATCAGCTAGACTGAAACCCCAGAATCCCATACCGAAGTGGTAGCGGAAACCAGTAACACCTTTCCCAAAAACTTTTAGATAATATCAGCCTCTACATGCCTCAACCAATATCCAAAAAGGCAACATACAAATTAAGTTATCCAGACAATATAAAGGTCAGAACGTATCTTTTAGACCAAGAATTATTACAAACCACACTCAGAAAGCTGTATTAATGCACTACCACTTCCCAAGCCCCGCTAAATCCACTTAGTGAACGCTCATAGATCTTACCTTATTGTAGTCTTAGAAGACTAAAATCTGAGCAATGAAGAAAGACTCAAACTCACCCCTCACATCACAAGAAGAAGACCTTCCCTGTGAGGTCAGCTGTTATTTATTTCACTTGATCTAATTTGCAAGTGCTAGCAATCCAATCAATACACATGTAACTTGGAATTAATCATCATACAGATTGTGCTTTCCTTGTATTTAGGAAGTAGTGGCTGGGAGGCATGGATGGAGGATTGCAGTGAGGAGAAGTAGGTATTATTGCAGCTGTAGATAATTAGGGTTGAGGCAGAATGATGATATTTAGCTCCATTGTTTCATTAGCTCTATTGTTTAAGGAGAAAATTACTTTAGGCAAACAGGGAGAGTGCCTTCAAAGATAAAATGAGTCAAAAAGGTTGTTCAAAGAAGAAATTGATTTCTTATTCAGGATTTAGCCTCATGGCAAAACCAGGGGTGCCCCTTAAAGTAAAAAGCAGAGGGAACACAAGTTACAGGGCTGTAGCCCAAGGTATTTCAGGCCTGAAACATTTGGCTTATAGTAAGGCACTTTGAAAGCTTCACTCCAGATTTGCATAGAGTAGCAGAGCTGCACAGCAATACACTAGTGTCCTTAGTACCAGAGAAAAACATGAAAGTGATTTGCATAGGAAAGCAACGCAGGCTTCTTCAGCTCGGATCCTCATGGCTGCAGCATTTTCCACAGAAATAGGAGAACAGATTCACCGAGGCACCAGTAGGGAACTAACCACACTGTGCTCCTATGAACTATTTCATATTGAGAGGAGAAAAAGGGACGTTAGTGTGGTTATAGTCCTGTTTCAGAGGAATGTGAAAACTGGGACACCATTTCACATCGCGAATAATCTAGGAAGTATCTGATACATGGTTGCAGCAAGTGCTTATCAGATGAAGCCTGTCAGGAGGAAAAGGGAGCTATAAGACAGGCACTATTCTCCTTAGCACTGTCAAGACCTAGACGCTGAGAGACAGGCAGACCATAAGTGTAAGTGCCTGAGGCATTTCAGCACAGAAACGTAGATAAAGTTAAGTGGCAGATGTGCAGGTGTTTTCAGGGTGGCAGTTTTAAACATAGGCACCCAGATACTGCTCGGGTCCCATTTCAGAGTTGTCCCTTGAGTCTTAACTTTGCCAAAGGGCTAAAGCACATTAGTAGTCTTTGTAGATCACATCCCTGAAATTAATCATGGGTATCACCCACAGGACCACAAACAATTTTATTCCACTTAATTTCTGTCAGGACTGAAGAGACCTTTCTTACCTTTCATAGAAGAAAGTACATAGCAACTTTTTCATGGAGATGACAATTATTTAGCTGTCTCTGTCTCCTCTCTCTCTAAGTTCCCCTTGGCTGACATCCCTCTGTCCCTCAGATATCTACCACTCTCTCCTTTCAAAATGTCTCATTGCCCGACCTGCTTGATTTAAACTCAGAGCAATTGCTCTTCATTTGAAGTTTGCTGCTCCTTAGACCCAGAGAAAGGCAGGAGTGTCAAACACCTCGCCTGTACTCTCCAGCTGTCTTGGATGGCCTCATAAAAAACTAATACCTATCTGTCCAAACTTTTCCTTGCATAAGATAGTGTAATGTTCCCCCTGGGAATGCAGCTGGAATGGCAGTACTGGATTATTTCAAGGCAGGCAGCACAAGCTTCTGAAAGGTCCTTTGATCTTTACAGTTATGTCTAGGAGCACAATCAGTCCTGTTGTCTTTAATTTGCGTCAGTCAGGGGCTGAATTGGCTCCATTGCAGAGATGTTCGGGTTTTTGCTATGCTCCTTCTGACAGGAGCAGGAAAACTATATATGCAGAAGGCTACTGGTGTTTTCCAGGAAATGCTAATTAGGGATGGTTGACTAGATATAAACCACCAGTGGGAAGGAATATAATTGTCTTACAGATTCTGATGGCTGCTTAGAGGCAAACAAATCAAAATACATGTTAATTGCTCATACCACAGATTCTTTTACACAAGTAAGGTTTCTTTTTTCTCTTACCTTACCTTTCAGGCCCAGTTTGCTGACAGCTTTACTATGCTTGGTTTAAATCCCATCTTTGTGCCTTCACCAACTCAAGAAAGAAGTTAATAAATATTTCTAAACCTAATGAAATCAATCAGACTTAGGAACTTGGATCAAATTTAGAGCTAGTGTTCTTGCTCCATAACCCTTATACTCCTTCCTACTTGGAATCAGTGAGAGAGACCTCATGCAAAATTCCTGAGCACGTGGAGACTCAAGAAGTCTTCTGGGTCATAATGTGTCAGTGTGGGGGGAAAAAAATGAAGCCTTATGTCCCTGTTCCTAAGTTGATGCATAAAATGCTTTCACACTTGTAACTATGCAGAAGATGCCTTCTTCCAATCTTTCTTTATTGGCATACCACAGTTTGACATTAGATAATAAGAACAGAATAGAATAGAACAGAACAGAATAGAATAATAAAAATCTTTTCGTGATTAAGGCAAGGAGGCAGAAACAATGACTTCTAACGTAAGAAGGGTTTATCAGTGAAGCTAATTTTTTCATTAGAGCAGAGCATACTGAAGTCCTGAAGAGCTTCTTAGTTTTTCTTTATTTTACTATCCAGCCTAATAAAATTTTACTGCTAATAAAGCTTCTGCCTACAAACCTTCTATTGCTTCTCTCTGTAAAACACCATAACTATAAGATGTTGCCACTATTACTGCTAAACATGTTTTCCATCTTTTCTGTTCATTAATAATGAGATTTTGAAGCTGGTTGCTGAATAACAGATTTTCAAAAGCATCTACATGCCTGCACATCATGCATGTAAGATGTAGTGAGGTCGTCATTAGGTAGATCTCAGATTTACAGACACACCTAATGTTTGGCTCCCATTGATTTATCCCAGGATATAATTCTTTAGGGTTTGTGGAAGTATCTTGCATTTTTAAATGTGGGTCAGATTTGAAATGTGATTCTGTGCAGATCAGCAGATAAATATTGCCATTGTCACTATCCATTTTAACACTTTTGTGTGGATCACTTGAGACAGATCAATGTTTCTAAACAAAACAAAAAACCTCAATGTCTGATTATTAAAATGTTAAAATCCTGTAATTTCAGCATTAATGAAAGATAGGGAGTAATTACTTTAACTTCCTCAAGTGGAAACCAGTGGAGAAGGGCAAAGAAGGAGTAAGCATGTGCTATAATTGTTTTTTAAGCCTATTTTACAGCACTCCACTGAACTCTCTTTGTCTCCTTTCTCCCTCCTTCCGTGCAACATGCCACAGATGGAGAACTCTGCTTTTCCTCTTGCTTAGAATTTGTTTGCGTCTTCTTTGTGTTTGGACAAGTGTGAAAGCAGTCTGCTAGGACATTATCACAGAATAGTAGGTGCTCAATTTTACTGCCATATTCATTGAAATTAGGGGATTATCTGACAACATTTGCATTCCAGTGTAAGGAAACAGTCCGTCAAGCTGTAGGCACGTGCAACAATGCTTTTCAACCCGTGGTCCACATGTCTGTGAAAATCTTAAACTAATTGTAAAGGCTGCACAAGAAGCCAAGTATACTGCAAGTTAGTTCAAATTCAGTAATTAAAATGAATGTTAAGGGACAGCAAATCAGAAGTAAAAAAAAAAAAGAAAGAAAAAAAGCTGAGCAGAGACTTGTGAGCCCTTTCCCAAGTAGGTCACTATCTCAGCAGAAGAAACAAGTGTTGAATAAAATTCAGATAAATAAAATAAAAAATAACATAAATATAAAGAAACAAAATAAAATTCAGAAGAGCTGTTTCAGAAGCAAGCCATAAAGATTAGCAGGCCAAGTGAGTCCCATTAGAGTGCAAGGAAAGTCACTTAATGTGCGAATGGGCAGGGGAATGTGCCTATCATTCCAGTGGATTTAATGCTAGCTCTATATCCCTTATTAATTGGTCTCAGCTTCGGAAAAGCTTGCTTCAGGCTTGTTTTTCTCTACAGAAGCTGACAGGACAACATCATTTGCTGAAAATAGCACATTGCTCAGTCTTTCTTCTGTGTGCCCTATGCCACTTGCTAGAACACTTCATCTGGAGTAGCTTTCATTATCAACATTTAGGTCTTGCAGTAACTATCAATTTTATTCCAGAAAAGTAAGTGCTCTTCTCCAAGAGGACAAAAATATCTTGGATGAGGCAACTTAACAGTGTGCTGTGAATTTATCAGGTACCTTGATGCCAAAACATGCCAGAGAGGGATGCGAAAGTTAAGTCAAAGCCCTAGACTGGTTCCTCTTACCTGGCCAAAGTTGGAATCTTTATCCTTAGGGATCTTCCTGAGACTCATATGGGGTTTTGCCCTTATATCCAGTATTCATAATAGCAGATACTCCAGAGGGTGGAAAAGAGAGAAAAGAAAAAAAAAAGGAAGCAAACACCAAAAAGCCTGATTGCAGCGATGTTTGCCTGTAAAGAAGCACTTCGTATCTTTCTACTGTTCTTCAAGAAGTAAATAGGAAAATATAATAATTAATTCATTATTGTGTCTGGAGTGTGCTAAGCAGCTATGAAATATATCCAAATCTGGAAGGCAATTAGCTCAACCTCTGGCTAGGGCAAAATATAAACTTTTGAGATCAGAAAGGAAAGATGCAAGTGGAAGATTCCTGGTTCAGAGATGCAAATACAACTTGTAACTGAGGGGGGAAAAATCATAAACAGCTAGAAATGGAGCAATTTAATGGAGAAAAAAAATAATCAGATCATGTTATTAAGGTCCCCTGGACAGCAAAGACCACTTCATTGACTAAATGAGCTAGCTAAGGAAAACATAATTATGACAATATGTATCTGATGGTCCTCCTCTTCTCCTCCCCACCATAAAACCCTCAGGCAAGATTTTGTATGTCAGTACCCATAATTAGAGCTGTCTCCTAGCTCAGCATGTGTCTCCTCCCCCTAAAATATTGACTGCCTTAAACCAGTATGACCAAAAGCCTGGAGACAATTCACTAAATAGATCAGATCCTACAGCTGAGGAAGCTTCACCAATAAAAGCCTAATGACCTGATAAATTAGCCCCTCTTTCCCTCCATAGCCAAAACTTCCATTAGAATCTGTGAGTGGATAGCCAGGAGGTGGCAAGGTCACTGGGGTTAGAGAAATGTTAATGGCAGCACACAGCAGGAGCAGGCTGGGATCTAAAAGCTAAAGATGGATGTGAGGGGCTGAACTTCAGCATGCAATGAAGTGGTGGATGTCTGCTTAAGGCTGCTTGATGCCATCTACTGAATTAAAGAGAGAGTGTCCATGCTGCAGTGGTAGAGTATAAATCGTTACTGTCCCTCCTTTAGTCTCATTAGGAGACAGGCACAAACTATCATGCCTAATCATTCCTTAATATCATTATTTATATTCTAAAGCACCATAGACATTAGTGCCAAACACTTTTCCTGCACTGACATACTGCAAGGAGCCTGGACCAGTCCTGGTAAACCTTTATTTCTCCCCATAGAGGCTTCTCTACAGGATTCCTTGTTGATTTTGTCTTGGAGGCTGTAAAGTTTTAAACGTAATCATGAGTTGACCATGCTGCTTCTTTTCCTGTGTGCCTCCGACAGCTCCCAAGCAAGCTGTGCTAGAGGGCTGGCTGTGCTAACCTATCCCTGGACCCAGGGATTCAGTGTCCCATGGGCATCATCTTACAGTGCTACTATGTTAACAGATCATTAACAGCCCATTAACAGGTTTTTTTTTCATGCTGGTATGTTTGATCTTGAGGGAGGTATTTAGCTTTTCCAACAGATTCAGCCAGTGACCCAGCTGAGACAGATCCATGTATTATTTTTTTTACACCAGAACAGAATATAATTGAAGTGATGCACATAAACGTGGAGTCGTTTGCATCAGTTGCATCCCTGACGGTTATTCCTCCTTTTTACTGCCCATGGTTAGATAGAAAGGATTATTCTGAAGAAGGCTTCTGGATTTCATCTGGGGGGAAAAAAATGTGGCTAATCCTGAAAAGTTACTGCAGCCCTCAGCAAAAGCCTACTCTTGGTGTTTGGTAGAAGAGAGAATGTGCTTAGTATAACCAGATATTTTAGGCAAATGAGGCAGAAGTGAGATAAGTCTGGGAAAACGCCAACTAATCTGGGTCACCAGATGGGATGCTATAAAGCAAAAGGCACAGTAGCAGCAACTATCTGAATAAGAGTAAAACAAAAGGACATAGCCATTATCAGTAGCTCTAATGTTTTTTTAACTAGTGGGGATGGCAACAGAAAAATCTGTATCAGACTTGTGCGTGCTTATAAACTAACAGATGATTAAGAGAACAAAACTGCACAAAACAGAAACAGTGTAGGCTATTTATTATCAAGGCAATAGTAAAAAAATGGGAATATTTAGTTATTAAAAGTTGTAAGCCAGAAAAAACAGCCTCTACTTTTTAAAGGATCTTGTGATTTTCTCCTGCATGTGCCTTTTGGCACTCAAGTCAAGCTGACATACGTCCATTTCTGCAATGTTGTGGGTAGCCAGTAAAATCCCCACTGTGGACTTCTGTGCCTGCACACAACATGAGCACTCTAACGAATCTGCTGAACATCTTTTTCAGCCCCAAAAGTTCTTATTTGACTTTGTTTTCAAAATGAGGTTTGAAGACACATATTTAAACAATAAATTCTGCTCTCATCTCATGAACAAGTGATGGGGCTTGAGACCTTTTGACTTCCTCCTAGGGTGCTTCAAATTTCATGCTTAGTCTGAGCAGTTGGAAGCCTCTCTTGGAGGTTTTGGGAATAGCCAGGAAGATCCTTCCATGATGGCTACCAAGGAGTCGCATGATACATCCAGTTCTGGTGTGTGGAGTTACTGGGCTTGGCTGGAGGAAGTATGCTGTCTTGACTAGTGCAAGAGGAAATTAGCACTCAGAAAGGTTTTACGAAGTGGTTATATGGATTTGGTAGAGATGGACCTCACCATCCTCCAGCAAAGACAGAATGACTGCTGCATCAGCCCTTTCCAAACACTTGTGTTTGGATTTGACACAGCAATAAGAAGGATCTCAACATCTAGGTTTCACAATGGAGATATGCAAATGTGTTTAACATAATGTAGAATTGGAGTTTATTGGAAACACACTAGTCTAACCGGTTGTCTTAGACATATGCATGCTTTCAAGGATGCATGGATTTGTTCATCTGCATATATAAAATAAGCAGTGCAAGGAGGACCGTAAGAACATAAAAATTGAGGCCAAGAGTTCATTTAACACAGGAGTCTGTTTCCAGTACATGGGGAAAAGGACACAAGAATTAGACAAGATTCCTTTCAGCATTCAGTATCTGCAGCTGATACAGCTGGAGAAAATGGACAAGCTTCCATCTATCTTCATCACAGCTGTAATAATAAATACTACTACTTTTCCCTAAAGACCTTGCATCCAGATATTATCCTTGCTACAAATCTGTTATTATTGTGTAAAACAAAGAGCTGAAACACGTCCTTCAATATTCCTCATTCACTCCATTTGTGTGAGAGGATGACATTTACCCCTGGTGATTTTTGGATGGGAAATGTCTATTTTCCCCCCAGTTCTATTTTTCAAAAATAAAAATATACACATCAAAAATAAAAATAAACATATCAAAATCTCCCAAAAATAACAATAATAATAAGACATTGCCTGGACTTGACTTCCCCCACCCCTGTCCAGTTTTACTGTGTGGGAGGTGTCCATGTTATTCTAATAACAAATTTGTGTAGCTGTCTGTCTTTCTTTGACGGTCACTCTCCAGGACTGAAAGAATTCATATTTTATTTTGGAACAGCAGCCAACAGCTGCTTGGTGGTCACTTCACGTGATGGACTCAAGGTCTGCTAACATCTGAATCGTGTTAGGCTGGAGATACAATAACTGTCAACAACAGGGACAGCACATATGAAAGTAGCATCAAAGCACTGAGAAAGACAAATACACTGCCTGGGGCTAAGGAGAAGATGAACTTCCATGCCTGTCAGTAAGGGCTGCCATATGTATTAATTCTGCTTTTCCATTCTGCTACTCAAAATCCACAAATATGTAGGCTTGTTTTAGGGGGGGGAAGAAATTCCCAAGTATGGGCTGGTTGGATAGATTTAGGTTTCTTTGGCTTCAGTTCAGTGAGAAATTAAGGTGTGGAAGAGAAGTCTGGACTTGGGACTATCCCTTCAATGTCAAAGGGAACTTAAGGTCTGGCAATATATAGGCAACACCTTGAAGTGGGCTTCGCTAAGGAAGGAAATATACTGTGACAATCTATTTTTGCAGTGCAATACTGTAGCTATGATGGTGTTGGGGTCTGACAGAAGGGCTTTTTTCCTTATATGTCAACATATACAGTAAAAACTGTTATGTCTCTATAAAAATATCAACATCCTGAAAACACAAGGCAGATGTGGAAGGAAAAAAAATATCAGCAAGGTTGCAAAATTGCTTGCACTTTAAAAAATCATTAAAATAATAATGAATGAATAGAATCATTTCATAGCAAGTTCTAAAAAAATTAAAAAAATATCAAGGTCTCAAATGCCTTGCTTTAATCAACTGTGCTAGATTATGGATGTAGCTTATCAGCTTGATCTCTTTTTTGGTCCCTTCTTCTGCCAACCTGCCCTTAATCATCAGCAGGCGAACTGGAAACATAAATGATCTCTGAGAGACTTGCTGGCAAGCGAAATCAGTGCCTCCCTCAGCATGGGTTTCTTGTAATTAGGGTCTTAATTCCACTCCTGCCATCAGTGGTCATCCTAGATTAAAGCATAAATGGCTTTTTAATGCAAAGACAGACTCTTAAAACAACATATTTTCCTGCTTCACCAACAAGCAGGTATATAAAAGATATTTAAAGCAATCAGACAGAAGGTTTAAATAAAGAGAGTCAGTTCACACAGCACTCAGCACAAAAATGTACCCATTAGAGTTATAACAAACCAAGACATGTTCCCTGATGCATAACTTCTTTGATTGACTCTTCTCTCCAAAGTCTGTAGCATCGCTGTGTTTTGAGCATATCCTGTGTAAGCTTATTAAATTGTTCCTCTAATTAACTTGATGGCATGAAGTCATAGTTGGACTTACTGGTTGGAATTGGATTTTGTTGTTTAATGTTCAGTTACAAGAAAAAAACCTGCTCGCTGGGGAAAAAAGTTCCCTGGTGTTTAAGAAAGATCAGTCTCCAAATATTAGCCAATTAAAGGCATAAGTGAAGTGTCCCAAAGACAAACAACATCCCCATACACACACACACACACACACACACACATATGCAGAGAACTAGAACCTAAGGCTCTGCTACCTGCTTAGCCCCAGAAGGGCAGAAACCGGAGGCACAGGAGCAGCCCTACTGCGGGGAGACAACACATTTCAGTAGCCCTTGCTTCACTGCCTCAGGAGCGCCTTTCCTATTCTCCAGGAGCAATAGGAATGCAGAAACCTGGTTTTCTGAATCTCCACTGTGTTTCTTCAGTTTCTTGTGTTACATTCCCTTTGAAGGAGTTATCAGGCTTCAGCACTTCAGGAATGGGACAAACCACCTGATTTTGGTTGTACTGATGAGGTGCCTTCAGCAGCACATGTGCTTTTTTAATGATGCACTGGAGCAGTACAAAAGTTAAAGACAGTAAACCAGCCTGGTAGCTTGCTAGAGTTCTTGCTAAAAGGCATTTCCCTCTTTTTTTTTCTTTTTCTTTTCTTTTTTCATTCCCCTTTTTCTACAGGAACTTTGTTTCTATGACTCATTATTTTCTTGTCCAAAGGACTTTACATAATGGAAAGGTAAATACAGCTTGGATTGGTACAAACCAGCTGACCTGGCCTGCAGACCAAAGGTGTGTTGATTTAAAAAGATTAATGACATCATCTTTTCCAAATAAAAACCAAAAATGAACACACTTTAGGAAAAAAAGGCATCTAATTTACCAGCAAGTGAGTAAAGAAATGCCAAGAGAATCATGACTTCTCCCTTTTTATAGGGCCTGCTTCTGCTTATGTTAGGGTTGATAAGCACAACTAAGCTGAACATGGAACTGTCCCCAAGCTCTCTTGAGGCTGAACATTGTTGCTACTGCTGTTTCAGACTTGAAGAAAAGAGAGTGTGCTCGAAACCTTTGCTTTTTCCTGTTGTGCCTGACATTCTAATGAAAGATTTCACCTGTGTTTCCAGGCTTTGCTTCATTAAAGCTGGAAGCAGCCTTGCTGTTGAACATCATGCACGAAGCAGATAATGGACGTGTGAGTCAAAGCTACTCACAAATATGCCCTTTTCAAAGTGAGGCCTATCGGATCTCATTAAGGCAGAGACCTGTTGCATATGAAGTCAGTGGAAAAATATGTCCTGAGGGCTACAAAACGAGAATTCCTATACATTATTCCAAAAAAATTACATCAGAATCATGATGCAAAAGAGAGCAAAAGAAAAAGCAAAAGTCTTCCCCAACAGCTGCCAAGTTTGCCTAACTTTCTTACCATGATAGACAGAGCAATAGTCAATTAATTTTCTTCCACAAACATATCCTCTAATTAGTGACTGCTCTTTCTAGGCTGAATAGGCAGTAAGCATGGCAAAGTTTATCTTCAATGGAAGGTAAATATGTACAAATGTGTATATACGTGGATAAAAGCACACAGAGACATATACATTTCATATAGCTTATATACTAGATAACTATTCACACAAAGTGTATGGCTTACCAGGGCCATCTGCCATTAAATCTTTTCACAGTACTTTTGTCATCTGATAAGGAGAAAGTGCATCTGCCTAATTTGCTTTGGAGATGGGAAATAAAATTTAAACATTGCTGTAGAATTGCCATTTTGTGTCTTATTATCATCATGCATCATGTTATTAGGACCTGGAAGCTTAGATGACCTCATAGCCCCCTTATTGAAGCTGCTCCATCTTTTATCAAGTTCCACAACTTTTATCGAGTGGTGGATTGACCTGGGCTGGACACCAGGCTGCTGGGCCGGGATACGGGCAGGGAGATCCCTCAGCAATGGTTGTCGTGGGCAAAATAGACTCAGCGTGGGGAAACTGGTTTAATTTATTACCAATCAAATCAGAGTTGGAGAATGAGGCCCCAGCCCGGGCCCCTCTCCCCGCGGGGCCACAGGCCCTGCCCGCAGCTGCCCCAGAGCCGCTGCCCGCGGGT
>JAVJGI010000050.1:53948047-54025948 GCA_035590275.1 Ibycter americanus
ACGGGGGAAGGTTCCGGCACCTTCTCACAGGAGTCACCCCTGCAGCCCCCCACTGCCAACACCTTGCCACGCAAACCCAATAGACGTAACCAGATGGTAGGAAGACTAGAAATGGAGCTGAGTGTTGAGCAGCCACACACATTTCCTTTTGAAATGGGGCAGTGCTGGGATGGATCAGTATCTGGCTGGGAGAGTATCTGGGGATTCTGGAGACCTTGCGCATGGGTGAAGGAGCTGTGGATGAACCTGAGACCACAGAATTGCATGAGCTGGTTCTGTAGTTTGGTGGAAAGTGGCAAAGGAAAGAGAGAGTATGGAATAACAGAGGCATCAGGATGGCACTTTCGGGCTGTCCCCCCAGCCATGCTGGTGGTGGGAAGTCCGGGGCGGGGGAATCCATCTGCCTCCCACGCTTCTGCAGAGATGCAGCTGCTGAAACACCCTGCTTTTAGCCATCCTGTGCTTTGCTTTCCCATCTTGCATTCTTCAGCTTGGGAAAGCATCCCAAAGCCATGCTTATCCCAAATACATTACATCTACAAATCCTTTGCTGTGCACCTGTTGACCATCCCCATCTCTTTCCAAAAATCCACATTGCTCAAGATCCAGTTTGAAAAATTCCCCTCGGGACCGTCATCCTTCAGAGGGACCCAATCAAACTTGCTGCCTGTGCCCACCTCTCCACACCCCTGCCTAATGTCACAGGACTGAATTTTTCTCGATTTCCCGGTAGGAAGGGTGAGGGGAGCTGGGAAGAGCTCGGGTGCCCTCTCCGGGCAGCGGGAGCGGTGGAGCCCGGCGCCTTCAGCGGGTCCGCAGCTCCATCTAGTGTCACCCAGCCGCACAGCGAGGGGCTGCGCAAACGGCCCGCAAACGAGGGACATACCGCAAAGAAACTTCGCTGTGCGAAACACGTCTTAACCAGAATATGAAGGGGGTTGCTCTTTCGGAAAGAGTTGTCTTCTTAACATATTGCAGCCACAGGTCTTTTTTTTTTTCTTTTCCATAGCTTTGCAAGGGATAATTGATGTCTACAAGGACTGGAGATACGGAGTGGTTCACAGGAGTGCGGTGTCGTTGGGGCTGAGCTTTCCGAGCCAAGGACAGCGTGTTGGGCCTTTAGTGGAAAGCACAGCATGAGAATTCAGTGGGAGCAAGGCTGAGTACTTGGTTCCCCTTTCCAGGGTTGAGTATCTTAGGTATGTTCCATAGAGTTACATTTCAAAGAAAAACTAGAAAAACGCAAGTATCAAAGTCCAAATTATAGTTCTAAAAAAATCTCTGTACAGAATGGGCCAGAACTCCATAAACACATGATTTAAAAAAAAATTTCCCCCCTTGCTTTTAATTATTCTTTTGGTTCCTAGAATCACTTAGCCTTCCTGTGTTGAGGGAGTTTTAGCCTTCTTTGTCATAAAGTCCAATCCAGACCCCAAACTTGACACTAGAATTTCTCTGACATCCTTCTCAGAGACTTCTAGTGGGCTTGCAGATGTTCTCTGAGGTCACTTAATGATGCAGGATGCAGAAGCTTGTGGAGGTGCAGTTCTCCCTTCAAAGAAATAGATATTTATTTAGAGCACGCACACATCTTGGGAGATAGCCCTGAGTAGCCATCGCCTCAGTCTGTCTGGATTCAAATTGGCCTTTTCCAGTGAAGTAGGTTTGCTGCTGACTGCATGCTGCCCTTTGCTAGGGGCACTTCCCCTCCGTTCTCCTCCGAAGCAGTGACATTATGCAGAGAAGAGCAAGCCACTGAGCTCAGTGTGAGCCAAATCATTTCCAAATCTGTGGTTGCTTCCTGTGATCATGAAGATGTACGAGCATTTCTGTGTAAGGTACATACAGGCAGGCAGAGGTCAGATGTACCGGACTTAGGACTTGAGAAGCAATATTGATTTTACATCCAGTGGTATTTGTTCAGTGTGTGCAAATACAGCCATGTAAATAACTGACTTTGCGTTTAGTTTTCATTACTAAGAAATTAGGAAAAGTGTTGGGTTTAAAGTCAAAGTCAAATGTGAATATGCCTCATGTTTTTTTTCCACATTTGAAAGGTTTTACCATTTAGATTTGAAGCTCTTTTTGGCCTCTTCAATCTCAAGGTTTGAAATTCCCCAAAGATTACAAAAGAGAAAGCAAAGCAGAAAATTTTGAGCAGTTGCTTATTCTGACTTAAAAAAAAATAAAGATTTTACAGTGTGGGGGCCCTCAATATTACTTCTAATTTCTTTGTTTTTTTCAACTGAAAGAAAATGGTGAAATTAGCATTAATTCAAAAAAGTGTTCTGTCAATCTGAATCTTCAGTTTTCAAAGGACAATTCACCTCAGGATTGTCACGCATTAGTATAAAGACAGGCTTACCTTCTTTCCCTCCAATTAATGGCTTAAAAATTATTTCTATGACCTGTTCCTGTATTCTCTGTATTCTCTCCCACAAAAACTGGTAGAGGAAACAACAGTGAACAGTGCCTCGGTGCAAACACAAATAAAAGATTTCTGCCATTTTCAAGTAACCAGATATTTCATGAATAACAAGGGTGTCTTTACAGACAAAGATTTATTTGCTGACATGTGTGATACTGCTGTGTGATCTTTTTCTATGCCAGCGGTACTTCCTGACCAAAAAAAAAAAAAAAAAAGAATCACCTTATACTCAATGGTTAGATCTTTTAGATCCTAAATAACGCAGGTAGTTCTGTGACTAGTGGAAACAGTGAAGGACGTGTTGGGTTTTTTTTTATGAAAATGAGCCTGAAAATTTGAACTCGCATTTGGTTTCTGTGATTTCTAGGTTTTGGTCTCCTGCACTGCTCTTTCCCTCAATAAGGAGTGCTAAAGAGGTCATGCTCCACTATATGATTCTGTTCTTTTTTTCATTAAATTGGACAAAAAATAATGCTATTCAGCCTCTGTTGCTTTGTGAAAAGTGGCTGGAATGGGACATTGGATTTCAAAATTTTTTGGGGAAAACAGGTAAGGTCACACAAGTAGACAAGGATCATGCATTTCATCTGCCATGAAACCACTGAAGAGACCACAGAACAATTTCATTTTAAGATGCTCCATACCACTAATTTCAGCACTGCATTTTGCTGTCACCTCATGGGTTTTGTTCCAGTGCTTGGGACTTATTAGAAGTCCTGGTTTCTACTCCTGCAAAGACAGATTTATTTATTTTTTTCCCCTCAGTTATTGCTAATCAAAACCATTTTTATTGACATTCCATTTCACAGTAGAGGAGCAGTTCAGGCATGAAAAATTGGATATCTAATCACATTGCTGATGTTCAGGGACATCTCAGAGGTGTCCACAAAGCAGATAGATACAGCACCACAGTTAGGAGATTGTACTGGGGAAGAAGGAGGATGGGGGGATATTTGGAGTTCAGGCATTTTTCTTCCCAAGTCACCATTACACGTGACGGAGCCCTGCTTTCCTGGAAATGGCTAAACATGTTTCCTGCTGGGAAGTGGTGACTGAGTTCCTTGTTTTGCTTTGCTTCTGTGCGCAGCTTTTGCTTTCCATATTAAACTGTCTTTATTTCAACCCGCGAGTTTCCGCACTTTTACCCTTCCAAGTCTCTCCCCCATCCCACCACAGAATCTCAACAGGGATTTTGTATGTCCTTCTGGAGCAGCAGCTGGAGGCCAGGCAGAATGTCCTCAGGTATCTCAAATGGGGCCAGATGTCCATCCTTAGGCACTTGAATTACTCTTTAAGTAGTTGCCTGGGAAAAACAAAAATAAGATTATTTTGTCAGATCTCTGGTGGGAATGCTGCCTTTTTGTTTTGACTTGGGGGGTTTCAGTGACGCATTTGAACTCTTTCCTAAGGAAAAAAAGCACTCACAAAACCCACATGCACAAATAAGTTACAGTATTTGGAGGAGGAAAAAAAAAAGAAAAGTTCTACCTAGTTGGAAAATTTATAATCTAATTTTAAAGCACAGTGCTTGGATTAGGGTTGTTTTGGAAGTGGGGGCAGGATAAAAGGACACTTCATTTAGATTATAGTCAGCTTTCCTTTGGTGGCATTCTGCTGGATTCAGTGAAAAAATAACCAACTTCCACTGCCTTCAGATCTAGCTTTGGATACTGCATTAGAACAAAATTCAGACTTTAAGGTACAGTTATGAGCAAGGCATAGCCCATAGGGTGTCTCCCCAAATATCACCTTGTTGGTCTGGTTGCAAATGTAGGATTCAAAGTGTGAGTGAACGCTTTCCATGGATGGGATACCTACACCCTTTCTGAAAAGCCCAGACAACAATAAAATCTGATGATTATTTTTTGTTATCAGGCTAACTGGTTCTTCTCAAAAAACCCCCATTGTTTAGGATTCTTTTATCTATGACTTAATTTTGTCTATACTTTTTTCCTTTGTTTTTAACATTTATGCATCAGCAGATCTTTGAAGAGTTGGCCTTATACAAACATTTACCGAGTTTATACATGTGCATTACATGGATGCTTCTTGGTGTACCCAAATTTCTGTAATGGGTTCCATAATAAAGATGATCACTTATTAGTTTTAAAATTAGTCCATGTGATTTCTGTTAGCAACTGCATGCTAATAAACCATCTCTTTTCTTGCATCTTTCTGAGCTCATAAGACCTTTCCAAGTGCTTGACTCATCTCAGTTTTGCACATACATGTAGCATTAATGTTCTAATGCTTTGCAGTATTTGTCTCCTAGTTTCTTGTTCTAGCTTGTCAGAGGTATGAGGAGATAAACTAAGGTGATAAATATGTCAGAGAGGATTTGTGTATGGTTTTCAGTTTACAGTATGTTGATACTTATCACGCAACATTTGGCATGTTGTGATTTTTCCATGAACTTTACTTAAGAAACAGAGAATTAATAAAATCTAAGCAAACTATTCCTACTTGTTCTGACCTGTAATTTTCTCTTTTTTTTTGGTTCACTGGTATACTTGAAGGAGAAAAACCAACCAGGTTGGCCTGAACACCTTCTCCATTTATAAGAATTAACAGCAAGCTGTAAAATCAATTATTCCTGCTCCTCCACTTCAAAAATCTCAGTTCAGTAGTGCCCTAACTGGCACTGTCTTTTTCTTTTCCTTCCTAACCAACAGGACTTGCTCTCTGGTAGTACGCGATTCAGGTGTCAGCTCCCTGTCAGACGTAAGACCTTTGTCTCTACACAGGCAGATGAGTGCAAAGCAGCACAGAGCTGTTAACAAGAGGTGATGCCAACCCACCTGCCTGTCAGGGCTCACTGCAGAAGGCAACGTACAGGGGAGAACATGCCCTGAGCAGCAGCAAGGGGATCTGCATGGGTTGCCTGCATTATCAGCGTCTTTAAAGGTCACCAGCTCTGCCTTCTTTTTCTCACTAGATCCTTCAATTCTCTGCTGTGTAAATCTCTTTTTGTTTAATTCATCATTGCAGCTAATACAGCACCACAAACAGCACTTGGGCACATACCAGCAGCCCCTCAGCCTCTTCAGGCCGCTAGGGAGTTTTGCATTTAACGAACACAAAAGAGGACAGTCTTCCTGTTGTCGCTTCGTGTTTCATGAAATGTCTTTTTAATTACGGTGATTCTACCTCGGTAGCTTTTCCACTATAATAAGCCCTCCACTGTCAGGAGGAGAAACAATAATAACAACAAACCCTGCATTAGGAAGAAACATTTAAGTCCTTGATTCAAAGCTCATCGCCATCTATTAATTAACGGAGGCCACAGGAGCTGTTTTTGTCATTCTCAGAAGAGAATTGTATTTGCAACTGATAGTTATATCCTTTGTAATAGGAGGCTGCAGAAATAACCTACTAATCACTGGATCGTTTCAACCTGAATTAAGGTGGTGATGTTTCCAAGAAAAGATCTGAGGATGTGTACCCAGGCCCGGCCTGTATTCAAGGATGTAATCATGTATCTTTTCAAGATTCATACGCCTGCTTGAAAAGCAATTCTAAGAATAAACTAACAATGCAGAACAGCCTGTGTTACCTTGTGCATTCACCTTTGCCTACATTCTGCTTCTATTTAATTTAATTTGATGGTTAATATTTGCATCAGGAGTGGAAGATTTAGTATCCAGTGTAAATAGGATTTTTTTTTATGGTTTCCTTACTAATATCTCAAAGAAAAATTCAGGATTTCTTAATGGCAAACATAATAAAATATTATTGCTTAAAGAGCTTTTATTTAAATAGTGGAATCAACCTTCCAATCCTGGCATATTTAAAATGAGAAAATACATTGGCTTGTTGGGGTTGGGGTTTTTTGTTTCTTTTTAAAACTGAAGAGCATGAAAAACAGTGGTACAGTTCAGTGCAAAGGCATTAACACCTGATTATTTTCCCTGACAATGTCTGTAGCAGAAAACTCAGAAGAGGTAAAAGAGCACAACAGCTATGCAGTGATTCTTCCAAGAATATCTGGCTGACTTCCAGCAATCTGCAGCTCAGCAAGTTCTGAAAATGTTCTGGGCCAGATTGGTCAATGCCTTAATTATTTGTTACACAAGTCAATCACTTTAAACACAATGTATTAGGATCAGCTGGTCACATCTGAACACCTGTTGATTCATTTGGCCCTATAAATTGATGATTAACTGCTATTAAAAGCAGGTATTTGTTAAGGGTGGTGTGTGATCTCAGTTTTCATCCTTCTCTTCTTCTGGTATTGCAAATAATTAATCTGGGAGAATTAAAACCTATTTATAAATAAAAAAAAGTAACAGGAAAAGGGGTTCAGTAAATACGTAGAAGTGATGAACTGTTCAGTACAGAAAACTAGTTATTTTAAGTATAAATGGAATTATCCTTACTTAAGAGGAACTTCAAGGTTTTATGTTCTCTGGCCTGACTACCATAAGTCCAAAGTCTTTTTTTCTAGTTTTGGAATATTGTTGGAGGAAGCAGAGGAAGGCAATCACAATTGTCTTTAAAAGAAAGTGATTTTTTGACAAATAAGCAAGTTCATACGATGGGATCTTTGAAAAGATGAAACCTCACAATCCCAGAGGGTAAGTTTGTTTGTCTGTCCCCTTTCTGTGCTTTGCATCATACTTGCACTGCTTCTTAGTCCTGCTCTCCTGGTTGTAAACCCATTGTAATGCTTAGTTAGTGTTTTTCTGTAGTTTATATTCATGAGTTCCTGGGTATAGATCAGTCCTAATGCTGACTTGGTTTTCATGCAGCTATTTTTCATTGGTATTTACAGTAAGAATTTTCTCAAATTATTCAACTAATGCTGTAGGAAATAGCTTAATTCTCTGAATATAATTGTTCAATGTAGTCACTATTGCACAGTTCTCTCTCAAAAAAAACCAAAACCCACCCAAAACAAACAAACCCAAACCACCTTATGGTTGAATTACATGATTTTTTTTAATGGAAAGAAAATGGCTTTGATAAGTTTTCTCACAGTTCTATTTCTGTTATTTATAATGACCCCTAGAAAAATAAGAGTAACAATGGGCAAACTCCACACAAAAACGTAACTAAAGAAGAGCATCTTCCCCACATAGCTATGACAAAAACCAGTACAGTTGGCTTTTGATCATCTAGAATACTAAATCCAGCAATGGTCGATTTGTTAGATAGGATTCAAATAATGTCACTTGAGAATTACCTCACGTGGCATTCTGCTTCTGCTACTACTGTTTTCTTAAAATATGGATTTTCAAGTAGCACTCAGAATTGCATCCACTTACCCTTAATACATCATACTGTTCAGTTACTACAAAAAATGTTTAATGGCAAAAAAGTGTAGCAGATACAGCAGTAAAGTATGCAATCTATTTTTCTGAAATACTAAGTTTGTTCAAAACAGAATCTGACTTAAGCAATGACTACAGCCTTAATTTTGACCCCAGGTGGTATTTTGACTTACTGATTTGAAGTTTAAACAATAGTCTCACTTTGATTGAAATGAAGATTTCTTTTTAATTTCCTTGTGAACCCCACAATAGTGACAAATGTAATTTTTTACAGTTTGCTTGCAGATCAGTTAAACTGTTGAAAGTTCACAAATTTTGCAGGATAAAAACTTCTTTGTTTCATTGGTCTGTTCCTGGAGGAGGTTCAAGGATTTTTCCTCCTGCACTTATGTATCAAGGGGTAAGGTGATAATTATCTGGTGCCACCATACTTGTGTTAACATGAAACAAAAGCCTAGCTCTTAAAAAAAAAAAAAAAAAAAGATTCCATATTACTTTGTCATGGATTTTTCATGAAGAGTGGTTCTGCCACTAAAAAATGGACCTGTTCATTGCTTATTAGTTTGGATTGTGTTTTTAGCTAGATGTGTTATTTGAAATATGGTTTTCATCAAATCTAAAAGCAGTTATTTGAAAACCCTTTGACAGCCGTAAGATTTTTTTTATGTATTTAATCTCTCATGGTTGGGGGAAAACTTTTATACAAGCAAAGGAAAGAGGAAATAAAAGGAGGGAGGTGGGAATAAGGATGAGAAGAAAAGAGAAAAAGGTCTCCCTGTAGTAGTTTTCATAGCCAAAGTTGATGGTTGCGTTTTTTAATATATTTTATATTTGATCCTTTTTCATTATTAGCCTGTCAGATACTATTTGTGAAAGAGGAAACCCTTCAGCTTCTCAGAGTCTGAAGGGACTGCTGTTCCTGAGATGTGTGGTGGCTTGGATTGTGCAGTTACTTACATGTGCTCCTCAGGGTAGCATTTAGGGAATACACTTTGTAGCAACCACTTTGTCAAACGTGAGGTATGTTACAGAAGGGGAGGATCTCCCTTGGTACCCCACAGCCAGTAGAAAGGAGAGAGATGCCTTTCCACAAATTTCAGAGCAGAAGCCTAACTTTGGCGTTCCTGGGGACGGAGTCTTTTTAGAGGAAACTAATTTAAGGCTTTCATCCAAGATTAAATGTAAATGGATGTAATTCACAGTTCTCCTTCCATAGGCCAAATATTTATTTTGAAGGGAGTAGGCTGATGTGAATGTGTTTTACATAGATACCAAAAGAATTCTCTGTTTAATCCTGGAGACTGATGGTCCTCTTGATTTCCCAAAGTAGTTACTTTTTAGGGCAAATACCTAGTGCTCTGATGACTACAACTTTAGCTGGAAGACTTACAAAGAAAGTTTCATCCCTACAAGATTCTGTCCCATTTGAGGATTGTGACTCAGAAATCTTTACAGTATTTTGTACTCCCAGAAACTGTGTCAATTAATTTCCCCCTACGCTTAGCTTGTAGTGCTTGGCCTTGAGCACACAAAGTTTCCCTCACAGGAAAGCTTTTGGTTCCTGTTACGATTTCATTTTTCTTTAGTTCTCCTTTTCCGAAATGCCAGCACTCAGGATAGTGAGTCTCCAGGGGGCAGATCACATAAAGAATTTATGTATTGGATTCATTTAATCAGTATAGTCAATGGCACACAGGATCCAATTGGTCTAATGTTAAATTAAAAATATCAGAAAAAAAAAAAGCAGAAAAAAGACAGTTAAGCATGTCTGCTTTTCTTCTTTCATTACAAATAAAGCTATGGCATGAGAAGCACAGCTGTACATATCTAAAACATAAAAACTTAAAGAACTCATACTTTCTAGGATCAAGGATGAATTGATCACCTGGGAATGGTGGCTGAATATATATCAGGGTTGTGTGTTTATATTTATTTTTATTTAGATATTTTGCATTATTTTTCTAATAACCGGTCATTTAAAAAAGAATCAATGTGTTTACATGCTGCAGTCTTGTTCTGTGTGTAATTCTTAGCTAATCGAAAGGTAATCAGCTCTTAGCTAATCATTCTCCTTGATGGCTCTTCTTTGCACTGTCCTATGACTATTAAGAAATTGGCCAACTCATCTCACTTGTGCATAAGGTGTTTGCATCACACCCATGTATCACCTTCATTACACTGTTCCTCCCTGAAGTAATGCTTCTTCTAGACATTAAAAACTTCTGTGAATATATTTGCACCGTTATCATCTCCTGAATGATGTTCAGGAGTGCATTTGTTGTTGTTTAGAAAAATTAGTGGTGGAAAGCCAGTATTCTCTTAATTGTTCAGAGAAGGGTTTGTCTCTTGGTGTATGTCCATGACAGAGCTGACCGTATTTCCTTGTTTAATGGAAACACTAACACAGGAAGGCACAGCAACAACTGTTCTACCCTAATTTTTGACAGCAGAGCACTCTGGCTTGCCAGTGCCCCAGAAGTTCTGTAGATTCCACCGATCTCCTGATGCAGCTCTTGTGACAGGTCTGCTTTTCTTATTATCTGCCCTTCCAAGGCTTGTTTTTGTGCGTTGTGCTTGCACTGGGATCATTAGAAGTATGCAGTAATATCTTCCATTGAAAGAACAGAAATGAGTGACATCAACAATAATTACTCAACTGCTAGTGTTTGTATTAACATCCATGCATCCTTACAGTCATCACAGAAAGTACATTCTGTTATGAGCGGGTATTTTGCCACACCTAGGAAGCTAAAGAAGAAAATGCACTTTGGGGCCCTTTACATGTTCTCAGCTCTTCAGTATATATGAAGGGGCTAACAGTGTGCTCATAAAGTCATGGACACCATCCCTTTCTTACTGGGAGTCCAGCTGTGAGTAGTACAAAATTTACTTAAGTGGCTCCTTGCAATATGCAGAAATACAATAAGCAAGAAACTAAAATCTAATTATAATGTCCCCACAGTAAAAGACTACATATATATATATATATATACACATATATGTATATTTTTAGGTGAGATAGAAGGGATTGCTTCAAATAAAGGAGGTGAAATCATTGGTGAAGTGTAGGATAACCAGATGATACAACCATGCACGAAGCTTAGCATCCTAAGGACAAACAGTTGTGATGGTGTGAAAACCAGGTTTAGGTAAAGGTGTGCAGCCAGGCCTTGATGGAATTCAAATCATCTTTGAGAAACACATAACATGGGTTTCACCTTACTGAAGATGAATGTTAAAAGTCAACCTGGTTGGGATTTACCTTATTTGATTTCAGGATTTATTTTCCCACACAAAGGAATCTAGTTCCATTTACACCAGGTAGTCTCAACCTGTCATGACTTCAGTGCCCGTGTTTCATACCTGCCAGCCTCCTGTGGATGGTTAATATACTAAGGCATCTCAGTTGGCACTAGTCACCTATTACTGGACAACTTAATTCAGCCTTAAAATACATAAAGTTATACAGGATCTTAGTCAAAGGAGTCTAAAACCCCATTCAACAGGTTACATGATGGTGCCATTTTAGATGATTATTGACCCCAATGGAAGCTTAAACATCCAATCTGCATCTAGATATCCACATGTTGGTATCTGAATGTCTCAATACCTTTAACAACCTCCACTTCACATATCCCTTTGAAATCACTTAGACAGAATGGCTTAGGACTCAGTACCTGCTACCACAGTACGGTAAAATGAATTTCTAGCAGGAACTTTCTATGTCATTCCCGTAACTGTAAAGGTAGCCTAGCTAATTAGTTTAGACTAGCTATTAACCACAGCAGGAGCTCGCTTTTCCAGCTTACACATCCAGATAGATGCCTGCACTAGGTATCAAAACCAGTGTGTGGAATTTCACACTGAAAGTAAGCATCTACATCTCAGCGATCTTCCTATCCTTTTTTCAGAGATGGTGGAGAGGACTGCGCCCTGAGGAGCTGATTATCTTGTCCTCTGTAGACATCTAAATTGTCAGGCAAACTGCATTCAACAGTGTCTGTGACTGAAAATAACCTGGAATAATCAGTTCAGAATTACATTCTTAATGTCTGAAATTACAGGGGTGTGGGATGAGCGAGCTGTTTGACCCCCCTCTACGGTCAGTGGGAAAATTGGCATAAGCAAAGAGAAGAATCTCAACAAAAGATGCCCTTCTCTCTGTTAAAAGAAGCAGAGACCACTATACCCTAGTAGCTGAATTTCTGTGTTGTTAAAAATACGTTACTTATGTTTACCTATCCTCCGTTTTGTAGGCTCAACCTACATATAGGAGAAACACAGGACTTTTCTTGGCCCCTATAAAAGGAGCAAGCTTAGTCTTAAAACGCTTTAGTGAATAAAAGTCAGTGTTGTTCTACTCATCTTGAAAAACAACCAGAAATGAATTTGAGTTGAAACAGCCAGAGGAAAGCAAGAAAAGAAATTTATAATGTAATGCATAGAACTATTTCTGAGGATAGGAACAGCTGGTTTGTCAACTCTTCAGACTATTAATAGGAATGAAGATTGCATTGTGTGTCACTAGGAAAAGTAACTTCCCTTAGGTTTGAAAAAATTACTTTCTTATTCAACAGAGAAGTTACAACAGAAATAGAGGAGGGATCACTGACAGATTTTTTTTTTTAAAGTAGAAAACCTGAAAAGATTAAAGTAATTGATTTTAAAAAAGACTGATTAGTAGATAAGTACAGATAAGATATATTTTTCAATTTCAGAAAGCATCTTAGATGCTTGGGCAGAATTGAGTTTACAGATTAAAACATGTGTGACAGAATCCACATGAGCCAAGTGTCCATGACTGCCTGACAAAACCCTGCCTATATTTCTGTGGTGTCCCTGGAGTCAGGCCAGGGAGCAGTAACGGAATATGGGCACATACAGAGTCTGAGGCCTAGGACACAGCAGGAGTCAGTTTTACCCAAGAAAAACAGTAAGCAGATAACACAGCTAATGTATGCAAAGAAAATTAATTGGACCAACTATCTTCATGCAGCTCTAAGAACTCATTTTCTGAAACTTGGTGCCTTACCTCTTTAGTATCTCAAAACCAATCCATTCCTTCAGTTCCTGCTTTCACCCCACCCTCTCAAACATCACACAGAGATCACCCTCAGGAATAAAGCTGGTCTTTTTATATACCCTCCATTTTTTTAAATACAGCGGAGTTTTGCTTGTCATTGTAGTTGCAATATGTTTCTCAGTAATGTCATGTTCTATCTAACCATTGGGTTACGTGTTTTCAGTAATTACAGCCTTCTTCCCATCCTCCCAGGGCTTTTTGTTTTGTATCTTTACTCAGATTTATCAAAAGATTGTTTAGAAGTGTCAATAGTGTCACCTTTGTTCTCTGGCTGATGGCTTGTATTGCAGTGTGGTGCTGGTACTCTATGCTTTTGTTGTCTAAGGAGGTGCTTGTGTATGCACACAGAGGAAATGCAGTTGCATTTCCAAAAGATTTTTGTTATGGAAAAGCCTTATTCAGGTAGCATATGGTACCGAAAAAACATTCTCCAGCTTCTACAAAGGTTCTAAGCAGCTCAGTAAATGTCAAGTCATTTTCATTAAATGGCATCAATTGATTCACAATATCCATGATGGGGATTAGGAAGAATCTCAGGTCTATTGCTTTATTGATTAATTTTCATACCATCATGATGGGTAGCTTGCTTGTTGATGTTAACAAAAGGACATTTTTATGCACAGCAGAGTTATATTCTGAGCCAGGTTGGTGGTGTAGAGCAGGAGGAAAACAAAGCTGGTTCTTATCTTAGATTAGTTATCCGATAATTGGTGAAGAAAAGAAAAAAAATGCGTAGTTATAGCCTGCTTATCAGGCAAGGAACTCCTGTGTGATAAAAAGTAGCAAAATGCATCTGCGCATACAAGATGTTATGAGAAGTATGGTTGCTTTCCTGAATTATTTCATGATTGGATCTTCTTTGGGTACATGCAGAGAAATGACAGAGTAGAATGAATAAAGTAAATGAATATGATAAACAGAAATTAGGTTTTAGCCTAAATAAAGTTTTAACCTATAAAAGGATCTGTTTAAAGTAATGAAGGGATTAGACTAAGGAACTTGGAGACTTTAACAGAGGCAAGGTTTATAACGTTAACTACAGTCAGATGTTACAAAAACCCAAGAACAGACTTTGTTTTCTTTATTAGCATGGACAAAAACTCTTACAAGAGGAGTTTGCAGCTAATTAATTTCAAGCTCAAAGATTGGAATATGGCCTGGTTTTTAGATCAGCTGGAGATCAGATAGGAAAAGCAGATAGAGGAGGAAAAATATATAATGTAGGAAGCACTGAGAAACCACATCTGGTCGAAGAAGCAATGTCTTCTCCTAAGGACAGCTTATAAACACCCGTATCATGAAACTACACAAAAATCTACCAACAAAAATGGCTCTCACTTGGTTTGCTCCAAACAAGGAGACTGGTTATGATGATCTAAAAGACTTCATCAACGTGACATGAAAGGCTTTAAATGATGGAATCCATTTGAAATATTGTAGACTGGAATGTCATGCTGATACTCATTTAATTACATCTTTGTCTTTACAGTGCGGCTTCCAAGAGCAATTTTGTTTTGAAACACAGCAACAAAATCCCTGAGCAACATGACCTGACTTTGAAATTTGACCTGTTCTGAGGGGAGGAGGTGGCTGGGACCAGATCTCCATAGGTCTCCTCGGACCTAAATTGTTCTTTTATTCTGTGATCTTGTAGACCCAAGTTGGTTGAAAACTGTTCAGCAGGAATTATAATCTGTTCCTATCCTGGGGGTATTTGATAGGCCTCTACTTTGCATTTTCGCTGGCATTAGAGTTAGGAACTGCCTGATACCACGTGGTGCCTGCCCTGTAGCGGGATCCTAAAAATTACTCCAGTATGATGAGAACCACCTTATTGACTAGTGAAAGTTGGCCACAGCATCAACTCATCCACTACAGGTGGGGAAAATCAGTCAAAAATCAGACTTCAAATTATTTTTTGAGCTTTTAATCTATTTGTTTTATAACAAACTTGATTTTTGGAGTAGCATTTGAGGCTTATCTGTAAGTGATCAGATGCCATTATGCACTAATGAAAATCAAACATAAAGAGGAGGCAAACGGGAGTTTGGTTACAAATGTTGTCCCACAAACCTATCCCTTTGTGTTCCTCTTTATTCTGCACAGGTTGTAGAACTGGCTGTCTCTCTAGCATGAGCCTGGGGATAATATTTGATTTTAGATCCAAATTCCTTTGATTTGCAAGACTGAGGTAGGGTACGTGCTGATACAAAGCACTCATAATTCAGCATTTAAATACAGCTCTCCACACATATACAAGTTGTCTAGATTCCCATTGCAAGAGAGAAATTAATAGTTGCCACTGACACGACTCAGTTTCTTAAACATAGGTAAGGAATGCCACTCAAGGTGGCCTTATATATCTGAAATATCTAGGTGGAGCTGGAAAACAAGATATAGGACTTACAGGAGAGCTATACACATGCAAAAAGCTGCAGAAATATATATTTCTTCTAATGGGGTTAGATGCCTTCTTTGGGGTAACTTAGGTGAGCCCTGAATCTCTGACTATACAGGACTTTTTAGTTTAACACCACTGGGAAATAATGGATGATAAACAAGATATGAAATAGCACTTAAATCTTATCAAGAAAAAAAATGCTTTTTTCATGTCCACAATTCCTGTTCTCCCAGGCCCTGAAAATAGTTTGGTACAATTTTTACTGTGGCAAAACCCCAGAACTGGTGCCAGTTCTGTGAACCCTGACATTTCAAAAAAATATCATGTTTTTGCCTTCTCCTGCCCCCCACCAAATCCAAGCTGCAGGCAAGAAGATCCTTAGCTTTTACCTATTGCACCAAGAAATAAAGCTATATCCAAGGCATCTTTGTAACACAAAGGCCAGAAAGACCTTATGCAAGTTGTGGAGAAAATTCTGTCACTGCTCGAAATTTTCTGTCTGAGAGAAAGGGGATGCCAAAACCCAGAAACTCCATCTCCAAGAGTCCCCGGGGAATACCACACTGTCAGACCCACTGATAACCCAGAATGTTTGAAAACCTGCTACCCCCAGCCAGAAGCATAGCCTCATTAGCAGATGGTGGGGTCAATCCAGCATCTGTTCTTGCACAGAGAACACCTGCTTCCACATCCACCCTAAAAGACCAGTCGGTGCCCCAGCTGCCCACAGTTTTGCAGGTGGGTGACCAGAGGACAGGTTCATAGAGCTGGGTGCAAAATCCCAGGGGGATGCTGGAGCATGCCCTTCCCTCTGCCCCAAGCCTGGTCCTGTGTGGAGGTGCCGGAGTCCCCCAGGAGGGACCCGGGTGTTGGGCAAGGGAGGTGCAAGACTCTCCGGGGCGGGTCTTGGGCAGGTGGAGGCGGGCTGAGCATCGGCTTTTGGCAGCTTCACAACAGGCAGAAGGAGCAGGGAGGACCTGGCTGCTGCTGCGGAGGATGCTAACTTTGTGCTGGCTGCTGCTGCCGCTGGTGAGTGCCCGGCGGTGGTCCCTCTGGGGCTGGGGCTGGGGAGAGAGAGGTGGGGCACTGCACATCTGGCTTCTGACACAGTTGACCACAGCTGGATGGCTCTGCAGCTGCCC
This sequence comes from Ibycter americanus, assembly GCA_035590275.1. NCBI lineage: Eukaryota > Metazoa > Chordata > Aves > Falconiformes > Falconidae > Ibycter > Ibycter americanus. Next base: position 53,964,372 of record JAVJGI010000050.1, read on the forward strand.
TGCAGGATCTGGTGGCGGGGGTGTCTGCAGAGGCAGGGTAACTTTTCTCCTAACAGGGAGCAGGTAGAAAGAAAGCAAAATAAGGAAAGGATTAAAAAAAAGGAGGACAGGAATGTAGGAGGGGAGGAAAGAAAAAATATTCCTGAGTTAGGTTTGACACAGCTCTTTTCTTTAAAATTTCCCAGCCTTAAGATGCTATTAATACATGTCTTTTGATCCCATTCACTAGAATTGCAGTTTCCAAAGGACAGAAAAGCATCCCTAAGTCAGAATAGCTGTAGCATGGCTTTAGAGGGACAGAAGGGGACAGCTTGCGGTCCCACTTGCCCTGAGAAAGGCAACTTTGCTGAAGAAGATACCTAAACCCGAATATTTCTGCCTGATGTATTTGGGACATTTACCTCTTTGAGAGGGCACTGATGTTTTTACTGCTAAAAGCATTTGCTTATAATATCACCGAGCAGGAGCACAAACTGTCTTGTGTCTGCTATGCACTGGAGACAGCAGGTGAAATTGTAACATTAAACATCAGGGAAGATGTATGAGCACAGAGACACTGTTCCAGCATGTATATCCCTCCCTAAGCCCCATGCTCTACTGCTGGCATTGGCTAGGCTCGTTAGCAAAAGCTAGTGTAAGTACAAGTATAATCATATCTACATAGATGTGACTATATACATATATATTTTCCCCTCAATCTTCAGCCTCAGAGAATTGTTTGGAAATGTTCCTATGGGTGTGATTCCCAGGGACTCATTAATTCTAACTTTAGCCATTTCACAGTTAAATGTTTAGTGTAGGCTGGGATTCAGGCTCTGGCTCTAGTCGAGACAGGGACAACCCCCTTACCAGGAGGCATTTCATCTTGCCCTGAGAAAGACAGATGGGTGAATGTTCCTCTAGGGCCTGTCATCTTCCACAGGTAACAGAGAGAGCCTAGATGGTTACAGACTGGTCTTGACCCTTTCATTTTAAAAGGTGAATGATGGGATGCGAATTTTCACACCTGCAGCTTGCATCCGGTGGGATTTGTTTTTTCCTCTGTTTTTACACAGCTTTATGTACAAGTGATAGGATATAGGTCCTTGCTACGTAAATCTTGTCATATATAGTTGTTATCATGTGTATCACCCTTCTTTCAGGGAAATCTAGTCAGCCTGAAGTGTAACAGTGCTACAGGTAGAGTGACTTTGGCATCTGGACTAGCCTTTTCATCCATAATAGAGGCACAACTTATTCTTGCAGCTGTCAGCAGAGTGGAGCTAACCCGAAGTGATGTATCATGCACATCTGTGGGCTGCCACGCGTCATCTTAATGTTTTAGCATATTGCAGCAGACTGTGCCCATAATAAAAGAAATTCTGCAAACTGCATGATCTGCGTAGCTTTCGGCCTCAAACTGTTGCTCATACATGAACTCCAACTGCACGTCTGGTAAGAGCCAGTGCTCTAAATGTCAGTGCTTTTTGTGTCTCAGACTAGTCTCGTGGGAAGCTTTGCACCCTAAGTTAGACAGTCAGGGAAGGCTAGAGATCCACAGGATGTATTGAGTAAACAGTCCTTTCATATTTCAAAGGATCATGTCAGAGCAGACAAATAATTCTAGTGTGGATTCTGCAAATAATTTGTTCTTCCGAGATGAAAATAAAGCAGAAGGGTAATCTTGAAAACTTCCTGTGTGAAACCGGGTACTTTTACCTCCTACCAGCTCCACAGGGAGCTGTATGGTGCAGGATATACTTTGTGCCTGGCAGAATAGAGTCCTTGACATTAAAAATTACCATTCACTTGTAAGTGACAAGGAACAGAGAGCGGTGGTGAGTGCTGAAATGCATAAAAATGACTTTTTCTGTCTTAAAGAGTTCAGAGTCTCAGGAAACAGAGAATGGGGAACTCTGCATTCCCTGCCCTTCCTGCTGAGCTAAGCTGCTCTCTTCCTCAAACATGTAACAGCTTTTCACATTTCTGGGGAAGGGGTCCAGCCTGATCTAATGAATGGAGGTGCGAATGGAAACATAGATGAGTTATTGCTGAGCTATACATTTGCTTTAACAAAGTGTTTCTTGTGGTAACAGGCATATGGATCCAAATCCATGGCAAGATGCTGAGCTCCCAATAAAATAGAGCTGGGTGCCTAAGAGCCACTAATGTTTAATTTGTGTTGGAGGGATGTACATGCTTCTTCTAGGGATCCATTCCCCACAGACCTTAAATTCCCCTCCATAAGCAACTGGAGGTGTGGAAGAATCAGTCTGTTTAGGCATTTTGTTAGCCTGGAGGGAGTTAATGGAGGGAGACAGCTCCTGTACAGTGAGTCACTGTCCTCAGATAGGTGTCTGACAGAGGTAGGAGGAATCCTTCCCTGCAACTGCTTGTCTGCCTTCATTGATCATTAAGGGAGGCTTGATGGGGGATTTCAGATTAATTATCTAAAATTATCTATCTAAAATTAAGAATCTTGTCTAAGACCACTCATTTAGCCTCCTTCATTACTACTGGGAAAAGGTGGAAACACTCCAAAAACAATGGCTGTGGCTTCAGTTGGGTGAACTTGCTGGTAGACTTTGACATCTAGGTTTCAGTTCTTTGGAATCAGGTGACATGAACACCACCTTTAGGCAAACATGCTACACATTCAGAAAGGGAAAAATTTCTCTTTAATTTGGAGGAATATTTGCAATAGCAGAAAATGAGGATCCTCAGTTATTAGAGTTCTGTTATTTTTTAAGTCTTAGTGATAATTAAATGCTCTACCAAATTTAGTATGGAGCTAATAAATTCAGTTTCATTTTTCTCATGATCGTACTAATTACATAGGGTTTATAAACGAAATAAATTAGTATGGCTGTACTATCACATACAAAATACCTACAAGTAAATACATATAGTGATATACATGGATTTGTATGTATAGCAAGTACTATTCTGTATAAGGCCACGCAGTTAAATACAGTCAGATAAATACAATCCAATACACAGAAGAGCATTCAAGCATTACTCCAATGTCTTAAAAACAATCTTGAAAAGATATTCCTCTAAATGACTGTAAGGCAATCAGTGTCTTAGCTTCTCTTGTTCCATAGGTAATCGAGTTAGAAAGAGAAAACAAGCACTGAAAATGTCCTCTAGGTAGTCGTTTTCAGCCAAAAAGACTCCTGAAATAATCTATTTAACTGGCTGAAGAGAAAGATTGTAAATAGGTCTTTACCTTTGGGGTTGAAAGCTTCTGGGATAAAAGACTGTGCCAGAGCCTGTGGTTGAGGGCAGGACTTTCTATGACAGCTAAATACGTTGCTGGTGACTGGGGTCGTGTCACTGCTGTGGTGACCTCATGCTTTACAGTCAGGCAAAAGCCAGAGCAGCAAACATGGTTCGGGTATGGTAGAAACAAACTGGATGCTCATCTATTTTTAGAAGTGCATTTGAGTGGTGGACTTTCTTGCTGCATAGTCAATCTTCAGTTATTTTAGGTGGTTCCTTGTAGTTTTCTGACAGAACATAATACTACATATATTATTATAAATACCCCAGAATTGCTTACAGGGCACAGTGGATAGGCAGATCCTTGCTGCAGTGATGGTGAATATAGCTGTACTGAAATGGACAAGGGCTTATGGAGCTCGACGTTGGTCCCAGCTCCCTTCAAAGCACATGTGAAAATTGACCCTGACTTCGGTGACCTGTGCTTGCCACTCTCACAGCTTTCTAAATTAGCACTTGGCTTTTCAAGAAAGGAGTTAAGCAGATGGAAGGAGACAGGCCTTATGGAAGATTTTGATGAGATATATTCAGCAGACTGAGAAGTCTAGGAAAAAGGCTGAGGTTTTCTTTGTCTTCTTCAGTTGCTCAAACTGTGTTTGACATTTTTCATGAGCTTCCTTCAATCCTATAAGCCTTTCCTGTTTATCAAAATTTCAGTTGAAAAAAATATGTGTGTTCCAGAGCATATCCTGGTCCTCTGCACTGTCTTTGACATGACTGGCCAATGTTCAGGACTGACTGAACACTCCATTCCACGGTTGTAAATCAGCAGGGGATGCACGAGTTTTAAATGTCTTTGCTGTGCCTTTCTGTATCCTGAAATACCAGCTGAGTTTTAATCCTCCAAGCTGGGAGTCGGTGTGTGATGTGAGTGGCAGAAAACTCTCGTTTTGTATAAGGGAGAGCTAAAATATTCAGGCATCAGAGTCACATCAGAAAAATTGAACAGGGGAAGCACAGACAGGGAGAACAGGGAGTACAGGGAGGATTTCGGAGCAGATCTGAGATGAGATCTGAGATGCAAATGCAAGCTGTAGAGACAGAAGCAAATAGAACAGTGATTAATATTCTTGGTAAATGATTTATGCACTTGATGCAAAACCTATTTGTGAGGTTTTAGGATTGCACAGCAACTAAACTAGACCACTGGAAGCACCCTTCAAGTTCTTGAAACCTTCCCATCTTGCCAATGAATTCAGCTAGTTCTTCAATTTTTGATTAATTTTCAAAAAGACTGTTATCAATTTACTTCTGGCTTTTTGATCCCATTGAGCTGCTTTTTCAAAAGTGACTGATATATTTAGTGCCCAGCTTTGAAGCACTTCCTTTGTTTTCAGAGAGCATAGAAAATGTCCCTACCTTTCCCCTAGTGTGCTAATGGATTTCTTAATGAGTGAAGATCTGTCTTTTGTGTGACATCTAAATTATAGATTACCTACCACCACAGCAGCCTAGGGGCATCATCTTCAGATGGGCTCTCAGGAAAGATTGCTTTTAACTAAGTTGGATTACGCATAGCAGGAGCAAGTTGCTAGCACTGGCTTGCTAAGTCTGATGTTGTCCAACAAGAGCAAATCACAGCCCAAAGTGCCATTAGCCTGATTTGACCAGACTTTTCAGTGGTGCCCAGTGACTGGACAAGGGGCAACGGGTACAAACCATGACACAAGAAGTTCCATCTGAATATGTGGAAGAACATCTTTACTCTGAGGGTGACAGAGCCCTGGCCCAAGCTGCCCAGAGAGGCTGTGAGGTCTCCTTCTGTGGAGACATTCAAAACCCACCTGAACACGATTCTGTGCAACCTGCTGTAGGAGAACCTGTTAGAGCAGGGGGTTGGACTAGATGATCTCCAGAGGTCCCTTCCATCCCTGACCATTCTGTGATTTTTCTGTTCAGATTTGGGCAAAGAAATAAACTATCGTGTAACAGGAAATACAAAACGATGTTATACTTACTATCAGTGAGTATACCACTTAAGGTTTCAATGCAGTAACCTTACAGATGTTAAAAAAAAAAAAAAGAAAAAGTCTAAAAGTAATCACAAGACCAAAATCTGGTTCTCTAAACTGTCTCAGGTTTTAGCATGCCCGTGCCTGTCACAGGTAATGTTTTGATGTTCACTACGTGATTGCTCTGTTCCAGGCAAGATTGTTTTGGTGGTTAGGACTTAGAGTTAAAACACCCCTGTGAATTTTGGCTGGTCACCAATGTTCAAGCCAGCAAAAAGATCTCTGTGTTACGATGCTCAGCAATGCAAAGCTCTATTCCTTGAGTGCTGTCTACAATGCTGCATGAAACCTCTAAGTTTTCTGTATAAGCCTTGGGGTGAAGGCACCCCACTGTGGTTTTCAGTAAGGTTCATGCCAGGTTACCACGTAGCTACTAGGAAATGTTGATCCAGGCAGTAGCATTTTACATCAGCCTCTTATACTTATTACTGTGGCAGGGAAGATTCTGGTAGATTGGACATCCCTGCCTGAGAAATCTCTGCTTTAGTTTGGTTCCTAAATTATCCTTTTCTAAGGTGAACAGGAGCTGCTTGTTTCCTGCAAGAGCTCAGGCATCACAGCACATGCCTCCCAAATCACGATACTATGTCCCTGTAACAAATGCAGAGCCCCAGTTTTCTAGAAAGCCCCATCACCTATCTGTTGTAGGCAAATTAAGGCAACAGCATGCACTTTTCTCTCAGGGCATTGTGAGATTCATAACAAAAAATAAGTAAGCCATAGCCAACAAATCACAAGTAATGTTCCACCCAGAAGGCTTTTCTTTAACTGTAAAATAGTTTAACGCCTTTCTTCTTCTTAAAGCCTGAGGAAAACCAACAAACTGAAGCATCATCACTGTTCTCAATTTCTTGTACATGTGTCATTTTTTCTTTTCCTTTTTTTTTTCCTTTTTTGTTACAGTGGGATTACTTGCAGTAAGTCTACATGATTATAATATAACAACACCAGCTTCATTTTTGCTTCTTACAGGATAGTTTGTAGGTTACATCTGCAATTGCACTTGCTTTTCTAACACTGAAGTGTCAGTAATATTCAACCTATACACTGGCATATAGCAAAAACTCTGGGATCTGGTGGGTATAGCCACCCCCACCCCAAATCCAGTAACCCAGAAGCAAACAGAACATGCTGATTAATTTCTTACCTGTTGGTGGCAGTGGGATTGACTACAGTCTCACCATTGGCATCGCCAGCAGTTGGTTGGGATTTCTAGAAGAAATCATTAAATCGTGTTTTCTGGTGATTCATGACTGCTTTCAGAGGCAAGAGCCTGGACTACATGGACTAGGGATCTGAGCTGTTATAGCAGTTCTGCTGTCATGTGTAAAACCATTGCAGTACAAATTCCCTATGGGTAGGGTATGGGCTTCCCCAGTCACAGTAAATGAAGAGCGCTCCATTGATTTTAGTACAACTCTGCTGAATTATGACGGCTGAGGGTCGGGTTTAGCGCGTGTAGGTTTATCAAAGGAGAGAAAAAAGGAGATGCAGCCTACTTTGAGGAGCAGGCAGTCTGGCATACATATTCAATGTTTGATATACCATTTGGGAGAGCTCAGCTGCTTAGTCCCTCATTTATGTTCCACCTGCATCAGCTACATGTGTTGCTTAAGTTGACTTTTTGAGAAAGACAACCCTTCCTCCTCTGAAACTTTTAATAACTAATTACATGTCTGTTTCCACCATTTCCAGCAGTTCTGGCATGAGGTGGGGGTCAAATTAACCCATGTCTCCCAGGTGTTTGTTTCTCAAAGGCGTTTCAAATCTCCTTTCATGATTTTGATTTCATTTTGGGTTATGACCAGCCGTTGCTTTCAAGCCTTTTACCAGAGGACTCAGTGTAGATGGTAAATTGTATAACATCACATCAAGTTGTCATGACTTTTAAACATCAAGCCTAAGCATATTCCAAATACAAAGTTTTTCAGCAATAACAGAGTCCAGATATTCCAGAAAGCAGAGAAATTGCTTCTTTCCTGTCCAGCTGAAACCACCTTCATAAACTGAAATAGTGAGAGATTTATGTAGCAATAATTTTGTTGCTCCTACTGAAATAATTTATTTGTTATGTAGGGTGAATGCAAAGTGAAATGTATGATAAAATATAAAGTGATGAGCAAGGATCCTATTAATACCTGAAAAAAATCATTTTGGAATTGTATTACGGTAGTTGAACAGCAAGAAGTACTATTTTGAGTCACTTATGCTGATTTATAAAATGTATTTTGAATTACCCACTGGAGGAATACAATGCGGGAGAAAAGCCGTGTCTTAATTTTCTTTTCAAGCAGTGTCCTTAATCCTCTTTCTGTTCTAATATTAGGATGTATGAACAATCTCTAGAGCCTCATAATTAAAAGCAGTCTGTCTATGCTACTTTAAAACCCAACTGTAGGCAGAATTTTTAAAGGCTTTTAAGGATAAAGTTGTGTTCTATTTTTTTCCCCTAGGCAGATGTTATTGCTAAAATGTAATAGTCCACATGGCTTCCAGTAAAGTTTCTGTGGAGTCTAAAAGAAGTTCTGGTAGCATTGCTCACAAAATATTCTGAAGGCCAATAAATCAACTTCCTGAGACTGAATAGGCAATATAGCAGTGATATTTTCACCTGTACTGTGTTTTCAAAGTCATTAGAAGTTTAGAATGGCTTACAGTCTTCCTCAGAAATGTCTTAGAAAGCCTTCAATCCATCATTCCCATTAAACCCACCACCCCCTGAGCACCTGGCTTTGCCTTGAATAGCATAGCTTGCAAAGGAGCAAACCATCTGCTCTGTTCCATGTAAGACTCCCTAAGTCTTGAAGATCCCAATATCCCAAAGGAGGCTTTGATGCAGTATTCAGTTGTCTGAATACAGTTCCTTTGCTTTCTAGACTCCGTTGACTCTATTGTCTCTGGGTTTAATTCAGTTCCTTAAACATGGGTGTGTAGAAATAGTTGAGACATCAAATAATGCATTTGATGCTTCTATATGGGGCTGACAAAATTAATGCAGAATCTGCACAAGAGGGCTGAGCTACCCTATAACAGCCCAGATGGCACTAACTGTTCCTGCATGAGTGAAACATCCTTTAAATTTCCATGGACTGCAAAAGAAGCTCAGGTAGTAAGACCACATGTAGACGCTGACATTGTAGATTCTTTCTCAGAATTTAATTGCCTTTCTGGTGGCAAGCATTTTGGGATGTTCTAGGGTATTAAGAACATCTTCACAATCACAGCAGATATGATGCAGGACTACAGGAGACATGAAACTTTATGGAGTGTGAGATGGAGGCCAAGCAAAATACATGACAGCACCTAAATGACACAGTATCTCTACTTAAGAAGACGAATCTAGATCCTGTTCAACAACTGATGTCTAGAAATCCCTTTAGCTGTTTAAATGTAGGTATCTTAATCTGTGGGATAAATAAAATTCCTTAAGTTCCCCAAACAAGTAATTATTTTTTTCTCATTTCTTCATCTGGTAAAATGGGAACAGTGCCTCTGTATAAGGAGTGTGTATCATCCTCAGATAATATGTTGATAAAGTTTTGTAATCGCTCAGATTAAACTATGGCCAAGACTTCAATTTTTCTATTTTCTTTAAATTCTTGGACTTCAGTATTTCTTATTTAAGCCCCAATGGGCCTGAAACATCAGCTCCCATTTATTGCTTCTATTTTTATAATTATACCAACTGCATTCACAAGGGAAGAGCTTACACCATGGTCTCCCAGTGGAGTGATTTCTATGGCACTGTAATCTCAAGGTTTCAAAGATGACCAGGAGCCCATTTTATTAGTATCAACATCAAAGCAGAGTAGGCGCACCCTCCTGAAATATAATTAAGACTTTATTGTCACACTTAGGGGCTAATTTCTCCAATAAAGAAAACTTGATTCTTAGGAGCTCGCAAGAATTGAAATAGGAATATTTTGCCAATAGGTAGTTCTGAACACCAAAAATAAATAACTAAAGAAACCAACAACCACCACCACCACTACAGCATGCATATTTAAATAAATTATATTTTTCTTCTGTTTTACAGGGAAGAAACGTGTATATGGTCTGACTGCATGTATGTTTGGGGCACTCAGTGAGAATATTCCCATAGCTGATGGATTCATCCAATTTTGCTAGTTGAAAAAAGAGGTAGAGATCCAAAGACTGTGAAATCCATTTAAGTTTTGTGAAAAACATAGGTGTGAAGGAGAGGTGGTGTAAATGTCCAGATTGCAGCAGAAGTGCTACATGAGCTTAACTATTATGATACACTGAAGAATCCATATGAGTAGGCATATCCAGGCACATATACAAATTGATAAATGACGAGAACACAGCCGCCTCCTGCTGTTTTTACATGTCCTATTAGCAGAAAAACCTTCAGCTGGAGTTTTCACATCCTAAGACCTCAAAGCACCAGCCACAAGGTACAAACTAGAGAGAAACCTGGCTCCTCTCATTCTGCTAATCACAGAACTTCTTTGTTTGTTTTGTCTTTCTCTCACCAAGGTTGCGGGAATCCATCCAGAATGCAAAATATTCCAGCATGTGGTCAAAGAAGAGGCTCTCTGCTTAGAAAAGAATGAATCTGTTTCACCTGATCTGAAAGGTAAGAGTCCCGATCGCTGAGCTCTGATGTGAATATCCTTTGTATATCATTTCAGGGGCACAACATAAAGATGCCATTTGTTCTCCTGGGTCAAGGTTTTATTCCTATTTTATTTGGTTTCTTAACAGTTTGAAGTGTTCCTTCTATGAGCTGGGATTTTATCTCATTTTAGACATCTTTAAAAGCTCAACGTCTAAGTCAGGACTTGTCTTCTTAGATTCCCTTAAACATATTTCATGGCCTTTGGTTTAGATGCTTACTTTAGAATGAGATGAATCATTCTCTGGTATAGTATTTCTCTTTACTAACTAAAGAATGAGACTAAGGTGATTAGTTCGGATTCTGGCAAGTTTAGATGCTTAGTTAGGGCAGGAAAACCCTACATGGAATGTCTTACATTCCTAAAGTATTTGGTGTGTTCTTTACTTCTATCCAAAACTCCCAAGAAGCCTCTGCAGAAGACACTGAAATTATATCCTGCTGCGAATCATTCCAATCTGGTGAAAATGTTCTTTGTGAAAAAAAAAACCAAAAAAAAAAAAAGAAAAATGTCAACCCAACTTCTTCAAAATATTCTATGTCTACATTTTTAGAGGTTCTTTGTTTTTTGTTTGTTTTTTTTTTAAGATTTATTGTGGTGGTGGTTTGAAATCTGTTACATGCTCAAACATAAATTTTGAAAATCAACATTTCAGAAAGCCTGTAAAATATTTTTAAAGTGCTGTGTAGGGGGTTCTCTTTGCTGGGGTTTTGGCACTCTGGAGACATGTTTTGAATTGATTCCAAGTGATATTTCAAAATGTTCAAACTCTTTCAAAAGTTCAGTCATATTCTTTCTGGCCAATTTTGCTTAGAAAAGTATGAATCCACCTCAGTGAGATTTTTCAGTTACATGAAGTATCAGATATTCATTTTCTGCAGAGGAGTTACGAGACAAAGATGCCTCATGCACTTGATATGAACAGAAGTATTGCAGCCACCTGGCAGTCTGCCTTTAGCAGCCATCGAAATTTAGAGACCAACCCCTAGGATATTTCCTTCACCTTCATATTTATTTTTCTAGAGCCTTTCCAATCCCTCTGTGTCTGATATCCTTCTTGTACGTGCCTACTCTATGATAGTAGTATTTTCCTTCCCCTTTAATCAAGCTGAGAAGACCTCCTGGACACATTTGGCACTTGGAATACCCAGTAACCCACCCCGAAATGTTCTGGCAAAAATCAGGTGTTTTCAATAATGATTTATTACACGCATTACAGGATGACATTCCAAGTATTTTTCTCTTTACTGGAAAAATAATTACATGATTTTGAAATCCTCTTTGTAGCAAAGGTTACTCAAAGAAATAAAAATCCCTCAAAATTCTGTTAAACTATTTATAACTCTTCAACCTTGTCAACTCTGATCTTCTCAAAGCTCTCCCCCTTTTGTTCTCTAGAGATGGAAAGACTTTAATGAAAATTTGTTCTGATATTTACAGCCTTTCTCAATATATTTTAAAATGAAACACTAGATCCTGAAGAACAATTCATCCCCAGTATTTCGTCTGGGGTATTATAAAACAGGACTAAAATTGGTGAAAGTCCCTAGCCTGCATTTCAGTTTTCAGAAGCGAAATGAGACAAGTTGAAGTCTCACAATTTGTACAGAGTTACTTCTCAGTAGTCACAGAGAACCTGTGCTGGAATTAGTGTATTGCAGGATTTTTAATCTAAAGCAGTTCCACATTATTCTTGTTGTACAGAGCAGTGTCTAATGAGTGTCATTGTTAGAGTCCAGGGTGCAATTCCTCTCATCTTGAAGTAGATGTGTAAAATAGGTCAATTGAATCAAGCTCTAAAAATGCTCCTTTTTCTCCATTGTCTGGAAAAAAGAGAGCCCTGGGGTGCTGAAAAAAAGACTTAAATAGCTATGATGTCAACATTACTTCATACAGTCCCTGCTGCAGTTGTCTTTATGGAGTCTCAGGTGATCTGGACAATCACTAGTCTCTTGAAAACCTCGGCATGTAAAATGCTCCTTCTGCCTTTGCTCTCAGGGGTTTCTTTGATATAAACTGTAGAAGTCACTGGAAATTAAGCCAGATCTAAGACTTAACGCATACAAGTCCCATTCCCACGTAAGGTCACCTGATTCTTGTTTTTAACCCCACATTGCCAAATGAGATAGACTTTTAGACCCAGCTCCTCAAAGGTGTTATAGTTCCTCTAAGATGGACCCTTTAACTCCCTAAGTCGAACTGTGTGCACAGCTGCATGTCTAAGTAGGGCTCATAATACCTAACTTCATTAATTTGAAGATTAGCAGCCTAGTTTAGGCTATAATCATCAGAGAGACCTAGGTATTTGCAGTAGGTGATTCATCCTGTTCTCAGAAAGGAGCTGCTAATGTATGGGATGAATCATGCTCTGGAAGTCCCTGTCTCTTTCTACTGATTGCAGAAGGAACATAGCTAAGATTAGCTGACATATTTTAGACAATTAAAATTAGAGATAATGAAGCAGGGCTTCGATTTTCCCATCTGGCAAATTTGGGATACCAGGAATTTCACCCTCCGAAGGGTGATGTGAGGATAACGCTGTGGGAGATTCTCAGGAATACCCTTTTGGAAGCCGAAGAGTAACTTTGCTCAGCTACAGGCAAGTAATATTGCTTCCACATTTCAGCTCTTGACAATTTTAGATTTGCCTTGTCATCAGTCACAGAGGAAACAGAAAAGAATCAGTGAAAGAAAATAACGCCTCCCAAACAAAACTCATGCACTGCTTTATATCCACCTTACGACTCCCTAGAGATTAGTTTTGGTTGCAGCGTGGTGCTTTTTTTATTGGTTCCGGCACCTTTACACGCTGATCATTTTTCCATCCTGCACCTACAGCTACTTGCCGATAGACACCGTGTGACCACACCATGAGTCTCAATGCGATGCATCTGCCACAAGGCTGTGATCAACTATACCTTCTGAAAACTCTTCTTATCGGACTCATAGCTGGAAACATGCCCTGCAACATCAGCCAGCAATCTCTTGTTTAGGGAACCTTGTAACTCCAACCAGGCAGACCTACTCCTGATGATGCTTATTTTATATGATGCTGGGAGATGTTTCTCTGATTTGGGAAGAATCTAATCCCTGTTGAAGTCCATTGTAAAAATGCCATTGATTGCCTAAGGCCAGGACTTCAGCCCTTACTTCCTTTAAGTCGGGTGAAATTGGTAGACTTTAGGCATAGAATCAAGAGACTGAGGCTGAATTTTTAAGTCTGATGATTTTCAGTTAGAGTCTGAAACCAGTAAGGAGAAATCTCAAGTGCTAATAATTATTCAATATTTTGATTTTGGTGACTTGTTTTGACAATAAAAACAGTTCCACTTGATTTGACTTTCAGGTTATGTCTGCTTGAATTTCAGGTACATTCTCCCATGAGATAAGGTGGGGGAAGGTCCAGCTGGAATGCAAAGGGCATATGTGAGAAACGCATTCAAGAAGAGGAAAATAATCCAATCCTTCATTTGCAAAGCTGCATGTTCTGTTGTGGCTCTTCTTGCATGTGAATTCATGGGAAAACTACAGACAATCTCATTGTGGAAGATCAACTGTGTGATGTTCTGCATGTGTTTGTTTATTTAAAGGGACTTTTTTTTTAGGATGTGCCAGAGATTGGGATGGGCTAACCTGCTGGCCCAGAGCCACTTTTGGGGAAGTGGTTAAAGTTCCCTGTCCAAGATTTTTTGAAGAAATCACCAATATCCATGGCAAGGCTTTTTTAATATTCTTTTTATCCCTACATATTTTTAAAACCAAATTCTAATAGTTAAAGATTCAGTAACTTGCATATTTTCCTGGTTCACAATACTGTTTTATGTCAGTCAACACAAAGTAATTATCCATATACACATCTTATTTTACGATCAATATCTGGCACTCTTTTGTTTTGTGTTATGCTGTACTGAATTGTCTAGTCTCTTTGGTGGTCTAAAAATTATGGGTAATTGTGCTACGTTGCTAAGATTGTAAAGGAATATATCATAGAATCACTGATTTATAAAGTCACTGAGTAATTAATGTTAGAAAGGGCCTCTTGAGGTCGTCTAGTCCAATCCTCCAGTCAGAGCCGGACTAAGTTCAAAAATTGTATCTAACTTCAAAGCTAGATCAGGTGGCTCAGGGCTTTGTCCACAAGCCCAAATTATGTTGTAAATGCAGGACAGACCGCCTAATTTGATTTCTTCTGTATAAGGATTTGCATAATGAATTCCCTATGTGAAATGTGTAAGTTCCACTGCATCTTGAAATGAATGGGAACACCTGTATCAACTTTTCAAATGATAGATATATAGAATATTATAACTCTATAGCTAATCTTGCTGAACATGACTAGACCTGTAAGTGCCTAACAAGAATTGAAGTAGGAATAAAAATTTGTTGTTTCTCATCAAAAACTTAAAGAACACTCCCCCATAATTCATTCTCTGATATATTTTACCATTAAAGGCTTCCTTCAGAGAAACTGTACACAGGAGGCATATTGGTCAGAACCGTTCCCACCATACACTGTTGCCTGTGGATTTGATGAAGGTTCCAGTAAAGGGCCTGAGGAACAGGTGAGTTTTTTATTTCTTGCTTGTGGACACCTCCAGAGCACCCTCTTCCGAGTGTGCTGTGTAGCTGGATGCTCCCACACATCTGAGCCTTGTCAGAATCCAGTAATGACCTGTCTTCAGTGCTAAGCTCAAACCTTATAGGTATATTGTTTAACAAATTAGTCTTAATAGAAAGCAAAGGAGTATCAGGTAGCACTTTCACCTCCATACAGTTGTCCCCACCTGGTGTTAATGAGTAGAGTCATGAGTAATTCACTTGTCCTGCCTAACAGGGACTTTGGTTCTCTGACAGAGGTGATTTGAATCCTCACCACGCACCCATCTCCCAAGGAAACCTTACCAACCTGTTTGGGGGGAATTTTTCAGGGAAAATTCCTTTAGATCCCTCCTGTTGATTTTTTCCCAGATTTTCTTTGAGCCAGAGAAAAAGGTTCCATAACTTTATAGCATGGTGGTCAATGCACATCTTTAGGAGGCACCTCTGGGATGCCACTGAGTATTGCCATACTTTATCTTTGGCGTTCAGTGGAGTAGGAAGTGAACCTCTATTTTTCCTATCTGATGTCAATTAGACTCCAGCAGCATTTTTTTTTTTCACCCACATCTTCATATGATTTAAATTCCCATATTCCTCATCATTGTACCTGGCCAGAGGATGGGAACGTCTCACACATCATTGGTGGTGGTGCCGCCTCAGTGGTGAACTTTGTCTCATGGCTGAAGGTTGCTGATTAACAGAGACATGCTCACCGCCTCTGCCTTTGTGTTCTGGCCTTTGCTAAATGGGGCAGTTCCAGCAAGAAATAGGAGTGTCTCCAGCCCCTCATCTCCAGTCTGTATTGGACAAGGCTCATACATCCTGTACGAGTGCAAGATGGGGTTCATCGCTGCCTCCTCCTCCTATTGCGGTATTTTGATAGAAGTGATGGACTCCCTCTAATTGTGAAAGAAAAGATTAAGCCATATATCACGTTGTCAGTGTGCAGTCATGACGCAACAGTGGAAAAAGGTCATTTGTCACAGTCCAAAGCAAGACACAATAAGGTGACGAGGGTTGTCATCACTAACACTCTGGGTGCTATCTGGAATAAACCGTTCAGTTCTCCAGGCATGCAAGTTCAAGCACAGAAGTACTAGTTAAGGTATCTGAATCTTTAGGAAGTGTAGACACAATTGGCTTCAGCTGTTTGGCTCTATGCACTCAAACTCAGGCACAGCTGTAACAGACAGTATAGATAGCTGGAGTTCAATTCTCCACCTGTAAACTAAGAATATTTGTACTTCTTTACACTGCAGGGAAGCTAGAAAGATAAATGCTTAAAGAACTTCTGGGAAGATGCTGGAAACCATGCAAACAGTTCAGAAAGGATGCAGGACTCCTAAGGTGGCCTGTATTCTGGAGCAGGGTTCTCCAGCCCTGGGGCCAGCTGCCATTGCACGTCTCTCACCCGCTAAACTCTTACTCTCCAGGGTGGCTTTCTCCAGGCAGTCCCTGGCTTGTGCTGAGCCAGGCAGTTTGTAGCTGGCCTAGGCTGAAATCAAGCAAAGGACTATATTTACATTTTAACATTATGGAAGATTTCAGAGCAGCGCTCATGCCTGTGCTGCGGCTGTGTTTAGTTTGTTATTCCAGTCAAACCCACAGGATCTGCAAAAGGGAGATAAGATCAGTAAGCTCTGCTGCATTGTAAACATGGGGAAGCAAGTAAGAAGAATCCCACTTAAATTCTAAGAGAACCACTTGTTTTGCCTTTTGTTTCTGCAGTGAGGACTTATGAGGTCTTCTGCATATAGTGGTGTTTTTTTAGCTACCCTACAAAATCAGATAAAACGCTTTGAAATACTTCAGTGTTTAATTGAGGAACACATTTTCTAATTTTCACCTGGGTTTTGAAAATACTGTATAAAATATTAGGACTGTTTCAGAAAAATCAGGATGATTCCTAGGTTGCCAGGGTTGCATGATTTATTTATGGATCTACTTAAAATTGCTAATCGTTTGTCTTTTGAATAAACAGAGTTTGGCTTAATCAGAGAACAAAGTGTCCATTGCATTTGCAAGGAGAAAATTTGCCTGGATTCAGAGAATTTAGTTTCTTGGGATTTTAAATAATCAGGTGATCTTGTAGTGAATCAGAATAAAATTTTCAGAGATAAAGCAACGTAAACGTGCTTCATTTTTCTTAGGACACAGGATGTTTAAATGCAAAAGAAGCAAACAAAAGAAATATAAAGAATTTAGAGTGTTGCAGTATATGACAACTGAATGAACTGTTTGTCCAAAGAATTAAAGACTGTGAGGTCATTTTCTTGGCTTTAACTTTCTTACCTCCACAATACGATGTGACTGTTTCACACTGTTTCAGTTTCCTCACCTGCAAAATGTAATTTTTGTGTCTCTTTTAGCTATAGCTGTTTATGAGAACCAATACTTATCGAATCTGGCCCAGGTCTAAAGTGATGGATTCGCCAATCACCCATCAGCAGGTTTCAGTGCCCTAGAGTCTTTACGTACCTGTAGGAGAAAACCCGATTACTTAAAGTTAATATTTTCCTTTTGAACATGCTCAAAGGGGTCCCTATAGCAGATGAGCCTGTGGGCGGTGGAACCTGTCTCATGTAAGGTTATGTAGGATTCAACAGAAAAAAAGCTGTGTTAGCAATGAAGGGAAAGACCTGAAGCAGATCTCAAGCATGCAAAGCAGTGCATAGGTGATGGGACTGACTAGCAAGGGAAAATGTATCTTAAGTGAAATAAGGACACCAGCATGCATGCTGCATAACCACCAGCATTGGTCTGTGTTCTCTTTTTCTCATAGAAATCATATTATTCTGCATTTTGGCGTGTCTACACTGCTGGCTATGCAGCATCAGTGACCTCACTCATTACAGCTCTAATTGTCTTTGCTGCCTTCAGGTAAAAAACAAATGGTCTCTTTTTCAGGATGTCTTAAGAAAGCCAATCCCAATTCCCCTCAAACCCTCTGTGTTTTTGTTTTGTGGGATTTTTTTTTGTTAATTATTTTTTTTCAAATCCTTCTCAGACATAACACCGTTGATGGCAATGGGTCCTTCTCTATTCATGTTGTAGCATTTCCCTGCAGATGTTAAAACAATAAAGCTGGCTGGGCAGTCTGCCTTAGTCTCTTTAATGACAGCGTACAGTGGAAATGCTCCAACCTGTTATCACTGTTAACATAAGGTAACCATTCCTCCGGTGCATAGCTGGACATACCCTGCAGAAACAATGTCTCACGCCCCTGAACCAGCAGTAATTCTAAACTGTCCATTCCCTGTGTGAAAGCCCATTGCTTCCATTATTTGGAGCTCTAGAAAGAGATTTAAAGAAATTTAAATGTCATGTTTGATGATGGATATTAGGAAATGGATCCTGGTTTTGATGGTTCCAATGCACTTGGACAAAAGCCTTAAGCTTACTGTGCAGACAGGTGTGCAGAGCACTGAAGCAGCTTCCTAACTGGTGTGGACTGGGAGTCTCAAAGGCCATATCACTTACAGAGGAACCCAGGACCAAGAAGGTGATATGTTCAAACCTTGAAGGAGATTCCTTCAGCTCAAGGTAAAACTGTGGACAGGGCAATCTAGGGAAACAGAATCAGAATCACTCAGGTTGGAAAAGACCTTTAAGATCAAGTCCAACCATTAAGCTAATGCTGCCAAGCCCACCACTAAACCATGGCCCTAAGTGCCACATCTACACACCTTTTAAACACCTCCAGGGATGGTGACTCCACCACCTGCCTGGGCAGCCTCTTCCAATGCTTGACCACCCTTCCAATGAAGAAATTTTTCCTAATATCCAATCTAAACCTCCCCTGGTGCAACTTGAGGCCGTTTCCTCTTGTCCTACCACTTGTTACTTGGGAGAATAGGCTGACCCCCACCTCGCTACAGCCTCCTTTCAGGCAGCTGCAGAGTGAGAAGGTCTCCCCTGAGCCCCCTTCTCTCCAGGCTGAACCCCCCAGTGCTCTCAGGTGCTCCTCATTAGACTAACACATTAGACTAAAGACAGCTACACCCCTCTCAGCCATCCCACAACAGGCAGCTGACACCCATTCAGTCCTCTCTTCTCTGGCCAGAAAAGGGTTGAAGAGCCTGTTGCAAGCTTCTTCAACAAAAAATGTTATTTAGAATAATTAAAAGGCATTGTTGTAATGTAGTTCAAGAGTCCCAGAGTTACTCTCTACTTCTGGCATCTCCTTTAAATGTGTGGTGATTCAAGGACAATTATACTAGCACTTTTATTAGCTTAAACAGATAATAACTGCTCTGCTCCCTTATGTCAAGCTCCCTCTCAAATAGTGACAGATAATTTATTTGCTCTGGAAGGTGTCTGGAGTCATGTGTATTCCTGTTTCAGTTTTGATGAGACCGTGAGAAATTTCTCTTGAAGAATAATTCTTCTTTTCTCTTTCCATGTCAGAAAATTCCACTGTACACGGAATTACATCCATATGCACCTGTTTGTCTCCTTTATCCTGAGAGCAATTGCTGTTTTCACCAAAGATGCTGTTTTGTTTGCAGATGAAACTATGGACCACTGCCTAATGTCAACGGTACTAAATTTCCCCTCTCTTTTCCTTGATTTGACATTTAATTCTTTACCTGAAGAGAACATGGAGATTTCTTAATCCCATTTCTCTTTACTTTGCTAGAACTGAAATCTTAAAACAAATAATACTACAGAAACCCAAAGACCAAGTGCTATGGCTACACTCAGCCTTGATATATAAGGTACAGGTCTGTCAACTGTAATGATGCTGTAACAATTTCTATCAGTAACGAAACTTATCTATAAGAGAGGGCCAGTGGTTCCCTTCCAGAAAACTAAAGGGAAGTCCATTGAAACTATGGAATCCCAAACCTACTGTAATCTCGTAATAATTTCTTCATTCTTGTGTGGTAAATTTGAATTTTATCTATACTTGTAGAAAATCCAGACACAACGGTGAGCAGACCTAACAGTTTTTTTTCTTCCTCTGCACTTGCAGGTTGCTTGTAAGGCTGCTGTGGCATTCTTCCAGTTTAGTATTTTAGCCAATTTCTTCTGGCTTCTTATAGAAGGGATATACCTGCAAACATTGCTTTTGCTGACTTTTGTTTCGGACAAGCAGTATGTATGCTGGTTCATATTTACTGGCTGGGGTTAGTACTCTTTTCTGCTTTGTGTTATTTAGTATTTCCATCTACTTTCAGAACTAGATATTTGTTCTGAGATAAAAGGTGCCTATCAAAGGTGCCACCTTTCTGATGAAACTTGCCCGTTCATCCAGTACTACTACACCAAACCCATACTATTATAGTGTCTTTCTTCTTATCTTGTTAAATATTTATACCCTTCAAATCTTAGGAGAGCATAGGATGGGTTACTAGAAGCACTATGATATGCCTGCTCAGAAGACTGCAGCACTCATCTTTATCATTGGGTGTAATTTCTTGCAACTACAGAAATGTAAAAGTTAGCCATCTAATCCAAACGATCTCCTCAGGTTTCTCCTGCAGTCAGTAGAGGCATGCATGCCATGGTGGTGATTAATCCGGTCCTCAAGAAGATGAATAATGTGGCCGGGTAACACCCTGGAAACATGTTGCCTTTCTCCACTGACGAAAGACGTTTCAGTGACTAACTTGAAGTTGACATTTTGCTTTTAGTAAGCAGAATTAGATAGATTTATCTTAAACCATGTGAGTTCAGGCCTAGGAATCAAACAATTCTTTATTTTGGTTTTTTTTCTTGGCTTTAAGGAATCTTTTGAGTTTCTACAGAAATTAATATTATCTCTGATTATCAAAATATGTGCATGTAATACATTAAATTTCTTTAATTTATTGTTTTTAAGTTTATTGGGACTCAGATATTCTTGTACCTCACTTTACCTTGGATATTCTAAAATAGAGGCACCCAAACTCAGTGGTGATACTGAAATTTTTGGCGTAGAAGTGAAATCCATATTCTCCTGAAATAAATAGTAATTTACATTTAATCTTCAGATTCTCAGACTTTTTTTATGTAATTCAGTTTTTTGGAGCTATTCTAATTATGATTGCCTGAAATTAGGTGCTTAGACCTTGACTAATCACAGCTAACTTGAGATAACAAAGGAAACATCTCAATTAATAATGTAATAATCCTCATCTCCTTCTATAGTCAATGGAAAATGAGAGACATCTCAGGGGCAGCTCAGCTCTTAGGTGATATGGATGTAAATATTTCTCTTCATTAATTAGAAAGACAACTTGAACTGAACATGGTCCCAGCTTAAAGGCCTCGAACAAAGGTCTAAAATTAGGAAGGACAACTTCTGGGCCTTTCCTACAGATCTCAAATGATACTTAGAAAGATATAAACTATATTTCTGTAGATTTATCAGTGAAAATGTCACCTGCTTCAGACTGGAGTCCCTTTTGTGGCAGCTTTGAAAGTCACTTAGTCTTTGGAAATTCAATTCCAAATTCCACAGGAGGAGACCAAAAGCAATTGCTATTTTATAGACCTGTTAAAAAAAAAAAAAAAGTAATAGCTGTTCAGTCATAAATGTAGAAGGGTAAGCAGTGATAAAGTGAGGCTAGAAATCACCAGGTCCTGGATTTAGCTAAATTCTCATGGAATGCTCACAGACTGATGGGTCTAGAACGATTAATAGAGGGTCCTCTGGACAAAACTGTGAACTCTTCCAGCTAGTGTACAAAGAGTTGTATGCTGCCCACAACTCACAAGATAAAAGAGCTCTAGCTAAATAAGTGATTCCTCCAGCTTCACAAGTGGCTGTAATTCATGGCCAAACCTTCAAGTAATCCTTAGCTGCTATTTTTGACAACATGGTTTCACAGCATCCCCTATTCACCTTTGCTTTGATTTCATTCTCCTGCCTTTTTGGTTGTTAGTTTGGTTGGTTTTATTCTTTCCCTGAACTGCAAGTTATTTAACTTTATTTAACGTTATTTAAAATTGTCTGACCTGTTGTTTGACCTTTAATGTACATCCAATCTGCTGCACTGTGAAACTTCATGGAATGAAGTTTCCGTGGGACATGGAGTTCAAAACAATTATGTTGTGTCCCACGTTGATTTGTGCAGGAGCTCCCACTGCTGTGATGTTTGCTTGGGTCCTCACAAGAATCCATCGACAAAATACTGGGTAAGTCAGAGCTTGGATAAGGAAGCCAAGGATGTCCTATTTTGTATTGTATCTTGATTTTCTGGTGGGGAAAGAGTACATATAAAAACCAGAAAGGCAAAAGAAATTGTTCTGAAGTTGTGCTTCTGATCTTTACACTTCATAGGCAAGTAAGTGAGAAAATAGTTTCAGTCCTGGTTTTGATGTGCATATATGGAGTAATAAAACCTGGAAACATCATAGTGAGTATTGAAATATCATTTCGTTTCCTAATGCCTAGTCCTTGAAATAATTATATTTTAAGAAAATCATTGCTTCTGTATAAAATCAGCCATAAATTATTAACCCTAATCTCTTCAAATAAGTACCTCCCAAAACAAACACATTATGTCCTGGTAGGTAGTTTCTTCTTTCATTTCCATTCAGTTCTTTGTTGGTTTGTTTTTGTTTTTTGGGGTTTTTATTTCTATCTTTTATATGAGAGCCAGGTACAAAGCAGATGACTCTTTACTAAAAGCTGCCCTGAAGGCCTTCAGGTCATTTCACATTGATGGTCAATTCAGAAAGCTATTATTTTACACCTCAGGACTCAGATTAATGATGTAGAAGCAGTAAGTTCTATGGTCCACTACACTTGACACATCCTGTTTTCCTTTCTTAATATTACTGGAGAACATCTGTAGAAGTTCTCTACTGTAATGTTTCATAAGTGGAAGTGGTTTATATTTCCACACCGTGTGCTTCCTTTTTGTAGCCAGGAGAAGTGCAAGGAAGATTTCACTTTTCCTCCTTTCCCACGGCTCTTTTTCGAAAGAATTTCTGGGTTTATCTGTTGGATCTGTAGCAGAAGAATCTGGCACAAGATACTGCAGTTACATAGTTCAGAGGAAGGTGGATACCAGGAATAAGAGCTCTGACAAGCTTTCACAGGCTTAAAGAGGGGGCTGAAAAGTGGCTGAACTTCAGATGCTCTTCCAGCAAAGCGCCGACCTGCTTGGTTTACTTCTCTGATGTATTTTAGATGTCCACTTTGAGTTTAACTGTGTCCTGCTGTACTGATCTCCTTTGACTGCAAAGGAAAAGTAGTTGAACAGATCCAATGATGACATCTACAGTCAGATGAATCTCATTGCAGACCCTCCATTCATTTGCCTGGTCTTCTAATATTAGATGTATAAAAAACCTGTAGCATCAGAACCACTCATCTTTTACCTAATCGACTAGTAAATGGGAAACCCAAGTTCTTCAGACACAGCTGGTCTGAACTCACATCACAAAGATACACTTTACACGCAGACACGCTGAGACAAGCCACCATCCATAAGGTTCCTTGTTATGCAGCCAAATATTCAGTGTCACAAAACTGGAAGGGAAGATACAGGAAGAAGGAGCACGATATAACCTAGCATGTATGGCGCTTGGCTGGAGGGAGTGAGATTGAATTGTTATTGATGTTAAATACATTAATAGTTTCAAAAAAGACACCAAAAGCCCATTCTGCTCTCTCCTTGCAGGGCACCTTGACCAGGACTCTGGATTTTTCTTGCCTATTTCCCCACGACCCCAAAGTCATTACATTCACGGATGCACATTAGCTTAATCTCTGATCCGTACTCTGTAAAACAGTCACTTTTTCAACGGGGAGGAAAAAAGGCGGAAGAGAAAGATACCTGAAAATACAAATGTGCATTTCTTGACTTTGCTTTGGTTCTTCAACCCTTGCCTCCTACTGAATAAACTTCCTTTAGATCAGGCTGCACAGGGACTTTTAGAGAGCTATCAGGGTACCAGTACTGGTAGGGGCTTTTAAATAGTGATTAAAATCTTATTGTCCATCACTTTCCTATTCTGTGACAGAAATAACTGTCATGTGTTGTGGAAATCTCACATGGGACAGATTACATGACTGCTTTCTTTGTTGTTTCAGATGTTGGGATGATGATGAACATGGAGTGGTGTTATGGATCATCAAAGGCCCCATTCTGCTGACTGTATTAGTATGTTTTTTCATTTTATCTTGAGTTTCTTTTGAAATGTGAAAGTTAAGTTAGCATCTCCTTTCAGTAAGCTGGTAGAAAAGCAATAGCACATGCTATGGTATTGAATTTCAAATAGCTGGACTTTATCGTATAGCATGTGGTTTTGTTGTTGTTGTTTTTGTTGGGTTTTCCCCCCCAAAAAACACCCTAAATCACAACCTAAAAGGTAAATCCTATATTTTTTAGAATCATGTTAGGATGTAATGGAATCATCTTGACACCTGCATTCCACATACTACAGTCATGTCTGTGTCTCTGTAGTCATTTCTGAAGAAAAGCAGTCCATACTGGCAAGATTCATTGGTAATAGGAAGCTGGTTTAATACAAGAAATACATATAGATAATTTTATCTAGTATATTTTTAAAATGAGTTCTTAGGACATAACCTTAAGACAAACCCCCACCCCCTTATGCACATATTTATTCCATCTAATCTTAGGGAGGAAACAGTATGTTATTTAGGTCTGTATCTGTTATACTCTTACAATGAAGGGAGCAGGGAGGACTATTTAGGCTATATAAGATCTGCTTAGCTGCTGACAACAAGTACAAGGGGTTAACCTTGTACTTGACATAACCCAATATTATAGACTATAAAATAGACCCAGGTAGGTCTATATTAATGCGACATTACTTTCAACATATCTTTATTTATAACTAGATATTGGTAGGAAAAATGAATACTGTTTCTAATGCTATTGATTCGATCTGAGAGCAGATCTTCACTGATTTATAGCAGTGCAATTCCTGTGACTGGGGATTTTTAGTTAATTGGTATCAACTGAAGATAGGTCCTGATTTGTAGTAAGTTTACAGGTTTTGTCTTGTCTTTTCAGATTAATTTCATTATCTTTATTAATGTGATCAGAATTCTAGTCCATAAATTGAAATCTCAAGAGGGAGGAGGGAGCCATTCAAGCCACTTTGTGTAAGTATTTCTGGGTCCCTTGATACTGACCTGTTCTAGCTGCTATAAGAAATGTTTTATGGGCAGCAGCACAGAATGTTCTACTCCTTACTAACAGAAAGAGAAATCCCCAGAAGAAATAACAATGTAAACT
This sequence comes from Ibycter americanus, assembly GCA_035590275.1. Classification (NCBI taxonomy): domain Eukaryota; kingdom Metazoa; phylum Chordata; class Aves; order Falconiformes; family Falconidae; genus Ibycter; species Ibycter americanus. Next base: position 53,989,086 of record JAVJGI010000050.1, read on the forward strand.
TGCCTTTTCATCCCAAGTATCAGATCTCTCTTTTTCTTCAGGGGAAGAAGGGTGGGGTGAGTGTGCTGGGGACAATGAGAAAAGTAAAATATAAAGTATTACAACTCTGAAAGGACTCAGCTTGAAAGCATAAATGCTAAATGTCAGGTAATCCATCCATCTTGCTTCCAGTCCTTTCCACACAAATGGCCATGCAGAGAAAGTTGCAGATAATTTCCTTTAAATTTGTAGTAGTAACATGATGCTGATGTTCTGGTAACTCAGCCTAGACCTTCTTGTTTATGATCTCCTTGTTTATGATCTCCTTGGCAATCAATGGGGATCTCATCTCTGCAGTCAGAGGACTCTAGCAAGCTATTTAACTCATCATAAGATACACGGATACAGCTGTCAGTTATGGCACAGGTTACCTACATCTGGTGGACTTTAGTCTCAGGAGAGTAGGTCAGAGTACTTAGTGTGGTGCCTCTGTTTTTGCATGTATAGTAGGGAGAAGAACCCTTAAAGTTCAATCCAGAAAGCTTGCATGCTGCTTTGTTCAGCTTTGTTCACCAGGTGTTGATGGTGGGAGTGGCAGAAAATAGTTTTTCCATAGCTTTGCTGGATGTAGTCATCTCCATTACGGAGCTGTCCTCTGTACCAAAATTTGTTCCAACATATAATTGCTGTTGATAATTCCCTATTTCTAACAGTGCATTGTTCTTCAATTCTTGGTTTGCCAGGAGACTTGCTAAATCCACGTTACTCTTAATCCCCCTCTTTGGAGTGCACTACATCGTATTTGCATTTTTCCCAGAAAGCACTGGTCTGGAAGCTCGCCTTTATATTGAGCTGGGCTTGGGTTCTTTTCAGGTAAGCTGGACAAATCGTTTATCACTCCTAAGAGGTTTAGTCTGAAATACCAGACTCTCAGGAGTTTTACATTTTAGGTTGATTATTAGGGTAGGGTTTAATAATGCGTCTAAATTCAACACACACATTCCATCTTATTCCTTTGCAAACTCTTTTTGGTGTTTGTTCCCCTATCTTATTATTTGAAATCTCACACTGCTTTTGAGTTCTGACTCAGACTTCATATTGATAATTACAGAAACAATACAATATCTACCTTTATTGAATAATAATGACAGAGTGCCATGAAGACCAGTCTACAGATTAAGGTGAACTGATTGAAACTAATGCCACGTTTGGTAAAGGTGATAAGAGGAAGAAAAAATAAGGATAATATGTAACAACCTGTTCTACCCTTACCCTTTTAGCAGTAGCGAATCCATCACATTAATACCTCTTTTTTTTTTTTTTCTTTTATTTTGCTATACCACTGTTCAGAACAGTATCTTGGGTTTAAGAGAGCCAGGGCCTGGGCATGGTACATTTTGTAATAAATAGCTGAGGTCTTTTTCCTTCCCTTTTCCTCTGTATCCCCAAACAGCTTGTCCACATTGATGCATGTTGAAAAATCACCCCTCTTCCATGCTTACCTCTCAGCTGTGGCCAGACTTTGCTTGGGAAGATACTTGCTGGCCCAAGCCAGAGCTGTGTCATGGACCATGCTGACATTTTAACGACACAGAGAAGCAAAGGCCAGTATCCAGGGCTGCGCCTTGCCCAGTTTACTATTACAGATGTGGTCTAGCCCTGTGCAGTGTTTGCCAGTGTTAACGCAGCCTGCGAAATGGCTTGGCTCCTGCTTCTGCTCCCCCAGGCAATGCCTGACTGTAGTTCTGGGTGAATATGAACCCAAGACTTTTCCCAATAGGTTGTTGGCTGAACCGAGCCAACCTCTTGTGAATGAAGGAATATAGCTAAAGATGCTAACCCAGAGCAGGTCCTCACCCACTTTCTTCACTACAGTTAATATAGACTAGAACAAGACAGAGGTCCCTACTGCCTCATTTGAGGGAGAACTTGTTTGTAGGATACAGTAAACACTAAGTTAGTCCTTAGTGTCTCCATACAAGGGCAATAATGTACATACAGTGTTGCCAGTCCATTAAGGAATTTAATCCTATTATGAAAATCCAATAAATAGTGCCACATCACCTGAATTCCAATGGAACAATAAAAAAAAAAAAATATGTATTTTTTGCTGTCTTACTCAAATTTTGGATGAAACCTGATGTCTTTCTGTGATTCTGTGCTATAAATCTTGATGATTGGCTTTTTTCCCCCTACCCTCCCTCTCCTAGGGTTTTGTTGTCGCTCTTCTATATTGCTTCTCAAATGCAGAGGTAAGTAGCAAGTACATTAGATTATCAAAATCTTTTAAACTCATGGGCCTCTCTTGTTTTTCATTTTTTCCCCCTATTTCAGGAACAGAACTGTGCTTTGATCTGCTCCTGAAAGCATGAAATACCCATATCTTTTTTCCCTTGGTATCTTTGTTGACTTTATTTGTATTCCTACAGTTCTGACAGAAGGACACAAAATAAGCTTTGAAGCAATGACCCTTTACAAATGGTTGGTGACTTTCCTGTCAGGGGACCTTTTTTCTGCCTTATGTCTGATAGGTATCATGATGGTATCTCAATGGAAAGCTTGTAACACTCCTTCCTTTCTCTAGGTTTATTTTCTCCTAGTGAGTTTCTTCCCTTTCCCTGGTTTCCCTTTCCCTGGTTTCCCTTTCCCCTCTTTCCCTTTCCCCTCTTTCCCTTTTCCTTTCCCTGGGCAGCCTGTACATTTTCAGTAGTTTTGTGCAATGCTTCCTTTCCTGGTTTGGTAACATTGTTAGAATTTGGATAAATTCCCTGCAGTACATTTTAGAAAGCCTATCATTTTAAAACCTAAAAAAATTTGCTTGCATTTTCCCCGAAAGAGTAGAATGAATCAAAAGCCAAGAGAAAATGTGGAACACACCTCATCCTCAGAAAAATGTGTAGGTTGAATGACAAGAGTGACCCACTAATGGTGCCTCAGTTTCCCTGCTAGCTTAGACTGGACACCTCTCATAGGGATAGCTAATTTAAATTAATCCTACCCAAGGATGAATAATGCCTAAAATGTGTTTGCTTCTTAGGAAAGCAATTTATAGTGGCCATTCTAGTGCTGTTTTGAGAGAGTGCCTTCAAGATTAACTGTAAATACAGAATGCTCTACTCCCCACCTGCCTTCTGTCTATATAGACTCCTTGCCAACAGCCTTTAAATAGCTTGCATATTGTACCTCACAACGCACAGATCTACTAGGTGTTAAAAAAAGGACAGGCAGAGAGTGATCTCTGGCCCCAGGATTAAGTGGTATGGGTTGGCTGGCATCCATGCTGCTTAGGGATAACTGCTTCTGAGGCACGTTAACAGTGCTTGGCAGTGCATCTGTTATGGCTTCCTGCAATCGTAAAAAAATAATTAGTATTTTCTCTGTGTGTTTCTCCGGTTTTAAGTATCTGCAACAATGTGAGAGACTGTGCTGCTGCCAAGCAGTGTGGTATGGGCTGAAACTGAAGGCGGGTGTTGTACACAGGAGTGCTGAAGAGCTTTGGGTTTACTGGGATACCACGGGAGTACTGAGTTAGTGGAGGAAGCCCCTCTTTTATTTATTAGAGTCTTGAAAGCTCCAGAGGCCAGAGTGTGTTCTGTCCATGCTTGAAGCTGCGCACAGGGACTGGCATGTCTGTGTGGTTAACAGGGAGAATAAAGACAGGACAGGGACCACCTCAATGGCAAATAATGCCAGGGACTTCGAGGGAGCCCTGACATCCAAGATGTGCTTCTGCATGTCCCACCCTCTTTTCTGTATGTCGAGACCATATCTAACAGAGGATTAGGTAATGGAATTACTAGATTAATTCCTAAGTTCAAGGTACTCATACCACATTTTTCCGTACGTACGTCCCCTGTAATAATTCATAGTTTCACTTAACAGTTTCTTTCTGCATTTAATTTGGAGTGGGTTTGGGCTAATGGTGCTACAGCTGTGACAGCCCCAGGTTTTTCAGCACTAAGGACAGATGCAGCCATGCGGTTATCGGCGTTTGACCTGTCTTCTCAGTTTAGGATGGGCTTTGTAAGTCACTTTGTTAGACATTCACCAGGGCCACCCCCCCTTGCAGGAGAAGCAAATAGAGATGAAGCTGAACAGGGGCGGTGGTAACAGGGCACAGCAAGCGATTCATTCGCAGGAGCAGAATGGTGGCAAGGGCTGGGTGTTTCCCACGCCTGCCCACGCTCCTTCTGCTGCAGCTTTGAGCGTGAGCTGCTCGATGGAGGGCAGCAGGACGTACCTTCCCCCCTGCCCCCTCACTGCAGTCTCCATAGTGTCGATAGCAAGCCGTGGACCTCCAGGTTGGTCAACCTACCTGTTAGTTGTGTGTCAGATGGTTAAATAATCAGGTTTTCCTATGCTTTTGAGCATCCCTGAGACCTCTTTCACATGTAATATGTATTCAAGTTGATTCAGTATCTTTCAGAGTCAGTAACAGATCTTTAAGAGGGATTTCAGTCTGGATAAACTGACAGCCTGGAGAGGGACCCTTATTATACATAGCAGGGCACAGCCAGGAGGCACAAAAGATTCAATATACGGAAAAATAGAAATTATACAGAAAAATAAAAACATTTATAAAGCAGACCTACAACGATAAACAAAGAAACTGCAGTCAAAAACTGCCCTCTCATCCTCTGAATTTTGGAAATTAAACCTGTTTGTTTTCAAAAGTGAATAGGGACATAGTTTAAGTTCTAAAAATGTGTTAAGGATTAATCCTGACTGATTTGGGTGCCTTTGTGCATCTGGGCTAAGTAGTCAGGCAGATATTTTGGCAAATTTTACCTTCAATGCCCACCAAGTCTTCATTTTCTGATTCTTTGTTTTTAAATTCCTTTTCCATAGGTTCAAAGTGAACTGAAGAAACAACTGTGCAGGTGGCAGTATCAAGAATACCTGAACTTCACACACAAACATGGGACTTTGTCCAGAGAAAACAGTCCGGTCAACTATGTCACCCAGTTGTCACTACTTGAAAAATTTAGTCCAAAAAGGAAAACATCTGTGTGCCAGAATGGTGTCACTTCTGTCTGAGCTTTTCTAGGAGGATGAGTTGCTGTGAGGTTGTAACATGCTACCTAAAAGATGGGCAACTTGGATCCTTTATGGCTTTCCATAGTGTCAAGAGCTTCCTGTGAATTTCTTGTCCTGAATATGAGCTGCTATTCTCACCGGGTACAGATCAGTATTGCAACCCTGGTTCTCTCTCTCCTTCAGCATATAAAATTCACTTATTTTGTGGTGAAAAGCCAGACCCTGAGCTAGTGTGGATCAATAGGTTAACACCCAAAAGAAAGGAACTATGTTACCTTCTCCAGGCCCAGCATGTTTGTCATGTCTCTGTTAGTGTTTACCAAAATTTCCAGTTTTCAAGAGCATTATTCCTAATCTTCATTTGAAACAGTTATGTGGTGCCATTGGTTTTCTATAATTATTAGTGATGTTTTACTACCTGTTTTGAGAAAACTTGAGCCAGCTTGGTGGGAATTGCACACAGAAACTTGCTAAGCACCTACCTATGGAGCAGCAAGCTCCTTTAACAGGAATCTCAAGGTTTCTCAAGGGTGACACAAAAAGAGAACGAGTTACATTATCTGCTTGGATTTCTTCCATGCCTGTTGAACAGAGAGGTTAAATTAGGTCAAAGGACCCCAAGCCTTTTCTTCCCTGTGGGAAAACATGGAGTAGCTGTACATTATGCAGATTATGTGCAGATGGAGGAAGAAATTAGAGCAAACCCAATGTGGTGTGCCAGCTGGGCTACCTTGAGCTCAGAATAATTTACAGACTTAGCCTTAGTGCCCAGATGCTGGCCCTTGTGTAGCTGGAATAGACCTTCTGCCACCATAACCTTGAAGACTGGCTGGATCCATCAATGAAATAAGCAATTAAATTGTGCTTTTGTGCTTTTTTGGAGACCTCCCTTTGCAGACTAACCTGCTGTGATTGCTGTGATTGTCTCAGTCCTGCCCGTCTTCTCTCAGTTCATTATCACTCCACTCAATGATGTTTCTGGGGTCAGAATCACCAACACAGCAGGGTGGTCTAGAGAAGCAAAGTATGGTCTAGTAAACTAGAGTGAACCAATGTTGTGTTTGCATCGCTTCTCTGGGTGGCCACCTTCTTCTTTCAGGACTGAGCTGGGCTCTACCTCAAACTCTCCAAAAGTAAAGAAAGGGCACACAAGGTACACTAGACATAGCTACGGTTCCTTTCAAGACAGGACCATTCCCAGGACAACCAGCATTCAGACTTGAAAGCACTGCTAGAGACCATGGCCATTGAAGTACATGTTGGCTTTCTGCGAACTGCAGTTTCAGTTTGGCTTCAAAAACTAGGGCTCCAGCCCCTCGTTTTGCTCTACTCTTGATTAATTCTTTAGGTGAGAAGGCACTTGACTTTGTGGAAACCTCTTGTTGATTTTAGGTGCTTCATCTCTAGTTCCATTATTAGAGCAGAGATGAGTTGTCCAGATTTCTATAAATACAACTCAGATTAGTCCTTTATTAATTAGGCATTGAACCCATCTCTTCCAATGAATCAGATGTCCTCTATAAGGTGTTATTTTGTCTATTCTGACCTCCTTATAATTTTTTCTTGTATAAGTAACCTTTGTTCTTGTGTTGAATTTGTTGCCCAGCATAGTGATGTAAGCACATTTGTATGATGTATATCTATAAAATCTAAGTGATAATTACAGCTGTTGTGAGCTTGTAAATTTTAATTATGTCACTTTGGATACTTCTTTTGAGACTTTATAAAAAAAGGACCATCTTATAATTGTGTTTAGTAAGGATATAGTTTTGAAGCCAATGAATATGTACAATTTTGACCTTTCCATCCAATAAAAGATATACATTACGTGATCCTGCGACCTGGGTTAATGCCCCACTCCTCATCCAAGACACTATCACTAAAACATAAGTCTGTGATGCCCTGCTTCTATCCATTTCTGAGAGAAGACCATTAGTTCAGGTATCTGACTACTTCTGAATATTTTATTGAGGAAATAGTTGTGGTAAACATTACTGAGTTGTCTAGAAAAAGACATTGACTCATATCTCTTCATTTGCCTTTGGGAAGGAACAAAGTTGGAGTGAATTAGGCTTCTGCTTTTGGCTGAACTGGGAATATTTCTTCTGAAAAAAACCCTGGGCTAAGGCTTTATATTATGGAGACTTGTTTTCCAAGTACAATCTCCCCCCTTACTTTTTCTCCCACCTAACTTCATCATTTATTTGGTGCATGTATCAGCCATCTTATGTCACACAGCAATCCCACTTCCCAGCTGTGCTCCCAGGAAGGCCAACCATCTCACTATACACCCTTTATTACTGGGGAGCTTCTTTACTGGACCAAGGAACCAGAGGAAGGAAAAATGATGGCAAAGAAAGGTGACAGGTCCCAGTGCACCATGAAGGATCTTTCCATCAGTCATTCAGTGCTCAATCTTCTCATAAAAATTCAAAAGCTCGAGCAACCCCACCATTCCTACCAGCCCCTACCATCTGGTCCATACCCATATACCACCACCATGCACATTCAGCTTGCGTTAACTCCCCAGGTACCCCCTTTTGCCTCAAGCTCTTTCCAGTCACCCTCACAACTCATCTCACAGAGATCCAATGTGATGCCTCAAAAGTTCTCCAGAAACCTCAGCAATACAGACACCCCCAACTCTACCTGTTCTCTGTCCAAAATGTCCCTGCATCCCTCCCAGTGTTGCTAACACTGCCAAGCCTTTTACTTCTCAAAAATTTTGGATCAGGGTGTGTAAGCCATAAGCTGGAATCAAGGGCTATAGAAAGATATTCTGTATATATATATATAGCCACTATTTACATAATTTGTATAAAGGGCACACTTGGAACAACCTGGTGATGAAGTTAATAATCCTGGAGAGTGCAAAAATTTCTTGGATAAAGGTTTTGTTTGGGCTGTGAAGAGGCTGCGGATCCCTTCTGGATGGCACATCTGAGGCATGCGTCGGAGCAGGGAACGCTTCAGGGATACATTGGGAAGGTAGCAAAGGATTCTCACAGGCTGTGTGTGGAAGCGCTGCGCGGTCTGCGCGGAGGCACTGCCATCTCGTGGGGTACCCTGTGTGCTGGCCTGTCCGTGCAGAAGGCTGGGCAGTGCCCCCAGACATTGCCCCACTCACAGCCAGGGTGCCCCATGTGAGCTGGAGATACACCCTGTCATGAATGAGATTGGGATGTTTATCAGAGGACAGCTGTGATGTATTATTAAGTTATATCAGCTAGGAAAAGCTGCTTGCTTTTCCTCTCATCCCCTGCTGTCTTTTACACAGTTTAGCTCTTCAAGTATTATTTTTAAATCCATTTACAAACGACATGAAAACCTGGAAAGATTAAAAACAACTGTTTCAGCCCCTTTTCTTGGTGTTGCAACCAAGACAGGTTGTTACGGTAAATGAGATTTCTCACCAAGGGTAGATTTTTAACTTTTACAGTGTCAGCATCTTCTTTCAGAAAGCTGGATTGTGTGGGCTCCAGTTTAAAAGTAATCCTTCCAGCAAGCAGCTTTGCCTGATTTGCCAAAGCTGAGCTTCCCCAAGGTTGCCTAAACCCCCTAGACCTGGATTTTCAAAGCAGTGCAGAGGGATGGTAGAAGCTCTTGGGAAATAAAGGCCTGAAAACCATGAAATGTTTCAGTGCATCTCAAAGTAAATGAAGAAAAAAATTAATCAGTTTAAAAGTACATTGCATGACAGAGGAAAAATGAAATGTGGTGATAAGAAATACACAAAGTCATACCATTTCTGTAAAGCAAAGGAGGTGTTCAGCTCCCAGGTTATGACAGCTAAATTTAGGCATCTCTGTGTTGCAGCCTGTGTATGGTTTGGATGTCAAGCCAGTGGAAGTATTAACAATCCAGTTAGTGAAATCCATGAGCCACTCAGCTCTCCCTAAAGTAAGCACCTACATTTGGCCAGCTGTCAGACTGGTGAGACATCACTGGTTATTGATCTGGAGTTGGATTCTGTCACATAAACATAACTACCAAATGTCATTTGAGATGTCTTGGGGCATCTAAGACATCTGTGTTGTCCTTGAGGTATGATCCAGATTTTTGGACACACAGACTTTTCTGGAAGAGCAGCTGGAGGCCAGGCAGGACACTGCACAGCTCCCAGAATCACACTAGCTACTTGCATTTAAGCATCCAGTTCCTGCGTTTGGTGTCTATTACCCATAATGAAAGCTCGGGCACCTAGTCTGTGTGCACATGCCCTCCTATTCCCTCAGTCCCCCACCACGAGACAAACTCCACCCTCTGCTAAAGCACATTAAACAAGTGTTATAGCTTGATTTTTGTGTATTCAGGCTACCTGTGTGGTTGCACCACAAGCACATTATGACTTTTTTGTCCTCTTCTAAACTGCTGTGCAAAAATAACTCCTCTCCAATATACTCTATCTCAAGTCATGTCGAGCAGGAAAAGTTGATTGAATCCACACCCAGGATTAAAAACAGACTTTAGGGGAGCTTAGCTCAAAGATGGGTAAGTGACTAAATCACAAAATGCAGAGATGGGTCCAATGATTTTTGGAAATCCAGTGGTCACTGATAGCTCAGCTGCTAGAATAGGCTACAGAGACTGCCAGATACAGTTTGCTGGCTGTGCCCCGCTAGATAGAAGTTGCCAGACACAGTCCTTTAGTAAAGTCAGAGACCTAACCTATGTCTTGATGTTGTAGGGTTAAAAAGTGCTTTAAAATAAACTTAAACTAGAAATAGGGAGAAATTAAAAAAATATGTTAAAGAATTTTTTTAGTATCTGAATGAGAACTTTTCAGTTTCAGAAAATACAGCTGGATTCAAGGCAGTACTCTTCTCAGTGTGTTGACAGACCCAGTAAATGAGTTTTTCCCCAGTGTCTGGTTCTTGGAGTAAATGTGTTATAGTATGATATTGTTTCTTCAAAATTGTGGATACTTCCCACAGGACTTTCAGAGTGGGCTGAAATACTTTTGGAGATGCCTTTTTTTCTGAGCCTCTTAAGTATAAGAGGGATTCTAAAAAAAAAAAAAAATCACTTAGACTAGACGTAACCTTTAAAAATAAGGCCTTTAACAGAGTCCCTGATCTACATTTGCTCGTCTCCATGGTTAGTAAGGGAATGACTGATACAGCCTTTCTGCACATGGTGGGAAGGGGAGACACATCCTGTGCCCTGTCCTCCAGTGCTCAAAGAAGTGGCTGAGGCTGCCTCAGATCACCCAGTAGATCAATGTAAATGTGTTGCAGTTTGAGTCCATAAGCAGTTTGCCTCACACAGGGCACCAATTGTCACAGCATGAGCGGACTAGCAAACTGCAACAAGGCTTTACTGTGGGTCAGATTCTACTGTCCACGCTGTTTCTCCATCCTCCAGAGGCCAGACCACACCACCCCTTCTCTCTGCTACACCCGGCTCCCTTCCTCCTAGCCCCCTCTTGTCTCTGCTTCCTCCAGGGCCTTCTCCCACACTCCTCAGAGGTATTTAACCACTTTGCAGGAACAAGCTACAGCTGCACATCGCCCATGTCAATCAACCCACTGCCTTCCAGGCAAGGCCACAGCTGCGTATTATCAATGCTAATCAGCCCACTGCCTTCATTCCTCTACAATTCCCCCTTTTTGTTTTTAATCAAAAAGGCTGTGTCTGTCATCCATTGCAGGGCCCTTGTACAGTCGCATTAACACATCCAAGCGACAGCGCGCTCACTTTACTACTGTGGTGACATCCAATCCGGCACTTCCGGTGACCTCAGATCCGGCACTTCCGGTCATTCAGGCTGCGAGTTCACTGCCTAAGCCTGGGGTTGCTGTGGAGGATTCATGGGGTTCCTCCCCCCATTTCCTGCTTTCTGTTGCCACCCGCAAGTAACTATCCTTGAGTGTTATATTTAGATTTACAGTGTTTTGCAAAATGCCCTGATCTGTTACATTGACAGCATACCAACCCAGAGCCATCAGCCCTTCCCGGCTTCAATCTTTTTGGACAGTCCTTCTTTAGGTGACCTTCTTGCCCACATTTGTAACAGCAACGGATGACCCTAACTGCATCAGCAAAGATTTTTGCCAGACACTCCATCTGGAACCCAGTGGTTCCTACTTTCCCACACACATCCATTAATTCTACTAAGGTGGGATTGCAGTTCACCATGCCTGCAATAACCTTCCTACAATCCTCATTTGCATTGTCCTTAGCTAGCTGGAGTAACGATGCTTCCTTAGCTCCCCCATTCTGTATTTGCTTGTCCAAGGCATCTCTCAGCCTATCCAGGAACAACACGTACCCCTCATTTGGACCTGTTTTATTGTGGTGCACGATTGCTGCAGAGCACCATGATCTGAGACCTGCAATAAAGCTTGGAGAGATAAATTTTTCCCTGCTGCAGGACTAAAGGATGTAGGTGAGCTTGCAGCTGAGGAGAATTAACCAGAGCCTAAGCATTGTTAACATAGATTTTTCCCCTGATGAAATCTGCACACCCATACCAGTTAGTCCCCAGCTACATTGGGCGCCAATAGTTGCCATTTGAGTTACAGTGGACAACAAATGTTGCAACACACCCATATCAATAAGTCATCAACAGCTCACCTCTCATGGTGTCTGTTACGTTATCCAGGTCTCAGGCTCTCCCCGCTTGTCTCAGCTATGTTGGGCACCGTCGTCACCGCTCATTACGCTCAGTCTCTTATAGACTCCAAACATCCAAATCAGCGTGCCCCACGTTGGGCACCAGTTGTTGCCATTTGAGTCCATAAGCAGTTTGCCTTACACAGGACACCAATTGTCACAGCATAAGCAGACTAGCAAACTGCAACAAGGCTTTACTGTGGGTCAGATTCTATTGTCCATGCTGTTTCTCCATCCTCCAGACCACACCATTCCTTCTCTCTGCTACACCCAGCTCCCCCTTCCTCTAGGACCCCCTCTTGTCTCTGCTTCTTCCAGGGCTTCCTCTCTCACACGCCTCAGAGCTATTTAACCACTTTGCAGGAACGAGCTACAGCTGCACATCATCCATGTCAATCAACCCACTGCCTTTGTAGCAAGGCCACAGCTGCATATCAATGTTAATCAACCCACTGCCTTCATTCCTCTATATAAATGGATTATAGTACAGTATTTACAATGATTTAAAATATAGCAAAAATTAAATTCCATACATCTGCCCTGTACCCCTCAATTCTCAACCTGCCCATGGGCCCAAGACCCCGTTTCAGCCCAGGCCCTGTCTCGGTGATGCTGTAGGATGCTGATCTCCAGCTTTGCAACAGCCCTGCCCCACCAAGGGCTCCATGGATTTGGAACGGATCTGTAGGCTGATGGCCTGGCCTGGCCTGGCACTGACACCATGAACTTGCCTGCCAGGAATCTTGACTGAACCTGCTCTTTGTCTCCAGGCTCTTCCTGGTTCCTCACTGGGGCTGTGACTGGCCCTACTGCCCATGCCATGCCCCTTGTCTCCCAGCCCCCATCCCTTAGGGTGATCCCTTAGGATCAGCTGGCCCTCGCTGCTCCCTGACACATCTCTACCCTCCATTTCAATAGATATGTACCCATTTCCCCGTGAAACGTCAAGGTTCCAAATCCCTGTACTGTGGGTAAACAATGAGGGAGAACAGCCATGGAAAGATGTGGCCTTTGTGGAGGATTCATAGATCCATGAGGGACAGACAAAGACTTGCTGTAGCTGAAGCTGGGGAAGAAGATGGGAGAAATAGCAGAAATAGGTCACCTAATGTGGAGTCCTCTGTTCCAGTAGTGTGAATGTACCTGATCTCGAAAATGAACCTGATCACAAAACTCTTGAGGTTTGACCCTAAAAGAAATGAAGCCTTGAAGCATATCAGATGTTATAGAAACCAATCTTTTCCCACCTTTACCAACTGGCAGTGCCTTTGTTTGAGGCCAACGGACCTTGTTTTCCTGTTTAGACCTCTTAGAAATAATACGTAGGCCCCAAAGGACCTGTGGATCAAAGCTCAGAGCCGCAGGGGCTATTAGTTGCGATGGAGAGCGTGCTGCATCTGTATTGGCAGTATTAGACCATAGCGGTGCTTGATACTGATGCAGTGTGCTGAATGCCTTTGTCATGTAACTCCACTGAATGATGATGAAGGAGGAGTGTGCATGGCCCACTAATGGCAAAGACTTCACACCTGGTTGGTCCAGGATTGGCTTTGCCCAGCAGAATCCAGAGAGTTTTTCCCATGAGGAAGGAAGCTAACCCTTTTAGCCCCCCAAAACTCCATCCTGCTGCTTCAGGAAGAAATAAGCTACCCTGTAACTTCACAGACAAAAAAAAAAAAATTCTCTTTGGTGCAATTTTATATCAGAACAGACTTATACAAAATGATAATACATTTATTGTGTCATCTACAGCAGTATACATGTTAAAAACAATTTCTCAAAACACAAAAAAGTTAGAGAGCAGCAATTGATATCTGTCTTTCCACCTCATAACAAAGCTGAATAACCCCAGATCCCATTACCAATTAAACCAGTTTTGACCAAAAAAGGTCAGTATTAGACCCAACAGGCTAGTAAGTTTGTACCTTGACACAGTCAAAAGCCAAAATACAGCTTTCCATCCCATAACTTGGTACTTCTCTTAGAGCTATAGCATGTTGCATTGCCACTAAATTGACAAGAAGAAGGGAAAGAGAATGAACACACCAAACAGTTGTTTTTACAGATTATACCGGTACACAAAGGCCTCTTGAGACTTCTCTGCAAACACAAAGTCCATTGGAAAAGGCATGTCCAGAAGCCTAAGTTATTTTAGACACCGAAGAGTGTCATATCACACAGTGTCATATCACACAGTAATTCTTGATATGGATGAATTCCCCAAAAGAAAGCCAATGGGAAATTGCAATTTCAATCATAAGAAGGTGTAAGACCACAAGGTTCAAAACATTGTTCAAGCTCTGCTGGTGTGTTTTCATACACAAAGTACAATGTGTATTTAGCTGAACTTAGCTTTTTAGTACAGATATGCACGGAGCTTAACATCAGAGCATCATTAACTACTACTGCATACTCCATATCTTCCTAATGTTACTCTTAAATGCAATTCTGAACAGGTTGCATGTGCCTGACTGCTAAAAGCAGCAGGTGAAATCCTAACTTTTTTCACTGCATGTGCACTATAGACCATGGATTGTTTCTGGACACAAGCTGGTCATATGGACACAATCTGACAAAGAGAACAAGACTTCCTGAAAACTCCTCTTGGTGAGAGCTACTAAGACTTTATCAGGCATGCACCTCCCCCAAATCTGGTTGGTAATACCCAGCAGAAGCTACCCCCAAGCTTTTCAAGACCGTTATTTCTCAGCATGCATGAAACAGAACAACGGTGACCAGGCAAAATTGCCAGAGGAAAAGTCATCTATGTGTAGACTTCCACAGTGTCAACATCTGTCTCCGATCTGGTCAGCTAGACTTCCTGGTGGAAAGGAACAGATACTTGCAAAGTATGAATCATGTCACCCTTGAGTAGATATCAAAAATATGTTTGATGCTTGTACTCCAAAACTGCTCATTCCTCTCTTGTGACTACAAAGGCAAAGCGGACAAACTAGACCAAAGGACGATATCTTCACTACCGATGTCTGAAGTTGAGTGATGTGGATATCTCCTTAGCTGTCTGCTCAGTGACATAGGATCTTTTCCAGGACTTTGCCTATGAGCCAGAATGCCTAATGCTGAAAGTGCTGGATGTTGAAAGGGACACATATTTAATATAGCCCTTGGTATTTAACTCTCTAAGAAAGAAAATCAGGTAAAACCAGATATTTGGTTTTATCTGCATTATGTACATTTCTACAGTTGTAACTCAGGAGTCCAAGAGACACTGCCTTCACGTAGGTGTCAGTCTAGCTATCAGAGTTTGGAGCTGAATCCCACTCCGTGAGTTTATCTGAGTTTCCTAGATATCCACACAGAGCTCATAGATATGACATAGAAACTATAGGAGACACTAATGTTGTCTGGCAGCTGGAAGCCAAGCAGGATCCCATGAGGTGTCCCATATATCCTGCTCTCTCTGTTCTTACTTCCTCGTCTTGCTTCATTTTAGACCTTCCAGGCTATAATAGCTCTGCTGAGGCCATATTTATTGCTCTGCAGTGTCAAGTAGCAGATGGTTTTAAGCATCCTGCATTTCTCTGGAAGCCTTGCCCACATGAGAAAGTCTCCAAATAAAAAAAAACAAACACACCCTTAATGGCACGAAATCAGATAATCAAACTGAGGAGGAAAAGCTTAACTTGTTCAACTTTCCAGGTACATCCACTGTCTGTGGAAACTATGAGGGTTACTTTTGGCATCTGGATCCTGCACTTTGCTGTGTAAGCGGGCTCCATAGGACTTCACGTCGGCTGTGAAATCACAGCTTGCATGTTTCTGTTGATGCTGAGGACACAGAAGCATGAGTACAGTAGCTTCATCCAGGGTGCAGCACCTGTCCTACCTGTGTCTTCTCAAACCAGTCACTCCCTGTGAAAAGGCTACAAAGGGACCTGGTTACGCTGCTCTTTCATCCCAGCCCTTTGGTAATATTGGGATGTAGATGTTCCTTGTGATTATAGCTGGCTAACAGGGGTCATGCTTTCCTCACCGCGTCCTCTCTGACATTACTTGTCAAAGTGGGTGTGGGATGGGAGGCACTGAGAGGCTCATCAGGCTGGATGGCGCTATGTGCAAGATCTACAAAATCATCACCTAGCTTCTTCTGGGAAAATCGCTTGTTGTAACTCATCCTCAGCTGTTTGCAGCTGTACTTTTCAACCTTTTTTTATCGATAGGAGCATTCACATACTGCAGGTAAGACAAAAGCCCTTCAGGAGCCTTACAAGCATATATTTCTATGTAAAAGAATGAACTTATTTTCCTAAATTATCTTCCATGGACACTTCAGAAATAGTCTATGGGCTATGAAGTCTCCAGAGATGACAGGCTGAAAACCTCTGCCACAAGCAATTGTTTCTGAAACTATTGAAAACTATAGGGGAAAAAATGTAATTAATGAGATAAAGCCAATTAAATGAATGAGGTCTGCATTTCTTTTATAGCCACTGTTTACTAAAGCCATTCTGGATATATTTTTTTTGATACATGCTCTGAAATTTTTATATTTAATTTCTGGCAGGGCTGGGCTGGAAAAGTAATGTGAAATGAGATATCTGTATGGTTCACGGGCCAGCTGTAGTAGGGGTTTAGTAGCAGTGTCAGACACATGAGCACTAAAACCTCGCAAGCTGACACAGAAAGTATATTTTTGCCCACTTGAATGTTGATTTCCTGCAGTGTGAGTATGCAGACTGCATGAGTGTCCTATGCCTTTGATTGGAAACAGCAGCAATACAGCTTCATTTGCAAGATTATAACTGAAACCAGAAAAGGAGAAGATTGGGATCATTTCCCTTTAGAACTGACTGAATGAAAACTGCTCAAAACCCCAATCTCATTTATACACTTTCAAGAACTGGAAATCTCTCTCTTAGTTTTTATTATTCCTTTTTTATTTTTCCAGGGTGCTTCACATGCTGCTTCCAGTTAATTTTCCTGCTGTTCTCAATGGGTTTGCATATGACTGTATATGCTTCTTTGCATTGTTTTTGCTGCCCAAGTTGAGATTACAGCTGAAACAAATGCAGCTTAATAGCATGATTATTTTTAGCATGATTATCTTCCAGCTGCATAATCAAAGATAAACTATAGACTTTATCTGAAATAAAACTGTTTGTATTTCAGAAAGGGAGAAAGGAACTGGAGGCGAGATTAGTATGACAAGGAGCTTAGGCGAGCCAGGAGTTATTTTAATGTAGAATTCAGGAAAAGGTTTCTAACTGCGAGAAGACTGAAGTTCTACAACAACTTTCCAGTGGAAAGAGAAGGTGAGAATAAGAAAATCCTGCTAAATTTTAAAAGGGGAGTTGATCAGTTTAGGAGTGAGAGTAATATGCTGTGAAAATAACGGCAGTTACAGAGTTTCCTTTGGCTTAAGGGTCCTTAGGGCACTGTGCTGCTCTGGAACTCCTGAGGGTCAGAGCCCAACAGCTCTAACTCTGCTGAATATGTTTTGTTCTGGATCATTTTGGCTTTGCATATTTTCAGTTACCGATTTATTTTCTCCATGGGATTTATTCAAAAAAACCCCAAACCAAACTGAATCTTTGAGACAACCAGAGGTCCTGCATATCCCTTCATATGCAAGCACAGAAGATACGCAGTGTAGAAGCAGAATTTCATCCATCATTGATATGAAAATATTATGAAAAGCCACAATTTTACAAAATGACATGGACAAGGCATATTATGTCAACGAATCCTTTCATCACTGCTGAAAAGGATCAGATTCTCCCAGGTCATGTTTTGAACAAGAGTCTAACAAACACTATATGGTATCCAGTTATGGTCCCCACAAATCAAAAAAGACACAGCCAGACTGGAGAAGGTCAAAAGGAAGATGGTGAAGATGACCAAAGGGATGGACAACCTGCTCAATGAGGAATAACTGAAGCAGTTAGGTCTTTTCTCCCTGGAGAAGAGAAGGCTCAGGGAGGACCTCATCACAGTATTCCAGTACTAAAAGAGTGGCTACAAAGAGGACAGAGGCTACCTCTTCACAAGGAGAAGACAAAGGGAACAGGTACAAGGTGCACCAGGAGCGGTTTCTTAAGAAAGAAATTTTTCACAGTGAGTACAACCATTCACTGGAACAACCTCCCCAGGGATGTGGTAGATTCCCCATCACTGGAGGTTTTCAAGATGCGATTGAACAGAGTGCTACATAACCTCATCTAGGCTCCCTCTCGTATGAAAGGTTGGACCAGATAGCTGTTCAAGATCCCTTCCAATCTGGGCTGTTGATTCTATGGTTCTATGAATTGTTCTGCATTCCCTTCTGGAAGGTATCTCACACTTGCCATTGATGATGGAGAGAGTCTAGGGACAGTCATCTTTGCAAATGTAGTCTCAAAATATCAGCGCGGTCAGTTCCTGTCCACTTCTGGTTGTAATTTAGCCTTGTAGTTGCAAGACACGGTTTTTCAGTTGCAATGATGAACAGCTGCTAAAAAGGAGGAGCCAGACACCAAATACAGTGTCTGAATTTAACTTCCAAACTGCACTTTTTGCATTTCACTCTGGACTCACTTGCCTTCATCTCTCTCCCTTCTCCCACCACCCCATTTTAACACCTGATTTTCAAATACACATACTTAAATAATGCAGAGGAACTTGGGTATTTTTCATCTCTGAAATAAAAATTCGCACAACTAAGCATTTAAGTTTCATTATCTGGGCTCCGAGTTCCAGATACTAAATATAGGTGAAGGTAAAAGGAGATGAGGTCACCATGCAGCAATAAAACAAGCCTTGACCTTTGAAATATAGGTGGTAGTTTTCATTTTGGGATGTTAATTGTCCCGTAGTACCAGCACTCCACATCAAAAAGTCAATAATCAAACAGTGGTTAGATACAATAAATAGTCACAAAAGCTGCAGCACAGAAAGTTTTTGTACATTTACAGAAACAAAATAAGAAAATTAGGCAAGAAATACATTATGGACATGGTAGAAAAAATGGCTCAAGGAGCACTGCACACTTGCTTCTCTTTTAATTGTATATTATTTTTAATAACATAGCCTTTCTAGCTCCAAAATATATTTCACAGTGAAAAATCAAACAAAGCACTGTTACACTCAATTGATATTTACACACACTTAGAAGCAAACCATCCGTTGGTTTCTTCCAACCTGAAACAAACAGAACTGACAGCCACTGTGAATGGTGGCCAGGCATGTCCAGCACCTTCAGCTTACATTCAACATAAATTTCTTGAAAGCTAATTTGTGCGATGGCATCAGAGTCTGGTTTAGATAACTCTATACACCTGAAGTATGATCTTTCCAGTAGCACTAAGAAAGTTCAAGTGACTAAGGAAAGACACATTTGCAAGTGCATCAACACTTCTAATAAAAAAAATCCTAACTGAAGGGGGTTGCTTGTATAATGTTGTGTATGTTAAATATGTCGAGAGATACCATTTCTTCTAGTAAATTTAGTGCTGGTGAAAGGTACCAAAGACTTCAATTTGTCCACTGAACAAGAAACACAGGGACTGCAACAGCAGAAATTTCCCCTCCGCTGCCCTCCAACTTGTCTTGCTCCTGAGCATTGGCTCTAGGAATTTAAGAGGCAAGTCCAAGTTTTCATGACTATTCAGTCCTTGGCTTCTTGCTGAGACCACCAAAAAATAATCGTAATAATAATGTGCTGAGGTCAAATCCCAAGCCAAAGTGAGGTGGCTTTGTTCTAACGATAACAACGGTTATCTGTATTGATTTTAGTTTAGCTGAGGACCTGGTCTCCAGTGTGCATGATTGGAGGGTGGTTTTGGTGATGTGGACATTTGCCCACGAGGCACTGGACTGAGATCCACCAACTCAAATTGCAGAGCACTGTAGGATAGCCAGGAAAACAACAGAATCCAAAAGTAAGCTCAGAAAAAGCCTCAACAGGAAAAAAAACCCAACAATATCCAAACACCTTCTTGCTCTGGACTGAAACATGGCAAAGAGTCTCCTGCTAGAGGCAGTTATTCAACGCTTTTTTCTCAAAAGTTCTAATTTATTAACGTTTGAAATTTGGCTACTAGCCATTCATGCAAAATATACTTTTTGATTTTTTTAAAAATAGTATGCTTACAGTATTGTCAATATAATACCTTGTGAAAGCCCAAACTGCAGAAAATACAAAATTCAATGTTATCTGTTCCTCTAACATTAGACAGTTTCATTGAAAAAATGTCTATGTATGCCTTTACCTGATAGATCTGACTGTCCCCATCTCCCATGTCTTTCTGGACTGCAAAGTGCATGGTTCCTTGGGAAACTTTCTAAAACAGCTTTTATCAGCAGCTAATTGAGAGAGGCAGTTCTGATCTATCAATTAAAAATACTTCAGTAACTTTTGCAGAGAGTCTGGAAAAGGAGGACAAATTCTGCTCTCAGAGCAACAAACCAGTGCTGAAGACTTGAAAAAAAAAGATTGTCTGCATCATAAAACTCCCACTTAAGATACCAGAGTATAATGTAAGTGATTTAAACTTTTGCTGGTCCCCTGTGCAAGGGTAGATTTCACCTGACAGGGGTGTAAACATCTCATAAGAGGATGCTCCTGTACCAATATGCTGCCAGTCAACAGTTCCGTCTGTTTTGAATTATTTTTACATTCATTTACACTGCTACATGTGAGAGCAGATTATGTCCCATAGAGCATTATATGTGTTAAGTATAACTATAATTAACATTTCTTTCACAGCTTTCCGAGACCTTTTTTTTTTTCCTTTTAAAAATAAGGAAAGTAGCATTATTTTTAAAAACCCTATGCTTAAAATTACATTAAAACTTTTTTTTTACCTAAACTAACAAAACCCAGTGAAATTAAGAGCTCACACTCAGCTGACAGTAAAATTCCAAGTCTTTCACTTTTTTTTAAGTTCATGATCATGTCAACTAATGCCAAAGAACAAGCCTCAGTTTTGAATTTTCTGGTTGTTATTAGTTGCAGTTCAAAACTTCACATTTAAAATGTCATTTTAATTTTTGTTTTTAATATATGCATACACATACACGCACATATATATATATATTTATATATATATATCGGCTCATAAATCCAAAATGAATTGAGCTCTAGGACGGTCCTCAAAGCCTTTATGTACTGTATAAAGACTTCTAAGAATTGACATCATCGACTTTTGATTGAAGTAGGTATGTACCAGTCGTGGCTTTAACTACAAGGCAAAGGTTGAAAGAAAATTTTAGTTCTTCGCAAAGAAAAGCAGTAAGACCATTGGTGGTTAAACAAACAGAATAGCCAAAGACAGAGAAAACTGCCAAGTGTGGGAAATCATCCAAAGTCTATCTTTTCCTTCCATACCATCTTATTGTTCAGTTTAGTTGCTCACCAAATGCAGATGACTTTTACCTTCCAAGATGATCATTCCAGGTCTTCCTTGTGCCTCTTGCTCTGGCAGGGAAGAGTCAACACACAGAAGTCAACCAGGTTACAAAGGCACGACACTCTGTGACAGCACTACCCAAAACCATGCTATGTTTGGACACAGATGCAGAGGTTTCAAGGTTATTTGGGGGGAAAGACCATCCTGGAACTGACTTCTGCTCTTAAGGTGGGAGGGAGGGGACAGTTATTTTTATTATTCAAAGAACCCAATCAATCAATCAATCAGTCAGTCAATGCCAAAAATATAGATATATCTCAACTGCATGGCCCTTTTAGAAAAAATCACAGCTTAGCTAGAATATAAAGCATTCTCAGAAGCATCCCTGGGTATGGAAAAAGCCAGCTGATCCCATCTCTTGCCTGGAGCCCCCACATTGACTGATGGTAGGGAGCTATGCAGCTTCACATTGGCACAGCAGTTTCTTTAAGTCCACTGGGAACATGTGACTTAATCCAGCCGTGAACTTAATTTTCTGAAGTTCTTCCCAAATCGGCTGGTTTGGTTAACCCAAGCATGTTAGCTCCATCCTAAGACTCAAAAGAGAAACACTGCAGAAATTCACATGCCAAAAGACAGGGACAGGCTGAGATACGTTTGACTAGAGGGAAAAAAAGAGGCAAATCCAAACCAAAATGGAAACCAATTGGAAAAATAACAAAGGTCATGTCCATTCACAGATTAGTATCAGTTTGGCAACCGAGGATCACAACTGCACAGCAACCACTTGTTACTTTTGACTGACAACGGATTACTTGCAGATGCTCTGAAATGTAAATCATCGAGTGGGTGGGCTTGGCCTGTTGGTTATCTTTGAAACATGTTTCCATTAATGGCCTTGTGTACAGTTGGGTATTTACAGTGATTGTTAAAAAGAGATATATACACACGTTTCCTTTGCTATTTCACCTCTACAAACGAAACGAAACGAAGGGAAGGGAAGGAAAAGGAAAAGGAAAAGGAAAAGGAAAAGGAAAAGGAAAAGGAAAAGGAAAAGGAAAAGGAAAACAGACCTACACCACCACCAAAACTATGATTTTTTTTTTCTTCTTCTTCTTAAAGGGATGGTTTTTGGTTTGGTTGTTGATTGATTTGTTTTCCTTAGCTGCTCATGTTGCTAGGTTCTCGGCATTTATGCTGGACATCCGAATCTGAGAGCTGCTCTTGCTCAGAATGGAGAGTTGTGTCCCCCCGTTCACTCCGCTGCTCGCTAGAGAAGGATGACGATGTTTGAAATCCACAGCAAAATACCGGTTGACTTTCCAGCTCCTCCATTTTCTCTTTATTTCTGATTGCACCTTTAGGGAGAAACTTCAAAAGGTCATTTTTTATGTACTTAGCTGCTCGAGGACATGCTGACAAATTATCAAGATTAGAAAAAAAACAAAAACAAACCACAAATTGCAGAACTATTTTTAAGACTAGTATCAAACTCCTTACTTCAGCAAAATCTGAAGTGACTTCTCCATGTCTGAAAGAGATCCAGGCATGCAGCGGGAACAGCAGCTCAGGCTCTGTGTCTCTGACTTTAGGTAATTTAGGATTGGCCCAGAGGTGCATGAAAGACCTGTTTTACACAAACTCCAACATGGTTCTTGAGCTAGCTTCTTGGGAAAATATCCTGTTTTCATCAATGGCCAGTACCAAATACATAACAAGGAGCCAAAGAAACCAGCAACAAAAAGGTACTAGACAGGAATGAACTAACCTGTCCACACAGGCAGCTTGTCACTCACCTGCCTTGAATGGATGCATGTCTACTGAAAATTTGCCTCTTGCTTTCAGGTCACATTTAAGTAGACAACATACACCTGTGACGCTCCTTTCCCTTGAGATTTTTTTCATGGGCACCCACAGTAAATCACCAAGACTAAAACAATCCATGGGTGAAAGTTCAATTGGAAAAAAAGCACAAAATTCTGCAGGTTTTCTACTTTTCATTCATCACTAATTTCCTGGTAATCTTGCTAGGTGTGCATGTGTGTATGTGTATACATAAGTTATAAAAGTTATTAATATAAGTAAGATCATACTAGCTCAGACCAACTTTTACTTGGTCTATTACTCATTCCTGACAGTACTCTGTAGCATATTTCTGAATTAAATCACATAAGAACAAGTAAGGATGTAGAGATATTTTCCCAATGTATTTTTCCAGGCTCCAACGAGCTACTGTGTCAAAGATGTTTGTGTTAACAGTCATTGCTACATTTTCCTAGGTTAATACAATTGCCAAAATGGATCAGCGTACGCCAAAATGCTAAACAAGCGCTTCAGCTTTATGGACATGAACTACAGGGAGCAAAAATCCAACTGGAAAACTTAGATTCTCCTTCTAGTAGCTCTAAATTCCTATTTTGGTTAAAATATAGATTGGTATAGATCAGATAGAGTATGGAGTTATACTACCCTTGTAAAAAGAAAAGTGTTTGCATCTGTAACAGCATAATATACCAAAGGTAAACCCTTTCTTACCCTAAGTAATTCAGCAGAGGCACAAGACGTTCTCTAATGTCTTGAGAGTTAAAATGGTTTTAATTAATCTGGTTGTGCTCGTTTGGCTAAGAACCACCACCACACCCCCTGCAAGGGGTTACAGGAAAGCTGACTGTGCATGTTACCTTGGAAGGTGTTTATCTCCAGGGTGGTTTTAGACAAGACCTTCTGGCTATGCTTTTAGCACTCATGGAAGATAATTGATGAAACAACAGTTGTAGGTGGGAGAAGTGGATACTCAGAACACCAGCTGGTGAAGTATGAACACAGCCACTAATTCCAGCAAAGCATGATTCAGAACTCACCTTCTGAGCTGCTTGGGACTGAGCTATGAATAATGCTTTAATAGACCTGCGAGTCCTTTAACAGTCACCTGGATTAAGCCCATGAGCAAAGATGACCTATAAGTTTGTTTGATGAACTTAAGAGATTGTTATGGTTATCTGAGAAGGAATCACTTGGATCAAAGAGTACCTTTTGTACTAGAGACCAGCTATTGCATGGTATATGTGAACAAGCACAGAGCACCTACTGCACTTAAACTCGTAGAAATAGATGGTTTCAGCCTCCTTGAAAAGAAAAAAAGAAAGTAACTTTAGGAGAAGTCTTCTCCTATTGAATTGCACAATATATGTGTGTCAGTGGAGGAGGGAACGGATGAACTGTAGATATCCCTCTTGAGGCAGCCTTGAGGAGGGAGCCTTTTTTCATTAATTCAGAAAATGTTTATCTCAGGTATTCAGTCTGATAAGCAAAGGCAGGGGAATTTCAATTTGCAGATCAGAATGGGTCAATCAGAAAAAAAACAAATGTGGGAAGCTGATGCTGGCAGCAGCAGCAGCAGTTGCCATGTGCTGAGAGGAGTGTGAGGCTTGCAAGGTATCCAGGGGGTGCCTGAGGGGGTTTCTGGGCATCTGACACCCTTGGGCTGTGTGTGTGGAGGGGCCAGCTGGTAGGTGGCAGGTCTCACAAGATGAGTTGGGTGGTGCCCGCTGTCCCAACAGCCAGGTCAAACCATGCAAAGCCGCATATGACTGGCTCCAGGGGAACGCCAGCAACCAGGAGTGCAAGCAGGACATGGCATCTGTTGGGAGTGGCATCAGCAGCAGGACGTGGCATCTGTTGGGAGCAGTATCAGCAGTTTGTGCAGCAGTTCATGCAGGAAATGTTGTGCACTCTGCCAGTTGTTGGGCTGCTGCCTGCTCTGCTCACCTGCAGGCTTAGGCTGCAGCCCTGATGGTCACCCAAGCTAGCTGGTGGCTCTGCAAGCCCATCAAGCAGCTTGAGGTTGCCAGGGAATTAGAAGGGTTTATTAGGCAGTGCTTTGAGGTTGTTGAAAGCATGGTGGTAGAGACCAGGCAAGGGCTGAGCTCTGCAGCAGACAGGAGTCAGCTAGCTAGTAAGGCTAACCAGGGAAGAGTGGAGACAGCCACCCAGAGCTTCCTATCAGGAAAGCTTCCATTCAGGTGGAGGGATGCAAAGACTTTAACCCCACCTCCTGAGGAGGAGGGTGGAAGCTGCACAAGCTCAAGGTGGACTCTCGTGGAGTCAGTCATTCCGGCAGCAGGTGGAAGAGCTGTAGGAGGAAGTTAGCAGGTTATGCTGTATTAGAGAGGGTGAACAAGAAAGAGATAATTATTTCAGAATTTGCAAGAAGACATATTAGGGCCCTGTGGCAGTGACCTCCAAAGACTACTGGACAAAGAGCTTTAACAGCAAACAGACAGCACCTTGGAGAAGGAGGTGCCATGGTCCCTGGTGACCCATGGAAGCAGGTTATCGCTTCACTCTCCTTCTTCTTAGGTACCAACCAGCAACAGATATTAAACCTTGTCAGCAGACAAAACCAATAAGTATTATTCACAGGGAGGAACTGCACCAGCAGCACATTCTGAAAGCTGCAAAAGGTAGCGGCCAGTGCTAGTAGTGAGTCACTGTCTGCTGAGAGGCACTGAGGCATCCAGCTGCCTGCTTGACATACAGTCAGGTGAACTTTACTGCCTGCCAGGAGCCAAGATGCAGGATATCACAGAGAGATTGCCACAAGTAGTTACAAGCACAGACTACTACCTCCTACTTCTTTTCCATGTGGGCACCAATGACACAGTAAAGCAAAGCCTGGGCAAGGTCAAGCAGGACTTCAGAGCCCTGGAGCTTCCAGTGAAAGGGACAGATGACCAAGTGATCCCCTCTGTTTGCCAGAGATGATAGGGATGCAGGCAGAAGTCAAT
The DNA here is from genome assembly GCA_035590275.1 of Ibycter americanus. Taxonomy (NCBI): domain Eukaryota; kingdom Metazoa; phylum Chordata; class Aves; order Falconiformes; family Falconidae; genus Ibycter; species Ibycter americanus. The sequence continues at coordinate 54,014,851 of JAVJGI010000050.1, forward strand.
GCATCATGCAGATCTATACCTGGCTTCGTGGCTGGTGTCATTGCCAGGGGTTGGGTTTTTACAATCATAGGACATTCTTCAAAGAATACAGCCTATTGGGAAGAGATGGGATACACCCACCTAGAAGAGGAGACTCTTCACTAGCAGATTGGCTGACTCAATGAATTGTGCTTTAAACTATTGAACTTGTGGAATAGTGTCCAAAGCTGTGACATCTGCCTATCCATAAGCAGCAGGTTGGATGAGTTCAGCTACAACCAGAGTAGTGGTTCCAATCCTCTCCAATGCAAGAACCCTAAGTCTAGTCACCTCCGGTTTGTGTATACCAATGCGTGTAGTCTGGGCAGCAAACAGGAGAAATGAGGTCCGTGCCCAGTCATAGAGTTATGATATTATAGAAAACACAGAAACTTGGTGGGAAAACTCACATGACTGGAAGACCACAATGGATGGCTACAAACTATTTTGGGAAGATAGGAAAGGAAGAAGAAGAGGTGGAGTTGCACTTTATGTAAAACAGAAATTTGAGTGTTTGGAAGCGAGTTATGGAGACCATGAAAATTCTATGAAATGCCTTTGGATCAAGATCAGAGGAATTGTCACCAAGGGGGATCTTTTGTTAGGTATCTGTAACTGACCTCCCAGGCAGAATGACAAGGCTGATGAAACCTTACATCAGGTGCTTAAAGAAGTCTCAGGCCGGCAGAACCTCGTTCTCATGGGTAACTTAAATAAACCAGACATTAGTTGGGAAAACAACATAGTGCCAGCAGGTTCCTGGGGTGTATTGAAGATTTCTTCCAGCTACAGATGCTGGATATACCCACTAGAACAGCACAGTGCTGTTCACCCAAAAAGAGGTTGTAGCTAGGTGGGTGTTGGTCTGTTCTCCCAAGTAGCAAGCAGTAGGGCAAGAGGAAACAGCCTCAAGTTCCACCAGGGGAGGTTTAGATTGGACATTAGGAAATATTTATTTACTGAAAAGGTTGTCAAGCATTGGAACAGGCTGCCCAGGGAGGTGGTTGAGTCACCATCCCTGGAAGTATTTAAAAAATGTGTAGATGTGGTGCTTAGGACATGGTTTAGTGGTGAACTTGCCAGTGCTGGGTTAACAGTTGGTCTTGATGGTCTTAAAGGTCTTTTCCAACCTAAATGATTCTATGATTGCTAGATTTACTGCTCACAAACCAAGTCTTACTTCACAACACAACTGACTACCAATGCTAGCCTTGGACAGAGTGATCATAACATCGTGGAGTTTAAGGTGCTGCTGAGCACACTGAAGACCAGTAATAGGACAAAGACCCTGTATTTTAGAAGAGCCAGTTTCAATATGCTCAGACCCCAGCTGAGAGGGATTCCATGGGAAGTATCCATGGAGGGCAAAGAAGCTGGAAGCACAAGAACAGTCCATTCCCTACAAAGGGAAAGGAAATAGGCAGAACAAAAGACCAGCTGTCTTAACAATAAGCTTTTGCTTAAAAGCAAAAAAAGAAGCATACTGGCCATGGAAAGGCAGCCAAATACTGATCAGGGACTACAAGAACCTTGCTAGGGCATGCAAAGATGCAGTCAGGAAGGCTAAGGTTCAGCTAGAACTGAAAACTAAAGGCCTACTAGTCTTACTTCAGTCTCTGGGAAAATAATGGAACAAGACCACCCACAAACTGCCACAGACCAAATGAAGCAGGTGATTGGGAAAAGCCAGCAAGGATTTACCAAAGGCAAATCGCACCAGACTAACCTGCTCATTTACTGCGGCAAAATGATGTTTTATGTCAACATGGGAAGAGCAGTAGATGATGTTTACCTGGACTTCAGCAAAGTGTTTGACACTGTTTCCTACAACCTTCTCCTAAGCAAGCTGGCAAGATACAGATTGGGTGTGTGGTCTGCAAGATGGATAGGATATTGGCTGACAGGACACACTCAGAGGGTGGTGAACAATGTTTTTTAGTCAGGCTGGCAGCCTGTCACTAGTGGGGTCCTCCAGGGAGTGATGCTGGACCCCACACTCTTCAACATCTTCATAAATGCTCTGGATGACAGGATTGAAAGCACCCTCACCACGCTGGCTGATGACACCAATCTGGATGGTGAGGTGGTCATGTCAGAAGGGAGAGCTACCTTACAGAGACAACTGAACAGGCTGGAAGAGTGGGCTAGCAAGAACTGTATGAGGTTTAACAAAGTGCAAAGTTCTGCACTTGGGATGACATAACCAAAGGGACCAGTACAGTCCCTACCCCTGTTATGGAGCATTAAACTGAGCCATCACCTCTGGCAGGGCCAATGTTTCGCTTTTAATAAAGACATCAGACATCCTCTTTCTTTTGCTGAGACATTGTGAGATCCAGCCTAAGGTATTAGGGAATATGGCAGATGATGAGTTACAGTGAAGGTTTAGAACAGCAGTTACTCCCACAAGGAAATGGGATGGATATGGTGGGTTGGTGAGGTTAAATATTAAAAGTCTTACCTCCCCATTCAAGAAACAATAGAGAACAGCAACAACAAAACCCTAGGTAAATGAGAGAGAAAAAAATAATGTAATTCAAATCCTTCAGTAAATGCCAGAAAATAGCTGGAGTTAAAACAAACAAACAAAACCAACACCAAAATCCTTGTATATAAAACATAAATTAATAAACACACAGTCTGAGAACTGTGCATGCAAAGCAGTTATAATGAACAGAGATTTCTTTTCAACAAAAGCAGAATTCACTGTATAATCACCTGGAAAGATCCCAGTCCCAGTTCAAACACTAGTCTCTCCCGCTTACTGACATTTTCAGGAGAAAAAGCAAACACCGTGTAGTGAATTCCAAACAAGGGGATAAGCAGTAGTGTAGAGCGAGCCAGCCTCCTGTTATAATAGAGTGAAAGAACTTTAATGCAGCCTTGTAATAAACAACTTGCGCGTTAATTAAAGAAGAAAACAGAAAATATTTCGTTGCCTGCCTATTGGGAAATACATACACTGTATAATTATTCAGACAAATATACAACATTCCCATTTGTTCCCAAACAGCGATTTCACACACACTGTAGTTTGCTCCCACTTCTTCACACTGATACAATAATAGCACATTAGTAATGCTTAATACTCTGTACTTTTATTTTAATTTGCATTATTATAAGCAGGAATTTTTACTACTGTGCCAAACATGAGAAGGGTAATCTTGCTAAGGGATTCAGACTGCTACCATAACACAATAATAAACCTCTCACCCAATTGCTTAATCCCAGTGGAGTGTCTTAAATCACTTCATGTGTGTGTGTGTGAATTTATTTCTGCATAGCAAAAAATTCCAAACCAGCAATACAAATACAGCTAAAAAAACCCAGCTATATGTTCTTATATTCATGACTACTCCTCAAGGTCTTGATTTTTGTCTCATTGACACTGTTGGAAACCTAAGTGTAATTCCACTGTGTAACTAATTTCCATTGCATCAGAATAAAGATGTTTCAGGGGGAAATCAAATTCAGTAGGTATAAACAAAAGGGCTGGAAGCGAATGTGTGTACCTGTAAGCACTTCACTCAGTCAGATGAAATTCCCCAAAAGCAGGGGTCCAGCCAAGACTTATGCATATTTTGGACTGTGTCATTTGTTGATTGAGCAGCAAAAAAGACCCAAAAGAAGGCAAATGTTGATCTGAACGTAAAGCAATTGCTTTATTATAAACAAAGTGGCCTAAAGTAACCTCCAGGACATTTTCAAAGAGGGGAAAACGTGACTGATTTCCTTCAAGTAAGTTAAGGAGGAGGATGGAGGACAAAGGGAGCTAAAAAGCCATAAAGATTTTTGGAAGAGCTGCGTACTTTTTGAAATTCAGATGTTCACACTGATTATATCTATACGGTATATTGCAGATACACTTGACTTTGCTGATACATGTTCAACAATATCCCCAAAACAAGGTGTTTGTCTTACTGAAACTGAAAACAATTAATACACCTCCAAGAACTCTGTGAACATATGCTGTTACACCCAACACTAAACTGGAAATGGGAAATTAGTTCATTGCTGGTGTCTCTCAGTCATATTTTTTGCACTAACGGTGATAAACACATCACAACCCTTGCCTTGAGGTCGTACGAAACACATGAGTCGTTAGTCTGATGTGCACCAAATCTCAAGTCTTGGTGAATGACCCGACAAACCAGAGAACACAGTTCTTGTGAATTACCAAGTTAGACATTGACCAAAAGTGTTTTTTTTTTAATAAGAAAGGAACAACCTTGGAACAGGCTGATGAAGAGCATACAGAGCCTCCAATTTTGGTAATCTCTAGCAAAAAGTAAGCTGTACAAGAGCGACCTGTATAATGGACAGTGTAATGAACTAAAACACCTTTCAGGGTCCCTTCTACTGCTTTTTCTCCATGGACATGTAATCAGATAATTAAGAAGGAACAGAAGCATTGTGGAAAAGATTATAGAATAAAACTATCTCCATAAACAAAAAAAGGATGTAAAGAACATAAGTGTCTTAAATTAGCTATGGAATTAAAAAAAGATAAGGTAGTAAACTGGACAAAGAAGTATTGTCTCTCAAAATCTGTTACCTTTTATATTCAGATTTAATGACAACAATAACAAAAGGATAAATGCTATTTTGATTTAAAAGTCAGAGTAGAATTTTCTATTAGTATGTTGTATCTCACCGCAGTCATAGGAGAGAAACTTTGGGAAAAATGCGGAGGAAGACTTTTTCTGTTGTCAATTTTCTGGCATTAATTATATCTGATTAATCATACAATTAGTTTGTAGAATCATGAAATACAATGTCATCAACTTATTTGAGATGCTGCCTTCAATATTGTCATAAAAGTCAGGAAGACAATACATGAACTCTAAGAAATAACACATGAAGTTTATAGATCATTAAGATCTATAAAGAGAAGAAGAAGATTGTAATGATAAGAAAAACTTGGGAGATACTAATTACTGTGTGGATGATGATAAATTGTGGTTTTTTCAATGCATTAGGAAGAAAGAAGACTTAAAGCAGCACCTGTGACACATGTAAGTTTATGTGCAATGGTGAAATGTCAAAGGATACAGCAAAATTCTTGCAAGTGTAATAGCCAAAGATATTAGATGTCTTTTTTTCCTACACTCTTTCAGACAAACAAGAAACTCAGGGGATAGATCAAAAAGTTTTGAGGACAGTAATTACTCAGGTGGGCTCCAACTGGAGGTTTAGAAACAGTATGTTTTCCAAAAGGTCTAGCAAAAGCCTTGATTACATTCCAACAGGTAGAGGAATGTCTTAAGGTTGCTTTAAAGAAAAGTTGTATTTCAATTTTTGTTGAGGCTGACATTTTTCAGCTGGTATTTTCCTTAAAAACAATTTAAGCATAAGATTTTCTTCGATAGGATGGCTATGAATGTGCCTTTCCATAAAGTGTTAGTACAAAAAGACACAGATAATGGTGTCATCTGTTTTGTCTCACTCCTCTACTGAATTATCAAAAGACATCTTTATAGTAAAAGGAACAGAAAGTAGAAAGGTTGTCGAACTTTGACAAGTATCTGACATTATTATTAAGGACACTGCTGAAGTGTCTATGGCTACTACATAGGATGTAACTGGGCGTGAAATGGAAATCACATGGCATTGCTGAGTAAAATTTCCAGTGATTTCTACTGAATATTCCAGTGTGTGTTCCTATTCTGCACTTAAAAACAGGTTTCTAGAAGAAAAAATAATACTATGATCTAGACAAACACAGTAACTGTATATCAGATGAAAAAAAAAAAAAAACCATCAAACTTACATTTTGAGCAACTGTGTGATAGGGAACAAGGAACAATGGATTCTAAATGGTCTAAATAGGTTCTTCCAGCTCTTGTGAATGGGATGTAACAAAGATCTGTCTAGCTTCAGAACCTGCAGATACAACATTACGAACAGCTGAGCTGGGTACATGATGATGCCATTTGGAATGAATGAAGGAGGCCATCAGAAAACATGGGTCCTCTAAATCTGAAGCTCCAGAAGTAATTGTGTAAGGAAATTTGTGGTTGTCATTCTTTTTTTCTAAGAAAGCGATGAAAGTTGTAGCTTTGAGCTTAGTCTTCCATCAGTTCCAGGTATCTCCACTGCACTGAAGATGGGTCTCGTGCCATTTCTGCTCAGACTGCAGCTGCTTCTGTTGGACTAATTGCAAATTTGTGTAGCTCAAAAAAGCTGTTGTAACTTGCGTAAGGTTTGACAGATGACACAGTGCTATTAAACTAATGATAAAATACAGTATAACTTTTACTCTGACAAAGAGTTTGTTGCCTTGGTCTTAGGGGTTCTCACCACCCAACTTTTTTGAGACAAAATATCACAGACTGTCAAAAGAAGCAGAAGATCTTCGAACTATAGCCTTTGAAGAAGACTGTGTAGTAGTTTTGCTATTTAGGCCTGCCTTTTCAAAGTAAGAGTACTGTTCAGTTTAAATGCTGTCTTAAATAAAATTAATTTGATCAAATATAAACTTCTGTAGTGAAGACGTCAAGGTCTGTGGTAGACATGTAGAACAACATTCATGCACCAAGGTTTGGACATACATCATGTAAATATGTATGTCAATAATCTATGTTAAAATTATTAACTTAGTGTCTCTAAAGCTAATGCAGAAAAAAATGCACTTTTAAGGCATATTTCTTGCCTGCTATAGATGGCTCTTTAAGAAGAGTTGACTCCTGTTGTAAATCCCATGGGTATGTACTGAATGCATCTATTGCTGTGTATATTCACTAGCTTAAAGTTATTAGATTCTTGCAATGATGACATCTATTTTAGTTAAATTAATTCCACACCTACATTCCCTTTATTTTCTATGAGGAGTAACAGGCACTTAGGCGCAAGGACGAATCATCTGCCCCTCATCTGTCCTTAAGGAAAGCCTTATCACATCCTAAGTCTCTCCATTGACTACAGAGGAAATCTCGAGTGACTTTGTCATGTAAACTGCCACACTGTAGACTTGTAAAGTTTACATTAGAGGAATCCCATCTCTTTGGCTGTAACTCAGTGATGAATATGTACAAAAAATAATCATGATAATACCTCAAATAGAAGGATAAAGAGCAAACCATGAAGATACAGGATGCCATTAGTGATGAAATGCTTAATGCAGTGCATGTTTAATAAACCAAAGTATCTATTTTGCCACAGAGATTCTAAACATGGTTAACATGACTTTCAGGAACCTCAGTAATCTCCCTGACAGATACATGTCTTTTCCAAATGCTTAATTAGGTCTGTAGATCAAAGACCTGAGGTAACACCTAAGTACAGTAATTGATTACAGCTTTTGAATCTTCCCATGCATAAATCACACTTGCAGACTAAGGGCTTGAAAAGCAGGGGAAGCTTACTGGGGCTTTCCTATTTTAACAAAAAAATAAGGTTTCATTATGGTTATTGGAAATGTACAGACTTTTCCTGGGCTCCTGTTTAGGCTGAATACTTGCCATTGACTGGGTAGAGGATTTCACCTTGGGGAGTTGTCAACTTGCCATCCTTCTGAAACACTGCACTTAACGTGAAATTTGTTTCTCTGCAAAGGCCCAATGTGAAGTCTGTGCTGCATCAGGTTGTAGATTAAGTAGTAAACTTCATATTTCGAACAGTCTGATCTTAAATGCAGGTTCCTAGTTTCGCCTAACTGCTCTTAGACTTCAAGCTTCTCTCAGTGTAGAATATGGACCCTCTGACTGTCCTTCTGTGCTCTGTTTCTTTCATCTGCTTTTGCACAGTGTTTGTCTGTTGACTGAATCTTTTGAGCATCTTCATTGGTCTATTCCTTAAATACCTTGAGACGTAAAATCACAGAGGAAATCTATTTTCATTCTTTAAAATTTTTTTTCTACCTGAAAACATAAAATATGCGGCTGTAAGTTACAAAACAGCCTTTTTTCCTTAATGGTGTCAAAGATAACTAAGTATTCTTCAGCAAAATGCTGGGCTGTTGGATCTGTGTGGCAGGACATCTCTGAAAGTGTTGATTTGCACTCATAAGACTGCTGTGAAATTCAGGAGAAAGTACATCAGGAAACATCTTTCTGAAAGGTACACCTCATCTAAACGAATCCTGTGAGCTTCTTATACAAGCAACAGAGAGTGAGGTGCACTATGAGAGAGATATTAATTCACACATCTCTAGACTAAATGGCATTTATTCACTTTTCTAGATGCCTCACTCTCCATAGGCATATCTTTGACAACGCCTTCTGACTAGACACATAACATCTTAATATTTGGTTTACTTTAGCCTTTCCTCACCCTTGTGCGTATACTAATACAACTTCACTCAGTTCAATGGATATAAGATGTTTTACACCAGCTGAAAGCCTGAGTCACTCGATCTTGCCCTGCCCTGGTTGTTCTAGCAAACTTTCAGGTGAAACATTTACTCTCAGTCTGACCAGCCTTCACCTCTTTGCTGTATAATAAAGTGCAACTATTAATAGTTTGTATACAGACACTACCCAGAACTATAAATAGCATCAGCCGTAAGTACAAAATTATAAAAAAAAAAACCAACCAAAACCAAACCAACCTTAAAAAACCTTGACCGTGGTGCATCAGCAAAAGCACAGAACAACAAAAAATTGTACATGCAACAAGAAATAAGGGAAGGCTCGCTCTCTGGTTACTGCCCCTCTGCTAATATCCATTCATTTAATTGCAACATGCGTCATACAAACACAGTAATGTCACAGGTTTGCATACACTTACAGGGTAATGGTGGATAGTTCTGACATCTTGCAAGAGTGCTGGTTAGCCCTCTTAGGTTTACAGTAGCATTTCTGAACGCAGCTGCTAAATATGACAAGATTAGCATTTTTTTCAGCATATTGTGAACAAGCCAAGGTAGGTCACTTTCAACACATTTCATGAGACACATCACAAAGATGGAAAGCGGACACGACAGAACGAAATCACAGCACAAACCAGCTGCTTGACTGAAGCAAAAAGAAAGAAAAAAATTAAAATGCACTGGCTGCTGCTGGCAGCTGTGATGTGTTGATTCACAGACAAACCAAAGATTGAACAACCTGGAGGCAGGCGGGCAGCGTTATGCATCCAAAATACACACGACCCTGGCAGCCTGGTATTGTACGGAGGGTAACAGAACAATATATTAACGGAAAGTCGGCTGCACGCTTCTGCAGAACAGTCAGATAGTAACATAGATTGTAGGATGAAGATTAATCTAAGATGGAGTTGGATCAGCTGTTCCTCATTTTCACGTGGAAGTACCCAGGATAGTGTGGATCCCTTCTTTTTACTGAAGAGTACTAGTAAGGACACCAAAGCACGTTTTTGCCCAGCTTCCTTGATGCAGGGGGAGGGGAGTTCAGTATGGAAACTGCATGTCTGACCGGTAATTCAGAGGTACCGCTCATTTTTTGCCACACACACTAAGAACGGTGTGGTCATAAAAGCAGCAGGCACATATACTAGGGACCAGGACCACCATCTCTACATGCTGTATTCTAGAAAAAGCTGCTACGGAGAATGGGATGTTTACATTTACAACCAGCCAGAGAGAGGCTAATTTACATCAGCTATCAAGAAGGGCAATCTGAAACAATGTGGGACGGCATTGTGAGGGATCTTGTAAGAGATTTTATGTCTACTACAATGGGCTGAAAACCATGAGAATTGAAAACATTCATTTCTTGTCAGCTTTTAAGGGGAGTGGGTTTTTTTCTTTTGTTTTCAACACATGGTTGTTTTGGTGGGATTCAGCTTAGGGAGGATTGGATGTTTACAGTATAGATGTCTAAGTAAACTGGACATCCTTAATCCCTTGAGAATCATCAGAGAGAATAAGTAGTTAAGAGAGAAATACACAGCTATTGTTCAGGCTATATCTGACCTCTTTCAGATGTCACTTTAGGATGGGATGAACAGCGTACCAAACACCGCTGCCTACCCTGACTACATCTCCATTGACTATAAAGGAAAATATGATGATTTTTTTAAAGCAATTGCCTACGAGGCAAACCTAACTTTATTCAAACAAATCAAACTCTATTTTTGTTGCTCTGCTAATATACTTGGTCTAAGATTTGTTCACCTAACCTGAATATGGGGAAGATGCAGCTTAGAAATTGAACAGTAAAATAGACTGAATTGAAAACAGATTAAATTTCTCAGTGCTCTTAACTCCTTTAGGCTAATCCCATTTACTAGAGTTTTGTTTCCTTTAGGGTAATCAAACCCTGAAAATTGTGTTGTTATTAAAGATTATAGCCTAAGAGCCAGAAAGAAGACAATATTGTGGCACGCACACATCCAGCAAATAGAAATGGTAATCATGTTTCAACTTATAAAATTAATCTCAATTCTTGGATGATGCTAAGAAAGTACATCTGAAAATGACTGTTCCTTTTACAGTCTCACTTCTGTGGTAAAATTTTGCACTGCCTCTTTTTCAGAGAGCTGAGTCATGAATTAAGTGTCAGCTAAGACTGATCAAAAAGAAGGAGGGAAGTTTTAGAGATAGTTGCTTTTTACTATGACTCAGACTTTCAGAAGTGACTATGGATTTTGAGTGTCTCTCATTTTTTGATCACCTGATCTGAAATACATTTTATCAGACCGATTTTTACCACAACAGGGGTGCTCAGCATGTGTTGCAAAAGCAGTGCTTATGAAGGTATATTAATGTACATAATCTGAAGACAAAACATCTAAAAATCAATAATCACTTTGAAAACTTTTAGTTGTGGGGTGTTGTAGGGGATTGTGTTCTTCAATTACATGCTTAATATTGCTGTGGTGATCTGGAAAAAAAAAATAAATCCCCACCCACAATTCCCTTACTGCTTATGCCTTGTTTTATTTGGCAGGGATTAGTTTTCATTATGGGTTTTTCTAGTGAGCAGACCTAACATAATATTGCACTTGATATTTGCAAGAATTATAAAAAAAAAAAAGGACTTGATTTTGAAAATATTATCTAAGAATTAACTGCTGCTTTCCACCCAATGAGGGGACATTTACACATGGGCTTGTGATGGAAAACTTTGCTAGCACTTCTTAGGAAAACATTCATATTTTAGTGTTGTTAGCATTTTTT
>JAVJGI010000050.1:54026034-54120554 GCA_035590275.1 Ibycter americanus
GGTGCTTTACCGGGCGTGCGCCGTAGGCAGGCTGGGATGCGCTCAGCAAGCATCTCTGCGTGGCAGCATTCAGGGCTTTTATTTATTTATTATGAAAGCAGAAACTGGAAGGAAAGGCAGAAAGAGAGAAGAGACAGAGAATGCGGGAACCAGAAAGAAATGGCAAGGACAAAAAAATAGCCAAACAAGAGAAAATTAATATAAATAAGCTCATAGATATCAAAACACTACATGAATTAGGGCAGGATCCCCAGATCTCTGTAGGCACACACAGAATGGAGTCGGTCACATCAAACTATACGTATCTAAGATGAATTTAAACCAAACTGTCACCTTTAACTCACTCACTCATGGAAAGAAACAGGCACTTCCAGAGGCTGAGCTGACCTGTGTAACAGAGGCACTTAAGACACATGGGATGCACTGTCTGATGGAGGTGCCCGGGTCTCTCAGCTCCACCACAGACGACGACTAGACTCCTTAGATTAAATACGAGACTTTAGACAGCTAAAGGTAAACAAGCTGAGTCTCACCGCATGTGTCCTGTGCATGGAGTGCAGCTGCCTCGGGGAGGAAGAGGGAGAGTGCTAGGGTGGAAGGGGAAAGAAAAAGTTACACATTCCCAGGGTCAAATGAGTGATGTATGATGTGGCTGAAGACCATCTTGTCAGACTGAGCATCTTAACATCTGGCAAGTTAATGTGAATGAGAGAATACAGAAATTTGAGGCAAAAGTAGTTGCGATTCAATTAAAAAAAAATTGTAGATTTTTTTAGAGGTGCTTAAGAGAAGTAAAATGAGCATGCTGATTCAGGGGAACGACGTTATGCTCTCTTACCAAGGCCATGTAGGTCCATAATGAAAACGAAATGAACTAGTGACCTGAGTTTAGGTCACTAATAACACACAGGGAATGACAGAGCCTGTGGGTTGTCTCTGAATATGCTGAAAGGGAATCCTTTAGGAGACACAGCAAAGGTAGAATTTGATTCATGGAAATTAAAACTGTGCCTCATTAAGAATCTTTGGGCACCCTGCTCAAGTAGTTCTATGTAACCTCACTACAAATAGCACTGGCAACCATGTAGTAGTAGGAGAAGGAATGTGGAAAAAAATCAGTGAAATAAAGTACTGAAAATACAGTAGAAAGTTAACCAAAGTGAAAGTAGAAAGATTATATGGAAGAGAGAGAAAACAATTGAAAAGTGGATCCATATAACCTATTAATTATTCTACATACCTACTTACACACAGCTGATATTGCTCTATGTTGGGGGACTTCTTTCCCTTGCTACTCAATAGCCAAGGATTTCCTGAAGCCAAACTCATTTCCTGGCCAAAACACCAACTACATTTCTGAAAACCCTGGACTTGCAGATCAGATGTAAACAGTTTGGAAAACCAAACCTGTTCTGTGAGCAGAAAACAGACTATACAATTCCATCCTGCTGCAGTGACTGCGGTCCTCGATCCACTGTGTGCAAGTAGACTCATTCACCTCTCTCATCCAGACACAGAGTAAGGATGGATGCTTCCCAGTAGAGCTGTTATTTAGTTCCATCTCATCTAATTTTTGAAGTTAACATTGTAGATGTATGCCTTCTACCTTGTCACCGCACGCTAGCTTTGCAGTCAATGGTGAGAAACAGACTATACAGTGAGATTTGTCTGACCTATTTTAAACATCTTGTTTAGAACGAAATCAGTCGTACTAAGGTTTGTATTCTCTGGACTGGGTAGATCTCTACTGACTGTGCAAGGAGCCCTGTATGGCTATTTTATTAAATCAGGTGGATCCCTTGCTGCCTTGCTAAAAGTACAACAATTGTTAGGGTCTTCAGGAAAAAAGGCGGCTCTGTTTCTCTACTCCTCAATTGAAAACAAGTCCAAAAGTCTTAGTCTTGTTACCTATAACTCTACTTTCTACTGCTAACACAACCAAATTAAAAAAAAAACAAACCTTTTGCCTGACCTCTCTAACAGGTTTGAGGTATTCCAGGATCATCTTCTGACACTTGGGAATAACATGAAAACAAGTTGGAAAAAAAAGAGAAATTGTGAGGTCTCCTTTACGGTCCTTGTCCAAAATACTTTCAAATCCGTTGACTGTAGTTTTCTTTCATCTGATGTTTTAGTCGCTACTTTTTAAGGCTCTTGCATTAGTTTAACATGTAAGAGGTTAGCTTTGCTTCTCTTCACTTTTGAGTAGGCATGTCTTACACAGCCCAGTGGATTGCTTTTTTTTTTTCCCCTCCAGTGATTTGGATGAACATAAAGAAGATTTGCATTTTTTGTGTCTATTTACTTGTAAAGTCAATAAACTTCAAGCTAAAACCTAGGGTGTATGTAGGAAACCTCCAAGGGTCTTCTATGGATCTCAAAGCTCCTACATTACAGAGAATATTCAATATTCTCTGTACACTTTACATGAGTTTTTTTTTTTTATTTTTAATTCCAGCAAAGTTAGATTTAATCTATTGTAACTGAAAGTTAGTGTGGTCATTACAATAATCTGACACAGAAACAGAGTGTCTGTGAGGAAACCACTACCACCTCTCCAGAGGCTGAGGATGGATTACTGCTTGCAGACTACAGCTGTGGCTGAAAACAAATGTCTAACAAATATGAATTTGAACTGGAACTTTTTGTCCAGTAATTCTGACCTTTGTGCAGATCTGAGATTTGAAGATGAAACAGTATGGTCAAAGAGAGCCAAAAATCATCTTGACACTGTTCATTCTCGGCTTTGCTAACTTCTATAGGGTGGACATACAAGGATGGAGAAAGCCATTGCTATTACTGAGAGATAAATAATGAAGAGATAAAGCTTAATATTTAGCTGTGCTCTAAAGAAGAAGGTAGAGAGCAGAATACTTTCATCAAAAGCAGTCTTTAAATGAACTACAGCTTCAAGGTTATGTGTTCTGATCGTTCCTCTGTATTAACTCTGGAGATCCTGCTTTAACAAGCTAGATTATTCTCACTGACTCCAGAGCACAGGCTAATGTCATGCATTATGGAATAATTCTGATGGAGGTGCAGTAACATAACAGGAGCATAGAAGACAACAGCATGTTTAGTGAGAAAAATGTACCACACCAAATGAAATTCTTAAATGGTTCTGAATATACGTTTACTGTTTGGAATGAAGAATATGCCTGGCCAAATCCAGACATAAATTATCTGAGAATGTGATTAGCTCATTGTCCTTAAAACAAACAAATGAGCAAAACCTACAGAGTATTTATTGTCACAGTCTGCCACAAGAAATGGATTTTCAAGCATTATAGATAGGTCTTAGTCCTGTCAGCTAGCAGAGCTCAGCATGGGTATAGCTACACTGACTTTAGATAATTTGCAGCTCTGAAGCTTCAGTCAGACTGTTTTGCCTCACCTGCCTTACACGTTATATGATATCGCTGAAGACAATGATCCAAGTTTCAACCCATCTCTATAACCCTCCTTAATGAAAAAAGAGAATGCTGCCTTTATTGAAAAGGCTTGGGCTTGCAGACATGTAATCAGCTGAACATCTCCAGTGTTTTCATTGAAAATATATAACAGGAATTAGAGTTTGGAAATCTCTCAGTAAAGGTACAGGTGCACAGCAAATGAGGTACTAAGACTATGATATGAACCATATGCACAACTTTGGATTCGCCCAATCTGGAGGTAGTATACACACATTTGTTTAAACCACCTTCATTGAAACTTAATTCAATATTATGCCATTGCAACTTGGTGACCTTTGAGTGTGTACTCTCCAAGGCAGGGAGAATTTATTCCTGAGCAATTAACCAGTTTCCTCTTTTGCACCACACAGTTCCTTTTATGCACAGTGTTAGTTACAAGAGCCTTATGAGAAGTTCACCCTTCCAGATCAAAAAACCTTCTGCACTGTGACGGCACTGTCTTTTTTGCCCCTTCCACACCGCAGGCTCTAAGGGCCATGTACCTGATTGGAGTACATCCTGATAATTCTTCAGACATAAAACTAAAACCACTGGATGTGAAGCATGCTAATTGCTGAAGTGAGACACAAGAAATCAATGTCATGGAGAAGCAGAGAGACTGAGGGGAAATTAAACTCCTTGAGTTCTCATATGGCAGAGGCAAAAATGTGAATGATAGCAAAAAGTAAATGGAAGACCGTGGATGCCGGTGTGCATCAAGCTTTGATGTAGATCGAAAGCACATTCAAGATCAGAGATGTCAGAATTATTCCCCATTGTCTGCAGTCTTGCAACAACTGCTGCATGACCAGTTGCTTCAACTCTGCGTTTCTATCTACGCTAAGTAACTGATTCAAAGAAGCAAAGGTGCAAACTGACCTGGGGACAAATACAATTCCAGATCTATCCCTTTCTGCCTAACCATGCAGTCAACACAGCAAACAGCTATGAGCAACATGGGAGGGAAAGGGAAAGCAGCCAGAATGGCTTAATTTGAGTACTCCCAAGTTAGCTCTCAGTTTGGAATTTCTGAAAAATTATCTGAACCTCCAAAACTGTAATCTTTCCCCGTAAGTAAGCTACCCTGACAAAGGATACAACACTGCACCCAAATCCGTGGGTAATTCATAAAGATGGATGGCCTTGGCACTGGACGTTCCCTAGCCTGCTGGTCTCCGTGACAACTGAAGTTTACCAATACAGATCAAAATTAGGTTGTTTACTTTGATGAAGTGCAGCGACTTTAGAGAAGTCTCTACCCCATTTTCTTTAGGAAGGCTACTTTATTTTCACTGATCAGTAAACTTGAAAGTGTGGCAAAAGTTATGTTACAGAGAATTCAGTTAAGTGTTGTCAGTTTCACATTAAAGTTAGAAGCTTATATTGTGCACTTTGGTAAAGTATTTGTGATCTTTTAAAAATCAATGCTGGAACAATTTTAGATATATATAGCATTTCAGACAGTACACGTGTAGGCAAAGACCTATATTTGCACAGGTACTCACAGACACAAACCCTTACATATAAATCATGCTGGCTTGATCGTTCAGACGTTATGAGTCTTGTTCCATACCAGTTACGGCAATCAAGCCACAGTGTTTTAGGTTCTGGCTTTGAAAGACATTTAGGTCTGAAGTATCCAGATATATGATACTAATATTTCAATGAAAATTCATAGGACACTATTTAGCCTTTTTTGGGACCTAAACCTCCTTAAAAACGGGCCTGTTAGGGCTAATCCAACCCTTAATAGAACTGTTGAGAGTGCATCAAGCTTTGCATTACTGTGACTTCTTAAGAAAACGGAAGGAACATTTCTATCAAGAGAACCACGCTGTTAAATATAATATGGCATTGTTTTCTCCCTCACTAACCTGCACACCTCCTTGATCTTTCTAGAGAAGGACCATCTATTAGTGGCTTCTCTTTTAATGCAAACACACTCTTCTCCAGTTTGTGGCTTGCTCTGGTAATATATGGGGGAAAAAGTCTGTGCTTTGCTCACTTACACACAATCTGCGGAAAAAGGGCTTTGTTCTCTAAGGCTGCCACAGAACACGGAGTCAAGTGGAAATGTTAAGTCACCATTAGAGAATTGTTACGCATGAAACAGGCAGATTTCAAAACAGTCAGCTAGTTCATCAACTACATGAATCAGTATTGTACCCTTTCCTATGCCCGTGTATTCATTGAAACCATAAAATTGCCCATCAAAATGCCCTACAGCAACATGCACAGATAGTGTTTAAAGACAAAGTCATCCTATTTTTCATTACTGCTTCAAAAGAGAAAATAACAGGAGTCAGCCTCTGTCATAGAGACATCACCTGTGCAGGCCAAGGCACAATGGACTTGCACTCTATCCACCTTCTGAGGATCTCCAATAACAGAAGCAGAGGACTTTTTAACATTACATTTATCACACATGATCTTGTAACCACAAGAAATAAGTTTTGTGATCAATGATTTCCAAATCAGATCCTGTCAAAGCTTCAGTTAAGCACTTGTATATCACTGGAAAGGGATGGAATTTCCTTTAAAAATATTGATTTGCTCTTCTGGAATATCTTTCTGACAAGTGGCCCATGAAATAACAAAACCACTTTCAAGGTGGACATAGTTTTAGATCCGATCCCATGATCACCATAAGAATGGAAAAGATGCACACCGGATGAAAGGACAGCATTTTGGTTAGGAAGCTAGATTTGACAACTAAAGACGTATGTTCATGTTCCTTTAATTGCCACAGGCACGGGGCGGGGATTTTGGGTAGCCCCCTTTGTGCATCAGCTGTTCAACAGGAATAGCAGCTCACAGGAACCTTATAAACATACTAAATATTCTGTGCTGTTTGGTTTTACAGTAGTTGAGACCACAGCAAATCTATAGATAGATAATCAAAGCAGGATAGGGTTTTCAATTACTTTATCTGAGAATAAACAAATCCCTGTGTAATTATATTCTTGCCAATTATGGTACGTAGCCTATATGATTTTACATTCCTAATGGGTACACTCAATTGTTGTCCAATCCCTACCTGAAAAGATTTGGCACAAATTAATACCACCACCACCACCACCACCACCACCACCCAATCCAAAACAGAAATCAAAATCCCCTCAAACCAAGACCCAAAATAATAATTTGTCTTGGGAAATGGAAATGAAAAGCATCATAGTTGTGAACAGGAACATTTTCTCTACAGTATCAAATAAATCCATCAAGAACTAGTGTTAATCTCAGTAGCAAACATCTACTCTCCTAGCATTTCTTAGAAATGAGAACTAGGTCCTTGCTGATCATGCACTGACACCAAATGATCATCATCTATGTTTTCTGTTGTATGTTCTTGTGGCAGAAAAGGGTTAGCCCAGAGTCACGAGTTCCTTTCATTGCTGGGTGAGTGGGCATTCCAGCATTCAACTGATAGTACCTGGGGTCGAGAAATTAAAGTGCCATACTAAAGAATATACTGTCCATCATACATCTGCCATTTTTTTTGGTCAAAAATAAGATTTTTGGCATCAAGACCCTGTCAATAATTATTTATGCTGGCAGTCTGAGCACTTGCAGCAAGACAAAGCGGTAGCAGAATGAATTATTGAGTGTCCCGTGACTTCGTAGGTGAACTGTAGAGGAGTGTTGTTTACCAAAACATTTGTGTTAAAACATTGCTTTTCCTGCCTTAACCCTCTAGGTTGCACCATATGTAAAATCATACCTACCTATGATATATGCCATGTTTCTCTTTTCTTTCCAGCAAGATGCTGATTGGAGGAATGACGTAGACCTGAATTAGCTAGATATATGTGGGGTTTATTTTCTTTTCATTGAGTTTTCAACATGTGATACAAAATTTATGAAGAATCTGTTAAATCAAAAGCAGAAACAAGCTTCCCCCTCCCAAATTATACTATTCATGACAAACTGGAAATAATAAATAAAATTAAAAAAGTAGATTTTTTTCAGTTAAATGTGTTTGATCCTTGAAAATGAATGAATAAGCAAAGACTTGATGGAAATGTGTGGGCCTTTTTAACCTTAAGGGTTATTCCAGCATGCATCTACATCATGCATACCTACTTAAACACTGTGGCGGTTGATGGTAGTGATAGTGTTAGATGATCTTCTGCCTATAATGAATCTTCCAGCAATGCAAAAATGCTCATGAAAATAATAGCATGGATTTAAGCTTTGTGTAGGCATTGCTATAAGAATATGGCTTTTGCGGAGGGGTGGGTGAATGTACTCTCTCTACAACAACTTGATCAAAACCAGGATGCCTGAAAGCAGATTCTGACATACCACGTTACACACTAGTGGCTGGATTTCTTATGGAAAAAACAGTGAAACCTTGCCAGACCAATTTATTATCTGTTTCCTAAAATTCTGGACAAGGAACTGATGTATGAAAATCCATGCAAAGAATGTGGGTATGATGTGACATGCTGTGTGCTGAACCAGCCGTAGCAGGGTTGTGAATATGTGTTTCCAGTCCCCAGAACTGTGAGTGCACGTTGGGCTCATGGGCTTCTGTCGTGGTGCTACTTGGCTTGCAGCATATGGTGTATCGGTGTCCCTAAATAATCTACTACTTCTTCAAATTATTTACAAATTGTGCAGTTGGAGATTGCTAATAATCACGCAGTGCTTTCTGTTTGGAAGCACGTTAAATAAAATCTAACTGGATGGAATATACAGGTACAAATACAAGACATTGTAATTTCTACTACAGGATTGAGTATGTCATGTACAAACATGACACATTACAATTATTTATGCAATTCATTCACCAGATGGGGCAAGAAATCTGTCTGAACTATACAGGTAGTTGTCTTAATTACACTAGGAATACAATCAATATCACTTCATGCCTCCCCAGCACCCAAGGATCTCAGAACTTCTCATTCAGATGAAAATCTATTGCATTTGCATGACTGGTCCTGCTTCGGTTTGATGTTTGATTTGGTGGAATTATTCAGGACTGACACAAGATTAATTGAAACCAGAACATAGTTCAAGACATAAAACCGGGGGGAGGGTGTCTGTGTGTGCCTTTAGCACTTCACTCCTAACACTAAAAAGTAAATAATGATTATGATGACTGCTGGGAGGAAGTATGAAAGTTGCTTAAGATTCTCAGGGGAAAAAAAACCACCAAACCTCCCATGAAAATTAAAATGAATATTAAAAAAGATGGCTTCATCCTCAGCTGCTTAGATATTTTTGATGAATCTAGCCCCCAATCATTTCAGCCACAGGGAGGAGTTTCTATCTAAAACATCAGTAAAAGAAAGGTGGAGTCATCGTTCTCTCAGCATCTGACATGTTTTGAGCCGTTCCGTCTGAAATGGGATCAGCAGCATGCAGGCAGCTTTGAGGGGGAGCTAAATGTGTGAAGAAAGGTCGATTGGGCATGAGACTGGTAATGAATGACCGAACATACAAGTTGATAAAATGGAAGTTTATGATCCCTAAAGCATTTGACTGCTGCAGAAAATTGTTAGGAATTAGCTACGTTTCCAAGCTTTCGTCAGCCTAAAGGCAAAGGCTATTGCACATAGTGACCATCAGGTTATTTAGAGAAAGTCTGATTGTTTAGGGGAGTAAAGCACTCATTGTTCTGCTGCAAATTATACAAAGTATTGTTCGATTTTTTAAAAGCAAGTCTTATATTCTGTATTGGCTACACTGTATTAATTAAGCATTAGCTCCCCAGTAGTACGCTCTTCTGTTGTGTTCCTGTCCTAGCTTGCAGCTAACGTTGCTAGTAGGAATTTTTAATAATGAATGCACAGTAGTAACAATATATAATTAATCTTTGAATTGAAACACATCCCCAAGGCTTTTAAAGTCAAATGCAGGCTTAAGTGATTTGCAGAACTATGACTAAAGTGTCTATAAAATAGAACTGGAGGTAGATTTTCCTAACAAAAATGATCATTAAAAGGGCCTGAACATAAATATATACAGTATATGTAAGAAGAAAATAAATCCTACTCAAAGTCAATCAAGTTTTTGTGGGGTCTTTTCTTTTTTTGATGATGGAAGTCCTAGATAAAGCCTTATTCCAGAAAGTGGAAGACTGATAGTAGAATAAATCTCAATAACTGCTGCAGATAGCACGTGATATTACCTTCAGAAACAGGCTGGGCATCCTTCCTCAGCCACAACAGATCTGTCTCATGTACTAAAGGCAAAGTACTTAAATATGGTGTGGAATAAAGATCCAGATGGAGAATTTGCTCTAATGGCATAATGTTTAATAGACTGAAAGTGGGGCATGGAAAATGCTTAATGTGGGCCACAGTCTAAATGCCACAGAGATTTCAATATGGTGACATAACCATACTATGATCTATCTTTTTCCTTCATTACGACAGCCTTCTTTTTACAGGATGTGTGTGCACAAATATTGAGTACGTCTGGTGTATATCTGCACAGACTTACTGATTGCACTTCTTTTTTATCATTTCTGTGTGACATTTCTGTTGTCAAATCTGTTTGGATAAACAACACTCCACTTCATAACACATACATAAATGCAAGATCAATTTATACACACCCATTTATAAAGTTGCAAAAAAATATGAAAAATAATGGCAGCGAATGAAACAGAAAAATATGATGTTTTCTTTTGGTTTTGGTGGCTAACTATACACATAGGAAAAACATCAGTAAAACCCAGTCACCATATTGATCAAAAATGACAAGGATGTTTTATAATCTAATTAAATCACTGGAGTCTATGGCATGCTTTGCTTCATATGTGAGAGGTGTGCAGCAGGCACCAAACATGCACTCACCGGGTCATAACCAGAACTAGCTCTGCACATCTTGGGTGCTAATAACAATCTAAGAGTCAGTGGATGACTTCCCAGCAGCACGTACATGGGAAGTCTCCATGCCAGCCCTAGGCAAACCATGCATACAGTTAACCTATTCGCTACACTTTCTCCTGAGTTTTAATTCTAGAAATATATCCACCTGCAGAATGAATTTAAAGCATTATTTTTGTCTGTGGAAACACAATTTAGAGCAAGCTTCAAGGGCAGTCCTTTCAGTAAGTGGATGTCTGACTACAGACGTGGAAAAGTCATGCATAAAGTATGATCATTTCATGTAAATGCAAACAAGGCAACATGAAAGAAAGGGGGAAAAATAGGCAGCTGGAGGACATATTTTTCCCTGAAAACTGTCATTTACATGAATGACATCATTATACTATGTGTGTAGTTACTTAGGGTGAAACTGATCACTGGATAATTTACAAAAAAAGTAAATTACAAAACAAGCATCTCTTTACTTTACCCTGACAGCTGATATTTTTATTTAAGGTTTACATGACTTGCCTTTTTTCACTAGGAATCCAGTGTTAAATCAAATAGTCTTACCCATGTTTATGAGCACTAGAAATCACTACAGCTCACAAAAAATTGCAAAGCGAATGTATGTGGTGTTTAGGCTGAAAAACCAAGAAACACCAAATATGCTGCCACATATCCTAGTTATTCAAAATTATTATATAATTGTATATAGAGAATGACTGCATGCAGTCCAAATGGGAATGACAGCCATCTCAAATGGCCAGCCTCTGTCCTCTAATGAGGTGGAAACTAATACAAATTATGCCAGCTTTAAAAAAAATCTAAATCACAAAGTTTTAAAAGTTCTAAAGGAGGAAGATTTTAGGATTTGATGTGCCTTTTTACGCAATTTTAGGTATCTGGGGGAATTGTTTGGCTTAAGTAGAATACATTCAAGATTACAAGAAACATGAACATAAGCAACTCAGGAGATCTTCCCAAAGTAGAATTCAGTCCAAAGTTAATTAAATCTTTTCACCAAATCTTATTGCTTTCAATGAATTTTGGACGATCTCCCTGAAAAGTATGAAGCACAGCAGACAGTTCAATGAGTAGAATATTTATGCCTGGTCAGTATGTTAATTTCCAGACAATTAACCTGTAAAGAATTTTCAGGTTTGGCTTTTTTTTTTTGTTAATCTTGTGTTTATGCTAATTTTCTAGGCCTTCTATATAATGGTGAAAGTCGCACTTTAAAATGCACTTTAACGGCCTTTGGATTTAAAAAAAAAAAAATGATGAAAATCAACCAAAGCAATTTAATAGTCCTGTGACTCTTTTTGAAAATCAAATTGATTCAGCTGAGGTGTCTTTTTTACTTCATCTTTTTTCCTATGTGTATATTAGAAATCTAAATTGATTAGTGCTTATTTGTACTTACAAGTAAATGCTGGATTCATTGCCCCCAATATCAGGTGACTGGAGTTTCTGCACAAGTATCACAATTATGCCAATAAAAAGCACGAAGTTTATCTAGGGGAAAAAGAAAGGAAAAAATGATGACAGTAATATTTTTATTTTAAAGTATGAGAATGAGACATTCTCAGTGACTTGTTGGCTCCACTGCCTTACTCTTCTCCAAATTGCAGACTAGAAGTTTTACAGGGTCAGGAGTAATGGGGTAAGTTTACAGGGATGTTGTTGCCCCTTTTCCAGGCAAAAATATCTCCCTTGCAGCAGCTAAAGCAAGACAGAATTTCTTCAGTCCCAAGCACCAGATAAGACAAGCATAAGCAAAAAGGTTTCAACATTTTTCATTGTCAGCCAGCGCAAAGAATGAAAAGAAAGATCCCTGAATATCAAAACCAGATAGCAAAGATCTCAACAGTAAAAACATCATTAACTCCTGTTCTCTGAACTCAGATCCTTCAGTTTAGCAGTATGGATCTGTCACAGTTTAGTGTCTCCCCTTTCCTGAAAGTCCCAAGCTGTGTCACTTTCCCTCTGCTTGGCTGAATCTGGCCCAAGATGAGACAGCCTCTAATATTTTTGAGAGGGGAGGTGTGTGTATGGGGGGGGCGTGGGTGTTAATGTTCATCCTCCTGTCTTTTAGTTTTATGTCATCCTGGGCATCTTCTCTTTCATAGACTCATGTAATTACAGGTACAGATTTAAAAATTTGGAGATTAATAACATCAGTTTATTTTGATGCTTTGGCTTCAGATTTGGCTGTCACCAACTCCATGTGCAAGAAGAAAACAGCAGGAAATTTAAGTTGGTCTCTTATGCAACCTTTTGCTCCTGTAAGAAGACCAAGAACTGAAACTAAATGTGAGCATCTCTTTCAGAATTTTCTATCTGATCTGAGGACTGCAGATGAATGGAGATGCCCAGTCGTTCCTTGCTAGTTGCTTGAATCTTTAATGCCTTCAATAGAAGCAGGTATAACTGATTTCCCAAAGCCAGAATGTGACGCTTCACAGAACACGTCTGTAAAGCGTGGAAATTCACATGCACCAGTTTCACAAAAAAACAGGCTATTGGACTCTCCTCATCTTGATACCCTTCAGTGTTATTGGCTGAATTACCTTTAATGTGTCTGAAGGTTACCATGCTTTAAAGAGCTGTCCAAATACTTACAAGAAAGATCAAACCTGACAAAACCCCCTACATGTAGCCAGCTGCCTGTGAGCTGCATGTCTGTATTTCCACAACAGTCAGTGAAGAGCTGGTCAATGCTGTCACTGGCATAAGAGCAGTTTAGCATGCCCACAATTAGACACCTACATGTGGTAAGCCAAACAGCTTTTCAGGTGCCACTAACCATGTTGTTTAGGGGCTCAATTCAACTTCCTAACTGGAGGAGCCTGACACCATCTAAAAACTCCCATATTCTTTCAGGGCAGCAGCTGGAGCCTGAACAAGGTACTTCAGAACCTCTCAGTCATCCATACACAGGTATCTAGCATCATCTGAGTCAAATCCAAGACCTCCGTCAACTACAGAGAGCCTAGACACCTTGTTGACAATTGAGCATCTTGCACTACGTCCAGAATACAATTATAAAGCTAATATTAAATAAATAAATGTAGCTATGAAATTAATTCCATTCAACGCTCACAGTCCAGTTTCCTGGTCACTGGTATCTAGTATTATTTCAGATGCCCTGGGTTGTCCCACTTGGCCTTCAGCTGCCACCCCAAATGGCACAGGATTCCTATACATCCTATGTCATATCTGCCAGCCCCAGGCAAATGCTCCATATGCTTTAGGGTCTTACTTATGGCATTTGGTATCTATGTTTAAGCGGCTGAAATACTGCTTGTCTAGTCTTTGCTTGTAGGCAGCGCACCATCATTTAACTTGTACTAAACCTTCTTTGTAACAATGGAGTTACTTGGCATTGTGGATGGCAAACGGTGGACACTCAGACAAGCTGTCCAGTAGTCCAGCACAGCTCATGCAGCAGAGTTTGTAAAGCCACCTGAAGCTATTTGCATGGTTATTTGCCCTCAGAAGTGTTGAGGAAGCACATCCAAGTGCTACTTACCATAATTGATCCAACCACAGGACCCTTGATCACCCACCACAAGGCAGTGTTGTCATTCATGTCCCAGCAGCTGTAATGAAAGAATGGGGTGGGGAAAGAGAAGGAAAAATAAAGATAAAGATATAACAAGGGAGTTAATAAACTTACAACAATTTTTCAGGGGGCAGAGAGTGGGAGATGATTGGTCTTGTAGCTAAATTGTTTTATTTGAGTTCAAAGGTACTAGTTCTTTAGCCTGTCCAGGTTGTAGCTTTCTTTTACAGCCTTAACCCAACTTATCTGAAAGTAAAATAAGTATTTTTGTGGCAATTTCCATAGTAGCTTTTACTAAATATTTTAGATATTTTGGAAAAAGCCTTGATGTGTGTTTCTGTGTCTACAGTGCAACTGTAATGTTATCCCTTTAAACTAATGTCTCTGTAGAAGGGGGCAAGGGGGAGAAACCAGGGATACCTCGAAGGGTAAGAGATGGTTATTCCAAAGTTTGATGTCTCAGTTACTTTTCCAGGGTTAACAGATATGAATGTTGGTTCCCGACCCTGACATGAGTATTCTTACGCATATCTAGTACACCAGGGTGTACTAGACACTGGTTGTATTCACATATAGGAATGATTTTCCAGTCATTGGGTTGCAAGTCCTACCAAGGAGCAAGGATTCATCTGAGAAGGTTCAAGTACTGGACAACAGTTGGGATCAGCTGCTTTTTTAAGCGGTTGGGAGCCAGTGATCGTAAATAAAATGGCATTTCTAACTCAGCATTTAAAATCTTCCTCCGTGTTGACCAAAGGATTCTTCAGAAGTTTATTCCATACAGGTGCATTTGGACATTCATTTGTAGAGAAAGCTAATTACAGGACCCATATACATGAAGGGTTTTAACATTAACATATATTTTTAAAGCTAGAAAAACAAGAACAATGAAAAAAAATCTTATTTCCCCTGTCACACCACCCCCGCTGCACTATTTTAAGTCATTAAGAATTTGATTGTCAGTTAAACATTTTCTTTTATTTGTCTCCTCTTTCTTCCCCTCATGCTTCCCTCTAAAAAAAAATAAAATCACAGAAAAATATCTGCTTTGTACCTGCAGTTCTGAGAAAGAGGGTTTCCCTCCCACTGGGACAACAGCCAAAAGTCCCAGCAGTGGTTGTCATGGTGCATTTGTCAGATGCCAAGAAACAATTTTGAAAGAGCATAGAGGAATAAAACACTGCTGATCTTATGAGAGCTTAATGCAACTTCTGTGTCATTTGAATGGTAGTCTGGTAACATCTGGGGGAAAAGTGGAAATCTTTACTTCAAACAAAACTATATACATGTGTAAGTGTGAGGAGGCAGAGCTAAAATTCCATCATCAAAGTGCATGTGAGACAAGTCTCAAATTTCTCTGGGTGATGTCTGGTTTAGAAATTTCAGTGGATCTTATATTTTCACCTGAACAATTTTTATTATATTTCAGTTGAACAATATTTTACTGGATTCCCATAAAACCAGCAAGAAGGATGTGTACAGTAGAGCTGATGAGGAATAAAAATTTGGAGATGGGATGTCAAATTTGCACAAAATTACATATTTCTGCTTCTGTCTACAAAGCCTAAAATCTTAAAATCCTCCTAAATCTATGGGACTGATGGTCGAGATTTTCAAATGCAAAGTAACATTTCTGAGTGACCTCACTATGGATGCCCAAGTTAAAATATTGGAAAGGTGACAAATGTCCAGAGGGAACTCCTTCTCACCCACAGTCTGGAAATCAGGCTCTTTTGAGTCATCAACAATTTTGTGCCACAAAACAAAAGCCCCTAAAATCATCAATTATCTTTGAAATTCTTTGTATGCATTTATAAATTAGGTGTCTTCTGAAAATTACTATTTGCAGAGCTCAACCTCGCTAAGGTGCACATTAAATCTACCCTGAAAGTCTTTGGTGAATTGACCAATGCTAGAAGAATCCAGGAAAATTCAACTATTAATCTAGCTGTACAAATAGGCATCGATGTATGGCAATTTCTCATGTAGAAATGAGAAATTACAGGGGACAGAATCTACCTGCTCTAGTTCCAGTCATCTGTATTGAGGACAAGTACAGCCCAGCTAATTATCCTGGACTGTGGCTGGGAGGGAGAAAGAGACACTTGGAGGTTGGGTGGTTTTTTTTCCGCACAGATATATTTTAAATGTGTGTGCTGGGACAGTAGATCATCCCCTACAAATGCCTATTCTTTTAAGACCTATTCCTTTCCTTTTACAGGATATGTCCCCAGCAAACTCAGCTTCCAGTTTCTACCTTGTAGATGTTAACAATGAATCAGATCAAGCTCACACAAAGTTTTTTTCCAGAGCTGTTTTCATCCAGTCCCTGTGACACCTATAGGATATATGTGCTAGAAGAAAGATCATCTTCTCCTCAGATGAACATGACCAGAAGGAAAAACAAGCAATGCACAACAGAACAGTCTGTAGTATCAGCCAACAAGCTGTACTACGTAAACAGGTTCCTTAATTTCTTTCGAATGCATTGCTACAGCAGAGGTCAGACACACAAGGCTCTTTCAGAGTGGATGCAGGGAGCCAGCAGGCTGGGGGAGGGATGTGATTTTCATTTTAAATGGCCAGAGTCTGATCTCTGTTACATCTCTGGTGTACATCTGGAACAACTTCATTTAATTCAGTAGCACAGCTCTGGATAAACAGACAGTTGCATTTATCTCCACAGAAGTGTCACTTACAGTGATGTGAATCAGAAGCTGAAGTCAAGGGAGCTCTGCCAGGTTTATAAGGAACAAGCAGGAGGAGACTCAGATTCAGAGCCTGCATTTTAGTCCATGCCTTTGCGACTGTGGTTTCCCAGTTCAGTAATTTCTGCAATGTTTTCAGGCTCATGCTGGCTTCTCCCCCACCCCCAAAACAATGCTTGCTGATTTTTAAAAAGTAACCACTGAGACGCTCAGCTAGAATCTTTCTAAATGTGTTGCATGCTAAATAGCTTCTCTAACTAAAAGAAAGAAAAGGGTTTTTCTGGTGTTTTTTTGTTTGGTTGGTTTTTTTCTTCCTTTTTCCTTCTGTGAGACATTCCCTCTACCCGCAAAATGCAAGGACTGTTTGGACTCCTAAGAGAAATTAATGTGCTTAGGACCAGTGTTGTGATCATAATAATGACACAACAGGGGTTTCTGGCTTGTTTTGCATGGAAAGAAATGATTTAATTTGTCTTAATGTCAAAATAGAACATTAGGTCAAAGCACTATCATCCCCAGTGGAGGAAGGGCTTTATGTGCTTTCCGAAAAGAGCGTGAAAGAGGAAGGATGAAGAAAACCTGAAGAAAACCTGACAGAACAGTGAGTCTTGTGCAAATTTTGGATCCAGGTATCTCTAGTATAAAGTGAAATTAAAACAAAAGCCAAAATCTCTTGGAAATGGGGTGCATCATGATGTCTTTCACTCAGATCAGGGTTTTCAAAGAACCATTGCTGGATTTTTGAAATTTTATTCAGCTTCCCTCATTTCCAGCATTTTTATACCATTTCACCAAGTTCAGACATAGCTGCCAGGGAAAAAAAGCATTGCTAAGCTTGTATTTTCAGAGCGTACATACACGTTCATTGCTACCAGCTATGTCTGCTGTTCTATCAGACTAGGCAACCTACTGACTACTGGGAGGTGCAGGACCATCTCTGGGAGCAGCCTTTCCTTCTGGTCCTTTAGAAAAGGACACAGGATATTTGCAGGACTTTTCCCTACAGAAAGAGACCATTTGGGTGAAATCTACCCTCTTGATTTCTTTCTGAAATTATTCCATTGCCTCATTGTTTCTTTTTTTCACACAGAAGACAAGGTGTGGATTTCTGTTTCGCCCTTACTCATCTCCCCCACTAGATTTGTAGGAAAAACTCTTCAAGAGGAAGCTAAACTCCTAATTGCCTTTGTAAATCAAAGCTCAGACCATCTTGTCCAGATTTCACTTCTCACATCAGAGATACTTGCAGTAATTTCTACAGCTGAGCTCACCACCCTCATTTTCCTTCATAATCAGTTGGAAAAGAGCAGATATTCACAGGTGTGATTCACTTGACAGATTCGTTAAGACGAGATAAACCATATCCTGGACTCCACTAATTTAACTGAGCAGGGAACGAAGGGCCACTCAGTCAGCTGCATGTTACGGGGTAGATGCCTACATCTTCTTTTACAAATTCATCGGTGCAATAGGGCCATAAACCTTGAACTATGGCTATTTATGCAGACGAACAGGAAAATAGGTTGAACACTGGACCTAAACTACTTGCATACACAAATCAATGTCAGAAACGGAAGGAGAAATTAGTCACGTCCTGTGATCACTATGTTTCTGTTTCATCCTTGCCATCATGCTGAATGTACATGAAGTGATCTCCCATGCAGCGATACCTACCCAGTATCATCAAAGTGAAGTCTCAGCACTGCCCAGACAGTGACACAAATTGTTGGGGTACCTGCAGAGGTAAGATGGTGATATCATTAGCAGCCTAGACACATTTAGTACTTAGCAATCAGCACTTTTTGCATCCTCTCCACTGAGGCTTTATTTCCTAATGGCACTTGTGCATGAAACAATGCATTGCATTAATTCAGAATTCTAGAAACATCTATCTCAGCCAGAGGATGGGTTAGTCTTGGTGGGATTGAAGACAAAGAACTGGTAACAAGGGAAGAATGATGTTTCAGGTCATTAGTACCTGAAGTTGTTGTACCGCATCTTGTTGCACAAACAGTAAAACATAATCTGTACAAAATAAAAGCAGTGACATCAGCTCCCATGTCTAGAGCTACTGTAATTATGCAATGATTGCAGAGTGGCAGATGTTGAGCTGTAATGGCATTATTATATTCTTTGTGTTCTTACGTGGTTTTGTTGTAAATAATTTGCATATATTACAGTTTCTCTATTATTGTGAGAATAACTGATTTTGCTTTACTTATTCAACCAAAACAAATCTATAGAGGATAGTTTTCCTTTACTCACAGGAATATTTCATTTTTTTCGATTAAAAAAAAACCCCAAAACAAACGAACCAAAATGCCCAAAGGAGAATATTGAAAGCAAGAATTTAATTTCTATTTCAGACATTTCTTTATTCTTTAAAAAATGCATGTAAAATACAAATTAAATCAAAACAGTAGAAACCACTGAAAAACGTGGATTTATTTTACTTTCTGAAAACACTAAAAGTGTGGGTTTTCATTGGAAATATTTGTATAAAATAGTGCAGTCTTGCATGACAACTCTGGGTAAGTTGGATCTACATTTTATGGCAAATAAAATCTTTGACTAGGAAACTGCCTACATCTATTCAGGCACCACTGGAATGATAAAGTGCTAAAAAGCAAATAGAACAAGGACCTTGATAACCCCAGCGTGCAGCTGTGAACAAGACTGTCGTAAGTTGACAGGAACAATTATGTTTCATACATTTTGCGAGGCGGTGTTGATGTCACATTAATTAGTCATTTGACTGAATCCACTTAAGTGAGTCTCTGTCAAATCTAATATTCCTTCTATCAGAAATAAAAATATCCCTGTTAGACCTAGGTGACTGATGAAGCCCTCCTACTTTAAAAAAGCTCACACAGAAATATTTGAAAGGAAAATGATAAGAATAATAAAATGACAGGTTTTGGGGAGAAGAAATCATGCATATTTAATTTAAATGGAAGTCTGCTTTTCTCACATGAGACTAGCTAGAAAACATTGAGATCTTTGTGCACTTAACAGATACACAATAATAAAAATAATAAAAATCAAACGAGTCTTAGGTGCTATCTAGTTTGCACTGATTTGCACGACAGAAATTTGGATGGTATGAATAGTGTTCCAAGTCTGAAACATGGTCAGGAAGGCAGATTTAGACTAAATGTGTCATAAAAATGTAGTTCAAAAAGCACATTTTAGATCAGCTTGGAGTTTTGAACCATCTGCTATATGAATATGCATATAATCACATGACTTTTCTTTCCATCAAAAGATAGATATATATCTTCCTCACCCTCTTTTTAGCTTCTAAGTAACATTAGAAAAGAGAGAAGCCCCAAAGGCTGAGAAGAGAGCTATTCCTGCTGACTGGGTCTCTGCCCTGACTAAGGAGCAGGCATTAGGAGAGACCCCAGGATTACAGCAGTCTATCTGGAGAACTTTCCAGCATATTGCATGTTTAAGAGGAAAAAATTGTCTGGATCAACACAGCCATATGCAGTTCTCATTAATCAAATGAGGACGCTGGCGTGCTCAGCACATTTTAAGAAACAGAGAAACATCCAGATGCTGCAAAATGCTAATCTCTTGCTTACTGCTGCTTCAGTGCAACTCTCTCTACACCACCTCCAAGCTGAGGGGCTGCTCTTGCCCTACATGACTTGCATCCAGAGTCTGGAAGTTCTTCTGTTCTTGCCAAGTGCCAATTGCTCCTATCTTGTCAGGGGAACTGCTATTCAAGGTGAAATATGCAGGAGCTGAGAAAATGTTGTTTGAAAAACAAAACAAAACAAAACCAAACCCATCCACATCTGGAGATTCTCTGAGTGTCACTAATGGATGTTACTGATACTGCTTTGAATATGATGTGATATCTATAAACTGAACAGCTAGATATTATTTATGGTGTTCAACTCAAGACCAAATATTTTGAGGTTGTGTTACAGAATGAATTAATCTGGGTAGTTCTTTCTTTACAGAGACTGATTTTTTAAAAAATAATTCACTTAATATGCTATATTGCAATATTCTGACATTCAGACAAACCTACAGATATGAAATTTGTGCAAACTTTAAAGGAACCCAACCTCTGATTGATGTTCATATTGCAAAGATTTACACATTGTTTTCTTTTGTAATTGTTACATTTTCATGTACATAACCTTTGAAAACAGCCTTATATCTCAGCTGTAATGTGATTATACATGTGTGGATAGTACAAAGGGAACTTTGAACATCCTTTTCCAATAGTTTCCTTTCCAACAGCCATCATTTTCCAATAGCCTTTATATACCATATGTTATTTCTGATCACTTGCCATCTTATTTCTTCTCTATACCTTTGCTCCTATTGTAGGGAGTCTTTGCCAGGATATGAGAATTTTTGTGTATATAGAGCTGCCCCAGGAGGGAAGAAAACAAAACCAGCTGTGAATTACTTGAAGGTTCAGGTTACATGAGGATGGTTTTTTTTTCAAAGGACAATAGTTGAAGGCATGTGGTTTGTTTGTAGATTTTACACATAAATACACAGGATTATTTCCAGATTATTTCAGAAATGTTTGTTTAAGTATAAAAATTGAGCTTAGCCTTCTTAGGGTACATTGAAAATGAATGTATTCTTCTGCATTCACCATCTGACTGCTGCACAGAAACATCAGCAAAGAACTGCTTGATATGACATGTTTCAAGAATCAATTTATCTCCAGAAGGCCAGAATGAAAAATAATTACAGCGGTTATCATCGTACAGCTGGCCTTTCTGAAACAAATCTTGTTTCTTCCCACTGCAAGTTTCTATTTCCCATCCAGGTAGGATGAGCATATGTGGTTACCCTTTGGAAACATTTTCAGTTTAGCTATTATCTGGAAGAAAGGCACAAATAAAGTCTTGGAAAATGGACTAGATTTAGCATTTCTGATTTGATTAAGTTGAAGAACTTAGCATTAAAATCATATCTTGGAGAAGGCAATTTTCAGCTGTGGACTACATCTCTGCAAAAGATGCGGAGTCGTCCAGATTTCAGTTCAACTCTATTCAGACAAAAAAGCAAAACATGGCTCTGTCTGCAGTGGTACTTCTGTACAAAAACTAAAACTATACTTTGAAACTCTATGTGGAAATATTAGGTGGTTTGTGGAGGTGTCTTGCACACTGAGACACATTCTAGACAAGAAATATCACATACCCCAGCCGATGATAGTGTACCAGTAGAAATATCTCCTCTCTGGGAAAAAGGTTTCTACCAATAAAGTGAAAAGGTACAATCCCTCAATGAAAAGCCAGAAGTAGTTGGACATGACACAGTAATGAAAAAACACCATCACCGCTTTGCACTCCACCTGCAGAGAATCAAGAAAAACAAAGTTATTTCCATGTTGTTTCCTCCTAACAGATAGAGAAAATGCTTTCAACCTCTCCAAATCTCTTAGTGGAAAGGCACACAGCTGGGACTAGTATTATAGACTTTTAACAGTAAAGTTTTAAAAGCATGAGAAGAATGTGAGGTGCCACTTAGGGAGCAAAGCTTGAAAGGGCAGGTAGCCAATTTTACCAGTGGGAGGTGGTCGACCAGCATCTGCAGACGGCTTGAGAACATCATGCGTTAGTGGGAGTTCACATCGTCAATGAACGCTAATTGCTAGATTTACGGCCCCTTCCAAGGATTAAGTGCAGAGAAGAAAAGAATCCAGTTGTGTATTGAGAAACCTGAGGAAGGATGTGAAATGGCAGGATGATTGTGGTGAGCCCTGAGAGCAGGATCAGAAAGGATGCACCCTCCTGTGTGCAGTTTAGAACTGTACTGCCTTGCTATTTGCGGGTATTGTCACTCAGGGACAGAAAATGAAAGTAAGCTGAAGCGTAAAGAAGGCAGAGTGATTTACTGTAAAAAAACGATAGCAGCTTTCATTCATTTACTGGGGGGAAAAGCAGCGGACAAAAGGAAAAAAGAGGGGAAAAAAAGAAGAAATGGGGATTGTGTAGCCTGGAGGAAAGAAGGTTCAGGGACAACCTTATCGCTCTTTACAGCTGCCTGAAAGGAGACTGCGACAAGGTGGGTGTGGGTCTCTTTCCCAAGTAACAAGCGATCGGACGAGAGGAAATGGCCTCAAGTGGCACCAGGGGAGATATAGATTATTAGGGAAAAATTCTTTAATTCTTTACTGAAAAGGTTGTCAAGCACTGGAACAGGCTGCCCAGGAAAGTGGTTGAGTCACCACCGTGAAGGTATTTAAAATACACGTAGATGTGGCGCAGAGGGACATGGTTTAGTGCTGAACTTGACAGTGTTAGGTTTACAGATGGACTCGATAGTCTTAAAGGTCTTTTCCAGCCTAAACAATTCTGTGCTTCTATGATTCTATGATAAAAAGTCTTAGGTGGAAACAGAACTCTACC
Source organism: Ibycter americanus (assembly GCA_035590275.1). NCBI lineage: Eukaryota > Metazoa > Chordata > Aves > Falconiformes > Falconidae > Ibycter > Ibycter americanus. Next base: position 54,048,973 of record JAVJGI010000050.1, read on the forward strand.
CTGACTCTGTGAGAGTAGGACACACTTGTCTTTCCAGTGTTACATCCCAGCAAGACATCATTAGTCCTACAAAAGTAGGACTTTTCAACAGATCAGAGCAGAATCAGCGTATAAACTGGAAGGTCCTGCCTGGGGCAGTGAGAGGCTGACAATTTTGACTAGTTCCTACTTGCATTCCATCCTCTGGGCCAAATCTACAACCAATATGTTTAAAATATCAGATCTTGAGTTTCTTCATGGAAGCTGTACCAGGGATGAAGACCTAGACACTATATGGCTGATTTTAATGTGTTTTATGCTTCAAGTGTTTTAAAAAAGAGGGTGATGCCACTATCAGAAAAGTGGTATGAACAAACTACAGATTTAACATGGCTTCAGCTTTATCATGGAGAAAAATTAAAAGCAAAAACTATTTTAAATGACAAAGAAAAGGCTGACGAAGAAATTACACAGCTGCACTTTCCTTGTGGAAGTGACTCACAGGGAATTTAGCTCATAACTGGATGGATAAAGGAGATCTCAGTTTGGGAACTCACTGTAATTCCACCATAATTACACCCAGTAAGCTGATTTATCAAATCAAACACTGGCCTTAAATGTGAAAGGAATGGGGATTTACATGTAATATATAGCCAAGTGCGTCTGTGAGAGAGACTGCTTTCCATGAAACCACACTTCAGAGGCAAACACTTGGCTAATACTAATGATTTTTTGAAAGTGTGACTGTCAGGAGTATTTTCTGTGTCTGGATGGTCACCCTGTTTACACATGACTTTGCCTGACATCCAGAAAAAATAAGGCTCTGGAGAAAAACCAGACCTTCAGATGAAGGAAATTGCTTGTGTCTGTTCTCATCCCACCTGTCACTATGCAGATCTGCGAAAGGGAGAAATGACCTGACTACAGACAGAAACCAAAACCCGTAGGTTTGTCCTGAAGGACAGACGGCTACACATTGAGGACTTCACGAGATGATACATGCACGGTTTTGCTGTGAACCAGGAGGGAATTTTACCACCAGTTACCTTCTCTCCCAATAGCTTCTCAGCTTATGATACTCAACAGACTGCTGCCTGCCTCACTCTTTTTTGTTATCTCATGCTGAAAAAATTAAAGGAAAAGGTTTTAGCTTTGGTTTTACTTACCGTTGAGATAAAACAGTGGTTGCCATCCTGTTCAGCATAAAGAACCCCATCTTTAATGAATACAGATATTGCACGTAGGATGAATGAAACAAAGAGGTTCATGTGGATAAAATTTCGAGTGCAGTGAAGCTTCCTAGAGAGGAGAGAGCAAAGGAGAGGAGAAGAAGAGGGGGAGGGGAAAAAAGGCGATATTTTTCTTTTGTGGAAATAACACACATGGCCAGAGCACCTTGGTGCTAAGAATAGCAGAGTCTGAAAGCCAGGACTGTGGATAGTGCTGACCCTAAACCTGACTAAGAGGAGGATTTGGTGATATTCCTGCAAAAGCTTTTAGGGTATATATAAATACATATACATATAGTATATAAAAAAGGTATATAAAATAGACTCAGTCCGCTGCAGCTTCTGAAGTTGCATGAAACAGACCCACAGCTTCTGCAGCTGCATTTACAGTCTACTGAAATGTGACTGCTGGAGTGTGTCCAAGCTGGGGGAACAGCGCTGTTAAGGGGTTGTCTCTCTCTTATTCTACATCTGGTGAGATAAAAGCTTAAACACTGTTTTGGGCAGATGAGCTCCAATTTTTTCTTCCTCCAGTGACTGAACAGCTCACTGCTCATGTCCTGACTCACCTGAAACGGCACAGGATAACCATGGCGGTGGTGAGGGAAACAAGAGAAGTGCTGTATCCCACCGTGTACAGAGCCTTCACAGACAGGTAGTAGTAATCCTTGGGAGGCAAACAACACACGTTAAATGGTTTGTCTACAGCCACATCTTCTTTACCCTTTCAACGTGCAGGGGGAACCATAGGCAGGATTTGTTTCTTGAACAGCCTGTTGTTTTCTCCTCTTGGTTCCCCTGAGATCTCCCCGTATATTGAAGCATTGCTCTGTGCCTGGCATGCCCTGGGGTCTGCATACTGTGAAGCTTATTTGTCAGTGAGCTAGCAAAGGCTGTCTGTATTGCCCTGACCGCTGTGCACGTATCTGTAGAAAAAAAGTAGTTGGCTAAGGGATTCTTCAGTCAACAGGGAAAGAATTGGGGGCTAACCTATGCTTCTAGAAGTTACAAGTTGTATCAACAGCAAACACTCATATTAGGGATGCAATATTCAGTACAGGACTGGGAAGGATTTAAATCTTGTTTCTCAGATTTTTATGCCCATAAATACCTGATTGCTTCATTCTTATCACCAACTAATCAGAACATGTCCAGAGGCTGGATAAAAAGCAGCCTGCTGCTCCCCCCCCTTCATTTGTTTTTAATTATAAGATTAATTCCTACCTGGTTATCGGACTCTGTTTCATTTTCATCAAAGCCGCAGGCGTCATAATAATGAGGAAAAGGTTCAGACCAGCCATCTTCAGTGCAATTTCTGCTGATGTCCCCTATGCCAAGTACAGTTGTGAATGTGATATTGCTGAAGCAAACCCCAGGACATACTCCCTGTTCCCCCCCCTACCCCACTTTGGTACATGACCAAAGAAAGCCCCACAGTACTACTGGGGGTGCTAGTTATCTGCCTATCCATAGAAGACTTTAACGGCATCTTGAAAGTTTAATGACATCTTTAATGATCCAGTTTTACAATAGGCACCTACAGATGTCTACTACTACAGGTGGTCACCAGAGAGCAAAAACTATTTAACCAGTATAGTCAGTGCCTCCAGGCCACCAAGGTTCTCATTCTCAAATGGGTACCTAAATCAGGGGTCAGTCCATTTCCCTGTATCGACTCTGAAAGGCATCTAGGGAATACAGCTTCGACTTACACATCTACACTTCAGATGGCTAAAGGGTAAGTCCAGTGCTTAAATACAGGCGCTTTGTGCTATTTAAGATGATCTGTATCTGAGGCATATGCATGGGACTGGCAAAAAACCACAAGACCAATGTGATTTTTTGGAATGGCTGCTGGAAGCCAGGCAAGACACTGCAGGATATCTGAATTAGCTATTATACATCTATGGTGAGGCAGTTGGATTGTTCTCCTATAGTCAGATGAGATGTATCCCACTCACTTATCTTCAAGCCTAGGCTCTTATCTGAAAGTAACTTTGTGAGAAGGGTCTGCAGGAAAACAAAGGAAGATGGAGTGGGAATCTCTTCCCCGTCTCTATTTTCACAGCAATATGTTCATTTACATCTCCGGACGCCCAGTGTGGCTTCAGCTGACAATTCAAAACTGTTTCAGAGTTTCTCACATTCTTCTGCCTATTATCTGCTCCAATCCCAGTGTATAACCTTACTCTAAAGCAAGTGTTTGCAAAGAGGCTCAAAACTGGCTGAGAGAAAACCTCGTCCTCTTTTTCTCATTTCACCCTAATTTTTTGGCTAATCTGCTATGAGGACTAGCTCCTAAATGGCTTTCACTGACACCGTCAAAAGGCTTAAAACTGTAGGGGGAAGAAAGAGCTGGGGGTAGAAGAGGAAAGTGTCTCTTGGCACTGACTCTGTTGCTGAGGCTGCCTGAGGTGGGATGGCCCCCGTGGTGCCCTTTGTAAGCACCATTATTCTTGCCAGAGCTCAGTGACCTGGTTGAAAAATTAGAGCTGGGCTGCTGGCTGCAGTTATTCCTCTCCAGCTCAATAGAACAGGTTCCATTTATTGAACTATTACAGTTTCTGGAGTTTGAGCTGTACCTTGACCAAATGGATGGAAATTTCCAAGTTGTGGGGGTTTTTTTTGTTGTTTTTTTTTTTTTATTTTTTTCTTTATTAAGGTTGTGCTGCTTCACATTCTTAGAGCAGTTTAGTCAAGTAGCTCATAACACTAGCAGTGACCTTATTTTTAGAGAATCTGTTTGCCATCCATGCAGCAGAATATATCTATCTAATCACAGCATTCATTTAAGAACATTGCATTACTTGGCAAATTTTGATAAATTGCTCTTGCACATTCATCCCCAGTTTTCCTGTGGAAAATAACCACTGAATCATGGTGTTGACTTTCTTTAACACCATTTAGTAATTACTGTTAAGCAGGTAGATATAATTTGTAACAACATACTTGCTAGATTGCAAGGCTTAATAGTGGAGGAATAAATTTTCATAATACTGCTAAAAGTAACATACCAGAAAATGTGTCACCATAATTAGAACTGATTAGAAAATAATACCTAAATGGCAGGAGAAATATCTTGGAGCCTCCTTTTTAACAGAGTTAAAATAAAGAGAGAAACATTCCATGGTTCTGTTTCTTACCTAGGGGAGACTGGGCTGTGCTTTCCAGCAGGTCATAATCACCTATAAAAGTGGAAATTTGGCATGAAATTGTTTTGATTGTGTTTTCTATTAGGACCCAAACTGGTCTCTGTGGAAATTAGTGATAGAATCCAATTGATTTTTATTTATTTGGATCATGCCCAAGGGCAATAAATACTTGATTCTGTCTTTTCAGGAGGTAAGCACAGTTTTACTTGTGAGTTTAAATTAAAGCTGAACCTATAAAATTAGAAAATTGCTGTGACAAGCAGTGAGCACATAACTAGAAACACATACAATCAAACCAGGACCAATTTTATTGTAAAAATATAGAAGTCAAATATTGTATCTTTAGAAATTTACATCTATAATCCATAGATATTTAAGTATGGTCAGTTTTCACAGAATTAATAAAAAATTATTTCCATCCATCAATGAAAAAAGCAATAATTAATTGATTTTAGGTGAGATAGTTTACTTTTGTGGTTTTACGTTAGAGCACATTGATTTCTAGAAACTCGTTAGATATTTATTTTCATTTTTTATCTGAGTGTTACAACCAGCTACATGTATTCATTATCATAATGGTTGATACACAAACAACTTTTCAATAATCTGATATTATGTACTCCACATAAAATTTTTGAGAACAGAGGTACGTAGGAGGTAGTCAGCACACTGGTTCTTACCTGCATGGGTTTGCCCCAGATTATCTACTTCCCAACCTGAAATTAGAATAATAAAAAGAATTAATTTGATCTTGATAATACTTTGCAATTTGATTTTGATAATAGTTTGCTTCCCATAAGAGGAATCGCTATAGCAGAGGCCAGAGAAGAACTGCAAAAAAATTTTGTTTAAAATCATTTTTCAAAATCAGTGCTGTATGTTTATGGCTGTAAAGTGGTTTTCAGAAGATGGTCGATTGCATTGTGCTGTTAAATCTCTGTTTATCATGGAGTTTCATCAAACTCTAGGAAAGATATGAAAAAGAGATGGAGCTTTTTTGTGTTTGGGTGGGGTTTTTTCTTCTTTTTTTTTAAAGGAGGGGAAAGGTTCTGAAATAAGAAAGACCCACCAATATTGGAAATACTGTGTTGAAATCCATGCTGATTTGTATACTAAAAATACAAATGTTACAATGGGTAATGATAAAAAAGTTTAAGATTGCATTAAAAATTTTCCTTTTTCTTTCTTTTGTCCTTCCAAAATATATTTTTGGGATTATCTCAAACCAATTTCCCACACACCCAAGTAAATACTTAACACAAATTGCACCAAAGTCAGATTTTCCCCGACTCCTCAGTGGTTTTCGGCTCCAGCTGGGTGTTGGGGGATGCATGAAGAGGAGCTGCCTTATGCCAGCGAGTGGTGCTGCTGCATCGTGCACAGAGACACCAGGCAGCCTGACAGAGCTGCCTGCAAATAGCTCTGCCAGTGGCCCTCCCACCAGTGCAAAACTGTTGCCAGCGTTTCATTGACCACTACAGCAGGTTAAATGTTTAGATTAGCTTAGTTCTGTATCCTCTGGAGTAACCGCAGGGCTTCAGGTTGTTCTTCTTTAACCTTGAACATATGGTCAGATCTTAACTAGGGATAGGAAGAACCATTCACCAATTTGGATGAGAGGGTTTTTATTTAAAGCAAGATCCAAACAAAGATTGATTTCAATCCTGTGGGAAAGGAGAGAGACAGCATCTAAGGAAACAAACCAATAAAGGCAGTCTTCTCAGTACAGCATAAAATGCATTTTCTATTTTATTATACTTTTTCAAATTTCTTATCATGTAAGAATTTTAAATTCATTGATTTCTCTCTCTCCTCTAAAATACATCAGATATGCTTTTTGATTTTCTGAGACTGAAAGCAGAGGATTTAGTGCGAAGACCATGGTGGGAGTCTAGAAAACTATGCTGCAGCATCAGGCAGACTGTAGTGTATCTTTAAATGAATATATTCAACATCAAACCCACACATTCAACCCAGCAGTTACTTTGGAGGGTTAATACTGAAAACCATGATGAGAACACCCTTGGTCTCCTGGCTTCTTTGCCCAGCTCCAGCTGCTTTCAAGATTTCACGTATGAGAATTCTTGGGTGTTTGCAAATATTGGATAAGTCCACTAATTCTGAAGAGAAGCCACCAATGCTTTGAGCAAACATTTTCCAGCAAAGATCGTTCAACACGCTGCATCAGACTAAATTACCAGATGCTGCAGAAGCACTAAGGCTGTGCTCCAGATTCTTGGCAGAGTAACAGGGATGCCTCTGCAGAGTATTGTGGACAGATCAGTTTCCCTCCCGAGTCTACCAAACCCCAGGTTTATTAACAGTGATCTAGCTCAGATATAGATGCTTATGTTGCTAAAATCTGAATTCAGAATACCAATTTCAGGATATCCTGTGGGAAATTTTATCTGTGGTTTTATTAGGCAATTAGAGGATCAAAGAGTAAGCTGCTGTTCCTTTATCACTGTCTTTCATAGTGTTTTTCATAGCCTGCTGCCACTCAAATCAGTAGCTCATAATGGCACTGGCTCCTACGTGTGCCACCTCACTCAGTAGCCTGTATCTTACAATGATCCACAGAAGCAGGGTAAGAAGGAGCTGCAAGAAAAGCTGCAAAACTTCCTGGACTCATAAAACTCCAGTTTTAGTTTATCAATTGTACGGTGTGGCTTACATCCTGAGATGTGATGCTATAAACTTTGCACAATTCTTGTTGGAGAAACACCAGGCAATGTTAAAGTGGGTTGAAGCCTGATGTTCCTAGCATCCTGGCATATTACACTGATGACTGAGAAAAACACCTTTTTTGAAATTTAAATGGTTTAAATTGAGCTATTTTTTTCCTATAATCTAAAAAGAAGGAAATAAAAATTACCATGATTTCATTCTAAATATGGGTGGCAGTCACACTGATGTTAAAATATTAGATTTTAGTTCATTTTGAATTTCATTATATCTGTAATAACAGTCAAAACATCATATTAATGTAGTTTTGTGAAATAAAGAGGCTTTTTATATTAATAATTTTTTTAATATGTACTCAAATAATGATTGCATTTAAACTGTGGGCATTAGGAAGGGATTCACATTTCTGTCAACGTTAATTTTCTGATTGCTGTAGGAGCAAAGTCGCCTTTTATTAACATATTTTTCTACATCTGAGTCCTTGCTAATGTACTGAAGAAAGTTCCAGTACAACCTTTTGCTATACAGGCTTTTAGGCTTGATCCATCACCCTAATTTTCAATAATAAATTAAGCTACTGGAAAGTCAATTAGGTTTACACTGAACATCATGCCCTGAATTACAACAAAAAGCCAAAGTTTGTCTAATGAGTGTTGGGATAACATACATACATACACAGTTATATTTGTGTGTGTATGCACATACATATATATATATATAGGCACACGAGGGAACATGCAGTCACCGTCTGGCTTTAAATTCCTGTGTGCTGCCGCTGCCCTTCTCTCTGACACCATATGTTCATGTATCCTGCACCAGAATACAGATGTTTACATGACAAATAACTGTGCCAGTGGCTATGTTTGCTCACGTGCATGAGAGTGCAATGGGAGTTCATTTGCATTATTTTTGTGCTTAATATTTAACATGTCTACATATATAAGGATGACAAGGCCTGAGCTTGCATTTGAGCTGGGGTTGTAAGAAGTCCGGACGTAGGGCAGTTCCTCTCATTTCTTGGACTAAAAACTCAGTTTTTGTGGTTTTGCGGTTGGGGTTTTTTTTCACCTGAGTGCCTTTCTGACTCTAGAGAGACCTCAGCAAATTTACTCTAGTGTCAATGATGTCATGGGCAAAACTGTAGGACACCCCGCTGCATGGGCTTTCACACAGGTCCTCTCCTTGCCTTACTTGGGACACAAACAATGAGAAACCGGTGCATTAAACTTCACTGATGAAGCAGAAAAAGCCCATCAAGATGATTGTGCAACAGGCTAGATGAAATAAATTACTCTCCCAGAAATGAAGAATAACTAAAACGTGCTTTTCATCTGCATTTTCACTGGAAATCCATTTTTCAGGGATTTAGTTCAAGGATTACTTTCCTGGCTTCCGTGAACGACACCTGTGCTCCTCACATGTAGTTAAATAATGGCACAGCCCAAACTACAGCTGGAAGGACCCAACAGCAGCTATTAAACAGTGTCTTAGCACACCATTTATTAAATCAATACTTGCTCACATTAGTCAATAAACTCCTGAGGAAGCTAATGTTATCCGTGACAAAGGATGGTTTATTCAGTATATGAACTGACAGATAATGTAATTCACTGTTTGACCAGCCTGAATAGGCAAGCGTCACTTTTGGGGGAGTAAGGCAAATCTTCCTTTAGTGCTTTAACTGCTGTTATTAATTAGGTGCAATTTGCAATACTGCTTAGAGACCTAAAGAAGATGCATCAGAATGCTGAACTGTCAGTTCCAAAGACCAAACAGAAATAAAACACATAAAATATTGCTCATTTCTATTTTCTACTCGAAGAGGTGAAAGAAGGAGAAAAAAGACCCCAAACAGTCAAAGGACTTGCCAAAGGGTTCCCATAGAGTTAGTGGCAGAGACCCAGATCTTTCATGCCCTTTTCTTGCATGTTTGTGGGACTTGGTTTCTTGCTTTCCATTTGCTGAGTCCCAGAAAACATAACTACTTCCTCACTATCCTCCAACTGATGAGAAATTTGATGAAAGCAATTGTTGCTTCTGATTTAAACTGAACAGGACTGGCAAAGCAAAGCCAAGAAACAGCCTGTGCGCGATGAGCCTCAGAGCTCAGTGCAGCCTTTTAGATCTTCTCCTTTGTGCCAAATTTATGCTGGCTGCTTTTGGTGTCAGCTGGCATGGCAACTGCTTTATCTCCCATAGGTTTGTTTATCTGAACACAACTTGCATTTAACCCTTTTGTTCCAGCATTTGTCCCTTATTAGCAGCAGGTTGGGGAACGAAAGGCTTCCAAAACTATTGTGTCCTGAAACAGCCTGCCCACACTTCTCTCTTGTTCCTGTTGTTCCCGTCTCAGTATTATCAGCTGGAGGACTGGTCCACATAGGTCATCCTCCAAAAGGCTGAATTTTGACAGCACCGAGATCAATGGGCAAAGCTTGCACTGTTTTTACTGCATGTTAATTCTGTCCCTTCAGAAAGCACAGAGAGTGGGGCAAAGAGAGGTTACGGAAAACATTTCTTACAATCACTTGTTATCGTGCTGCCCAGCTATGTGGATAATGAGCTGGTTAGGCAGAAATTCAGTTTTTTTCCTGTTTTATATAGCACTGATCAGAAGCTTAACATTTAATTTATAAGGATGAAATAAATCAGTGAGCTCTCACACCCGACTCCACAGCATCCACCACACTGTGCCATTTCACTCCCTTCCTCATTGCTGCATGCTGCTCTTATGCACCAGCAATCTGTTCAGCCGGCTGGCAAAGCCGCAGTTGGGAACAGCAGTCTACTTAGCAGCTTTTCTGAGGCTTTCTGAGCTCCCCACACTGATACCGCCTTGCATACTCTGCCCGCTGCTTCTAATGCCCTCTGCCCAGTCCTGGATCTGGGCACAGACAATCCCGCATACACACTATCCAACCACCCCAGTTCCTTCATTACAACTCTCTTTTTTTGTGGGAAAGTGATCCAGGATCAGCTGCTAGGTCTTTATAATCTCATTAACTGTATCCATAGAAAGTGGCAGCCAGGCAAGGTTACAGAGTACATGGCCTTAGAGATTCCCACACCTTTCCTTATGTTATGTGCTTCCCTCCACTATTTCCAGGGGTTTTGGTCTCTCCAGAAAATACTTTAAACTACAGGTTGCAAGTCATTATCGTCACTTGGCATTTACCGTATATTGCCATTTGCCTTGTTAAAGGGATTTGTGAACATACTGCTCGCACAGAGACAGTATGAAATAGTATTGTTAAATACTATTATTTTGTAGTATTTAAAACTAAATACTATTATTAAATAGTATTTAGAATTACTAAATGTATTTAGAAAACAAGAAAACTGAGGCAGAGGAAAATTAAGGGTAAGATTAGGAAGCCTGGTTCATGTTTGTATGTTTGAATAATAGCAGGTGCCTAAGGATGTCTGAGGAACTTGTCCTGTGGGGCAAATTCATCCCATCCAATTAATTCAGCTGAAGGTAAGTTTATCTGGGTTTTTTAAGTCTCCTCCCATAAAGAGCTAAGAGGCTGGCACTTCCAGAAGTTTGTTTTTAAGTGGTTTGCTTTAGACATCTACGATAGGATGAGATGAACTAGTTTCTGCAACTTCTTTGTTACCCAGTGGTTTGTGCAAAACATTGCAGTAAAGGCAGTGATGAAACTGATATACAAGCCCTTTCTTCCTATATGCCATGTGAATTTCAGGGCATATGGTTTCATGACACAGAGACAAGAAGACTGAGTGAATCATGCCTGGAGATCACAGGAGAACACCTGTGAGGTCCCATATGGAGAACGTAAAGGCCATAGTACATAGGGCTGGCCGAGGCAGGACTGGTGTACAGGTATGATCAAAAACGTGTCAGGGAAATTATGACTTTCTTCTTTTCTTCCTCTTTCCTATCAAAGACTATGAAACTAGCAGTGGCCTGAGGTCACCATAGCAACTGCTAGGCATCATCTAAACATCATGTGTATCCTGCCTATGAGGCTGGCTGTCACAGAAGCATCCATCAGAGTACAAGATCAACACAAATACTATTGAAGGGTTTTCTAGCTCCGAAGAGGGCAGGGGTCATATTTCAGAGAAAAGCAAACGTTTTTCAAACAAGAAACACAGAAAATTAGAAACGCTGTCCAACAGAGATTGTCAGTTTTGAAATAAGTCCCAGAGAAGAAAGCATATTATATCATGTGCTTAACGGCAAGAAAGAATGTGTGCCCACCACACCTAAAATCCTGCAATCAACTGAAACTCCTTTCTCATTTATTTGAATCAAGAGGAGAAACAAGGACAGAGCAAAGACTGCTAGTAAAGGTTGAAGCATTTGCCCATGTTGCACATACAGTGGTACTTCAGTGTATTACCTTTTGCTGTCCAAGTGTTCCCCAAACTACTCAGCGGCTCTCAGCACATTCTACCCTTGCATGCTTCCCAGAGGAGCATGATTTTTTTTGTTTTTTCAAGGTCAAAATAGCTTTCAAATCATATTGACAAAGGTCTTGAGCTGCATTACAGCTTTCCCCTGGCCACTGCAGGATGTCATCTTGCCAAGGACCAAAGACTTGACCTTTAGCTGAAATTTCTTGGTCATGTTGTACGTTTGAATATCAGAGGCACAGAGTCTTACGTTCCCATAATTTGTTTGGAAAGGCCGTAAAATGTCCTTTTCCTGTAAAAAGCATCTGTGAGGCCTTAACTAGTTGATTGGACATGTAGATAAAGTTACTCTTCTTTGATGGCAATATTTTCCTCCCCTTTCCCTCTGCATTGCAGACAGACTTTGTGGTGCTGTGACTGAGGAGGCATGCTTAATTATAGGTTGTCCTCCTCGCTTTGGAAAAGCTGAAATAATCCCACGGCTTTACTGCCTGTGGAAAGCCTAGGGATGAAAACCAGCAGGAAAGGACTTGTTATCTAGGAGCACTATTATCTTGGTTATTGGCAAGACATTATTTTTAACATCCACACTTAGTAGGTCTCTTGCACCCATTCTTTACACAATTCTTTCTAGGACTTGCTGAACACTAAGCGACAATAACACATATGCAATCTGCAGACAGCTTTGAAAGCTGGCCAAAACCTTTAGCTGGTGTGTGTGTATATATATATAAAACCGGATACATTTGCACTGAACTTGCTTCTGAATACTACATAGGATCTTCTACAAAGCCAAGGATGAAACTAAGGTATGCACAGAGTCCTGGTTGCTTCAAAGACTAATGAAGCTCTGATGGCTCATTATTATTCCCATGATGAAAATGCTAGGGGATGGGTCATATCTGTTTTTCAGAGACTACTGCTTGGCTCCGATGTTTTTCTTCCCTCTGTTTTCATGCAGGATGGTGAAATACCCACCAGGGGTGAGATATACTTGAATAGAAATCTAGACCTTTGCATTGATCTTTTGCCTTGCCTACTTGATACGCAAATGCAATTCCTAATTTCAGTCTGCTGCAATGCTACAGCTAGTAGGAAAGAAAACCTGCCTCTTCTACTTCAGTAGAAAATAAATGTACAACCTTCCAGATACATTTTTTTGTTTAGAAAGGCCCCTGACCTTTAACAGTCACCTTTTCTTTCTATCTGTATCAAAAAATATCAATACGTAACCCGAACTAATAGAAACCGTGACTTGCAAATATTTTCAGCAGCTTTCACCTTGGGAAGAAAATGACTTTTGTCTTTTCACCCAGTTTGGGAGTTAGGCACCATTTTCACAGTGGTATATAGTCAACACTTACAGACTTTACCAAAACTATTTCCCCAGAAATGACACAGAAAGGCTTTTCACATATGAACATGCAATATCATTTCCCCTCTCATTAACTCTTCTCTTGTCATCTGATTCTGTTTGGTTAGGGATAACATCTAAACTCAGACAGGAGAAAAAAACCAACACAGATGGCTTCCCAAATCCAATTAACCCTGCATTCATAAATCCCGTGGTCCACCCATGGTATCTCTAGTGCAGAGTACATGAGGCTTGATGTTCTTATGACAAAGTACTTGAGTGTCTTCCAGTGGTTTTGATGGGATCAGTACCAGACTGTTTTCAATTTCTTGTTCTCAGGGACAATAAATCTTGTTGGCTGAGCACTGAAGCCATATAACTTCCAGAGCAGCAGCAAACCAATCACTTTGGTTCTAAAAGGTGAGCATAGGATATAATTCCCTCAAATTCTATAATACCTGGTTACTTTCTTTATTCTACTGGATTTTAAATAGGAAGGACACCTTAATCCTGGTATCAAGATAGGATGTGGTTTATGTCTTTGGTAAAAATTATGTGCATTTTCTCTGTCTTACATAGTAAACCACGTTTTGTAGCAATGCTGTTTTGGGTGTAGCAGGTAGTGGTCCTAGACTGAGCACTAGATAAACATTCATAATTGTTTTTCTTCCTTTGCAAAGGTGCCTTAGAATGCTTTAAATATACCCTGTTCTAGAGTGGTTGTCTCTGGAGTTGGTACCGGGAAGGCATGGAGAAAGCATAATATACAACAGTGACACTATGGAAGTTGTAGCTCCTGGTGAAAGTAAAACTGTGAGTTGATGGATATCAGTCAAAGGAATCAGTGTTGAAGTGGAAAATATATTAATATTTAGGAACCTTTTAGAAGGAACACCACTGTAAATCCTTAACCTACTAGATTAGAAAACTCTTAGGACCCAATATGTTTTTTTCATGGGGAGAGATTTTGAGAATGATCTTTTTGTTCACATTCTGCATCTGAAAAGAAATGAAAAATTTTGGTGATTTTGGAGGAGCAGAGAGGTGAAATGCAATTTTACAAGTAAGGCTCACCAATCACACAGCATGGGATTTAACATTACACTTTCTGTACGATGTTGACAGCAGCTCAAATGTTGCTCCTCAGATCACTTGCAGTGAAGGTTAGAGCAGGGTACAGCCAAATCCATAGATATTTTTCAACAAAACACCTCTTCAGATGACAGTTTAGTTGGTTAGTTTTTATTTTGTAGTCTTTTTTTTTTTCTTCCCGTTTTACTGCATATGGAACTCAGACATCTGAGTTGAGGCAGCCAAATTCCTTTCTGAAATTCATAAACCAGACAGCCCCTCTTCCAGTGACTTCCTTCGTCTCAAGATAAACATTTGAGGTAGGTCAGAGGACACATCTTCTACAAGTACCCATTGCTTTCCATTTACCGAACCAGAATTCCATGTGATCAGTTCAGACTTACGCATATAACTTACAGATATCCAAAGCCAAGTGACATAACTCCCACCCTCTCTTTCAGATTAACATATCTTACGGTTTGCCTGTTGTTATACAGGCAGCTGGTGCTTCAGTGCTTCATAGGACAAACTTTTTTAAAGCATAATTTAAAGTTATGGCTACTATTTGTAAAAATGATTTATGGTCATATAAAAATCTTGCTGTATTAAAAAAATGAAGGCACTATTATTAAATATTAGTGTCAGTGCCTAGCCTAGTTACATATTCTAGAAACATAGCAGCAGCCAGAAGATACTGTAACAATCTATAAAATGTGATTAGCTGCGTCTTTGAAACATTTTAGTTATCTAATAACCCTTTATTTAAGGAACCGTCATAAAATGTGACTTTTTTCATTAAGCCCTCATAGAAACGAATGTACTTGGGTAATTAAAATTAGCAGCAATGATAGTAAAAATTCATGCTGATTCACCCACGGGAGTGATTATGGATGTAGATATTTCCACCTTGGGGTCACTAGTGCAAATCCAGCTGGATCTGTAGAGATTTCAAACTATTCCAGATTAAATGTTTATTTGTTTATCTAATGAATTATGAATCTTGGGTTTGTTCCTACTGAACAGATGTCCAAAAACCCCTCAAACCCAGCACTGCAAGAAGTAACAGCTGCACTTTTGTTCACGATCCCGTGAGGAGATAAAAAAATCTGGACATATGTTTACACTGCACTGACTACTCCTCCCTTAGGGTCATACTATCACCCTGCTACAGGTCAAATGTGAAGTACAGTATGTGAACAAGTCTGTAGATCCTAGGCAAATAATTTAAAAATATTATTTCAGCCTGTTACTTTTTAAAGTAGCTCTAGGTATGACAGAGCTTTTCATTTTTATGTATATATATATATATTTATTTTTTTTTTAAAGCATATATTACTTTTTAAAAAACCCCTCCCATTAACAGGTAACAGGTTCATTAAACTCTGGAATAGGTCGTAGTGATCTAAGCTTGTCCTTGAGGAGGGAGATGGGTTAGATGACATTGGTGACATCGGGGTCAGAGTCAGCCTGGGCTGCAGTGATTGTGCACTGGTGGAGTCCGCAGTCCTGAGGGATATGGGTCAGGCGAAGAGTGAAGTCATAACCCTGAATTTCAGGAAAGCAACCTTCCAGCTGTTCAAGGAATTAATCAATAGGAACCCCTGGGAAACACTCCTCAGGGACAAGGGGGCAGAACAGAGCTGGCAGATCTTTAAGGATGCTTTCCATAGGGTGCAGGACCTCTTGATCCCCAGGTGTAAGAAAACAGGAAAGGAAGGCAAGAGACTGGCATGGCTCAGTTAAGACCTCCTGGTCAAACTGAAGGGCAAGAAGGAAAGGCACAGGCAGTGGAAGCAGGGACAGGTATCCTGGGAAGAGTATAGGGTGCTGCCTGGTTGTGTAGGGATGAAGTCAGGAAGACCAGGGCACAGCTGGAGCTGAATGTGGTAAGGGATGCAAAGAACAATGAGAAAGGCTTCTATAGGTATGCCAGCGAGCAAAGGAAGGTCAAAGAAAGCGTATTCCCCATGATGAGCAGGACTGGCAAGCTGGTAACAGCAGATGAGGAGAAGGCTGACGTACTCTAGATGGGGCTCTGAGAAACTTGGTCTAGTTAAAGACGTCCCTGCTCATTGCAGGGAGGTTACGCTAGATGGCCTTTAAAGGTTCCTTCCAACCCAAATGATTCTATGATTTTTTGATTTCTCAAGAGTCCTCCTAGCCTCAATTACTTTAGAAAGGATAGCACCATGGGAAAGAAATGTCATCAGAAAAAATGAAAAGGTAACATATTTGTGTTGAATATAAATAGAAGCGTCAGAGCCATCTGTTGAAATAAAGAATAGTTAAAAGGTCCATGGCAGAGTTGTGCGGACTGGTTGACAGCGGGGGAGATTTTTTGTGCTGTAGATGTACATGGCACCACTCTCCATAGTATTAAACTAGCAATATCTCTAAGCATTACATCCAAAACAGGCAGGGAGAGAGAGAAAAGTGATGTTACCATGTGTTAGCACACTGTAGCTTGAGGGTATGTAGGGGATTTAGATTACAAACCACTGAAAGAGAGAGGTCCTAATGGAAATTCAGACAGGGGCTGTCTAGAGCAACAGGCCTCCTGCAGTTATATCAGAAGATAACAATGTATCAGCCATCTGCTCATGTGCAATAAATAACATTACAGTATCTTGCCTGCAGGCTGCAAGCATCACTGATAACCAAATAGCGAAAACTTTTGGTTGGATGTGTATCCTGCATCAAGGATGACCAGAATTGGTTTGACCATCAGGCTGAATGACAAGTAGTCAACAAAAATTGATTACAAAATCATGGAGAACTGAAACGGAAAAAAACTAAATCCAACAACAACAAAAAAACTGAAAGAGGGATGGACATTTCCTTACCCACACTAGATACAAACCCTACTGGATGCTGGCATGTTGGGTTTTTCTATTATCACTAAACACAGATAGCTCAGTAAGTGCCATTGTATCCAGTGAGTCAATACTTAACCAATATTACAGCAGTAAAATTGTGTTTAATTATACTGGCTGTAACTATAACGCACAGGATTACAGTATTAAGTATATTTTTATACCTGATCATTTAAAGAGGAAGTTATCTTTCTCTGTTCAAAAGTTAGGTGCCTAGTTTAAGTGAATTGCCCTTAGTACTTGCTGGATAAAGAAGTATCTCCAAGGTATGATTCCCCTCGTGTCTCTTGGAATAACAGAAATTGCCCTCTGTGGGTCTCTTTCTCTCCACTGACTACAGATGGAGTCATATAGCGAAAAACCTCAAGTTTTATATGGTTAAGTTTAGATGAGGTAACGATCACCATCAAATTCCTTTCCATTTCACAAGAGCATTGCCACTTGCTTCGGTGTCTGGATGAATTCAAATGGATGGACCATTCCCGGAGCTGTGTGTGAAACACTGTCTCCCACAAATTGTGTTCTGTGTGTGGCAATGCAGAAAAGGTGAATTTTGGACTCAAGACTGTAAATGAATAATTCATTGGGAAAATCTTTGGGAAAAAGGATCCTGGGGGACAATGATGAGCTTGTTCCTCAACAGACAATGCTAATTAAGTGATCTGCAGTAGCCTAGATGGGTGCTGGGAGGTGATGGACAAAATTGTGTTAATTACCAGGAAAGACTTGTTAGCTACATTGATGGGAGGACTTAGCCTCTCTCAGTCATTCAGCTGGGACCGTGATTTCATGAAATCATGAAAAAAAATAAAAGAGGAATGTCAAAAGAACATCTAATCAATCTATATATCTGCTGTGAACAACTTAATAGTTGTTTCCTCCTGTCCACACACCATCATTTTTACCTGGCAATTTTTCATGCATTCCAAAGGTTAGAAATAAAAAAAAAAAAATCAAGAAAGTACAAGAGGTTTATGGTATCATACAAACAGTAGCTTGCACAGAGATGCTTCCCATTAAAAAGCACTACATAATATTAATAACTAGGTCAAATAGTATTACCGCTGCTAAGGTAGGTTCTCCTTTTAATAGCAGCTCATTTGGGAACAGTGACTGGGTTGTATATGGATTGAAGCTGGGGTCTAATAGAGTTTGATTAACAAGCATGATGAATGCATGGGACTTTTGCTCCAAGCTTAAAGTGGTAGCAGAAGAAAATGCACCAGCCTCACTGACCATCTGCAGTATTTTTTGCAAGACAAGGGACAACTCGGGCAGCAATGCATTCTGGAAGCAGGAACAGCCCACATTTCTGATCTTACATTTGCTTGCTTAGTTGGTGATGCCAGCTGCAAGGGACAGAAGGATGGTGAAGTCTAATTTCTACAGACCACAAAAAGGCATGATGGACCCCCTGCATTTCTCCAGGAATTTTTAATTCCCACTGACTCTTCCCTGGACTCCCAGCATGGGAGCTCCTCACATTGATCATCTCATGCTTATGCTCTCCTTAGGCATGAGCAGAACCCACTCTGAGTTTTAGTTATTTTCTGAAACAGGTTTGAATTGTGATATTATTTATCCAAGACCCAAACACAGTTTCAGGTCTCATTGATTTCAGTGGAGACTCCAGGACAGAACACCCCCCTCTAGCAATCAGAGTTGGAGATATTTGCATGTTGTATAGTCTGTGAAGATTTTTTTCACACGTTCCCTTCCACTCCTGCACACACACATATCTCTACATACAAACATCCTGGTTTTCTACAGTATTTTTTTTAAACTGAATCCAGCTCCAGACCACTGCGGCATTTTTGATTTCCCCTTATAGTGAGTATCTAAGTGAGCTTTTACACTCATGCAGGCCATGCAGCTTTATCACACAGAGGCAAAGAACAAAGAGAAAGCACCTTACCATCTTCAGAGATGATAAATCTGAACAGTGCAGGACACTTGACAAAGACTATTTCACCCACACTTGCAGGTTTCCAGCATGTAATATTGTCCCACATTCCTGGGCATCCTATAGAAGAGAAGGAGGAATAAAATACATTAGTGGTGTAAATTCACTCCTTCACATTGTTGTTGTGCTTTATAGTTGGTTCTTTCTTCTATGTATAAAAATGCACTTGTTTAGAATAGTAATCATTTTCTAATAAGCTATCCCTGGAATAAAGTAATTTTCATTCATAGAAACAGCATAAAATATGTAGATGTATGGAACACTAATGGCCAGGCTCTGCCCTCCCAGATGACATTTCTTAGTCCCAGTTAAATCACTCCAAGATACACCAGGAACAAATTTTCCTTTGAGCATGAAATCTGCTGCCATTTAACTATCTTTCAGTAGTGCTGGGTAAATTTTTTTTTATTTATGGATCACACCTTTGATTTAAATTCTGTGAATTTCTGTTGGCCCTAGTCCTTGTCAAGAGTTGGGTACTGGCACATTTTGGAATTTGACCCAAAGAGATGACTGGAAACTGAAAAACAGATTCTGCTTCATCCTGCAGCCAGTTTTGTGGATATGTGAGAGAAGATCACCTCTTTCATGCTATTTTCTTTAAAAAATACTGGGAATAGAAACGTCCTTCCTTAGTAAAGAACTGTTGTAATACCATTTACCATGGTCTTTGCTCTAGAGAATATAAACTCACGATGTCAAAAGGATGATTTTGACTTCTAATGGTTTCTTGCACAAGCTAAAACCAGAGTCAGGACTTTAACAACCATTCAGGGATTTAGGCTTTGGGTAACAAGTTTTGGACTAAAAACTGAGGGATAAAGAACCAACCTCCTGTTACATGCATGCAGAAAGAGGAGGTGATAAGATTGTGAATGGGAGTTTTCTTTTAGTATACAAGAAAAGTTCAGGTCCCTTGTGCTATTGTAAATACAATAAAGGAACCCAGCAGCTGCTTCTTTCTGATCACTGTGTCAGAGTGACAAACCATCACTGGCTTTCAAGAAGCATAAGCCCTCCAGTAATTTTGTAAACCACCATCTTCCTAGCTCACAAACCCAGAAGACTTATGCAGTGTACAGAAAAACTCAGAGAAATCTCTCAGATTTCCTATTTATGTTTAAAAAAAATGACTTACTGAAGGAATCTCAAATGAGAATCATCTTCTACCTCAGCAGAAAAAGAAAGAAAAACCGCATCTGAATATCTCCAGTGCTTATTTGCATTTGATGTTAAGATTGAGCACATCATCTTATCAACTGTTAAAAGCTGTGAGCTCCAGGATTTTCTAAGTGGTTTTCTGTTAATATGCTCTCTCTTTGACTGTGCGCCAAGAAAAATAAAATCTTTGGTAAAAGCGGATACTACTTCAAACTGTCATACTTTCAGACTGGCACAAATACAATGTAATGAGGTATGGGTGATAAACTTGTAAAAACAGTGTGGGCTTTCTCAACTTTGGTGATAGTAGCAGATTTCTGTCAGTGGAGAATGTATGCTGACAGAGCTGGAACTGTATTTTTTCCATCAGCTTCAGTGGCAGGGAATCAAGCCCTATGTTTTCTCACAAAAACATAAGCCGGATACTACCACGTGTGGTGGATAGGGCAGTTCTGAGTGATACAGTGTTTGAAGAATTATGTCAGGGTCAAACAACACTGTTAGGATGTTACAATGATAGCATATGCTAAGCAGCTGATCATCATTATTTCCAAGTAAAGGATGCAGCGTCAGATTACATAATATAAATTAATAACCATATAAAATCCTGGCCCTATTGGATAAAAATCCCTCAGCTTTGCCAGACCCACCAAAATAAAATATTACTGCAAAAACATTCATTAAATCATCACAGAAGCTGGAAAAAAGGAATCCTTTACATTTCCCTCTCCTCCTCCTCCCTTTTTTCCACTCCTGCCCCAGGTTGTTTCCTTTGCCAGTTGAGGATTTCATTGTATGAGTGTTATGACTCACTAGAACATCTCCAAAAGGCTCAGACACTGGGGTTTGAAAAGTTTCAAGATACAGCTAATGTACTAAAGATGGAAAT
Source organism: Ibycter americanus (assembly GCA_035590275.1). Classification (NCBI taxonomy): domain Eukaryota; kingdom Metazoa; phylum Chordata; class Aves; order Falconiformes; family Falconidae; genus Ibycter; species Ibycter americanus. The sequence goes on from JAVJGI010000050.1 coordinate 54,069,709, forward strand.
CAAGATCACATTGAGTGCTGTTAGATTTTATTGGGTTTGATAGCTAGTGTCTGTCCACACAGTAGGACCTGTATTTACCATGTAAATCTGAAGACATGTAGTAATAGGTTTATAGTTTACTGATGTATGGCAATCTGTACAAAAGTAGAGGATATGTAAATATCCATGGTAATGAGACATTTGCTTACAAGAGGTGTTAGAGACAATCAGAGTGGCTAATGAGATCTTCTGAAAACCACCTGCTAGCCTTGCTTGCTCAAATTAAATGGGCTCAATAGGAATAGGGAAAGCTTTCTTATTTCTTACTATTACTTTGACATCAGTTGTCTTCCAAACACTGGTACTAATAGATACTGCAAATTATCCTAGAGAAATGCAAAGAAATCATACTGCAGAAAGGACAGCGTAGACACAGAATAAATATTTCATAACACTGTGTATCAAATTCAGCTATGCCAGGTGGCTGCTTTTGTGGTAATATCGTGCAGAGCTAAGAAATAACCCCATTTTAAAAGACATTATAAGTTCATTGTGGTAGAAAGCACTGATGTGCTGACACTGGAAGAGAGAGTAGCAGAGAGTCAAGTAATTTGTCTTAGTTACTAAAATAGGTGAGTGATGGAGATCAGAAAGAATTCACCATCAGTAAGAATGTTGCCTGATCCTGGCTGGAAAAGTATATTTGAAACAAACAATTTAGAAGAGCAAAGAAAAAGATGACAAAAAATTTACATGGAATAAAGGTCAACGTGCACAATCCCCTTACATTTGTAAACCATGATGCAGCCAGCAACTCCTGCTGCGTGAAATCTGCCCACGGAAATCAATGTGACTTGAGTGTGAAACTGCACAGCGGGGTTCTCCTCTGGCACTGACGGTATGTCTCCATTGCCGTGTGACGTAGGGATGCCCAAGCTAACTTTGAAAGAGGTACCTCGCATACTGCAAGCAGCGAGGTGCCGGCTCAAGTGGGCAAATTTTCCTTGGTTTTAGCATGTTAGAAATCAGTAACAAGAAATAGTTCTAAAGAATAAGATTTCATGTGGACCAGCATGAAAAAAAGAGATTAAAAATGGTGATCCTACTATTGGACGGTCTTGAAAACAAGTTACCTTGCAGAAAGCACAAATTCTGCCTTCCTTTCCCATGTCTGCACTGCAACCTGCAGACTGAAATTCATGTTCAGTAAACACTGTGGGATTCATCTCAGCTAGCATAGGTGGTGTAAAGCTTGGCATACGGTCTTGAGTAACTACTTATGCCCTCTTTGTAGCGTGGACAGAAGAGTGTTTGATCTTATTTACTAGTTACCTCTTCTTCAATGGGCTGGATGATTCTTTGTGAGCCCATATTCCTTGTCACTGACTTTTGAGAAAACACAAAGTGATGATTCTACTATAGGTTTAGACAGGATTGGTTTAACTTCGGATGGCTAAGACTTACCCTTTTACCCTATTCAGCTAAACTGTTTCCTCTGTAGTTCATGGAAAGAGAGACTTTCCAGATAGATATAACCCCACTTTAAAGGTGGCAGTGGTGGTGAACCACCCTGCGAAGTGCACTTCCATCTCTCCTCTGACTACACTTGGTAGAATAAGGTTAAGAACTAGCTTAGCCTAGACAGCTGCCTATTAAATGGCTGAAGTTTGTATTCCCTATAGGGTCTATGTGGTCTCTCGGAGGAGACATGAACCAGCTGTGCCCTCTGGGCAGAGGGCTGACCAGGGGCTGTGCAGCCTCCCTTAGCCACCTTCTGATTCTGAGCAAAGGAGTCCAGGTGAGGGCTGGGACATGTTGCTGCAGGCTGTGAGCGGTGCCAGCATAGCTACACAGCTCCTGAGCAATTATAGGAACCACAGGCAAACCACAGTGTCTGCTTACGAAAAGCCATGTGATCAAACCCTACATCTCTGTATCTCTGTCTCAAGCTGCTTCTTGTAAAACCGAGATAAAACTGGTGTTTAGACTGCACAGTCCCTGTGGCTGGATCCACTTTTTACTGTTCTTGTGAAATGTACTGCAAAAAAAAGAGTCCTAATTTCAGCTGAAGCACAATATGGATTTAATATAAATTTCATATGAAGCCCATGACACCTAAGTTTAAATTCAATATTGTTGAAGCTGAGGGGGTGCCTCATATACCTAAGGATGGATGTGACTTGGCAGCCACTGAAAAAGAACAGCTCTTTCACAGAAAGACCAAATTTCATAACAAGGAGGAAACTATGATACTTATTTTTGCACGATCTTCTTATGCATTTTTAAAATTATACCTAGCACTAAAACCATTCTAGTCATCTCCTCTCCATGAAGGTTTACACAAACCTTGATCCTGTCCTGTGCTTCAAATTAAGCCTCTCTGAGCAAAATACTTTCTCTCTAACCTGCTATTTCTGGTAGCTGAAAGGCTCCCTTCTTACCTGAAATATCTGGACAAGCACCAAGAGAAAAAAAAAAAATTAAAACCCAAAGCAAGCCATGCTGGCAGAATAGCGGTAATAAAGAGCTCTTCTGAATTGCTTATGATCCCTTCTCTTCTTTTTCTCCTCTGTCTAGGGCTGCCTTGAGAGTGGCTAGATTCAAACCCTGATTTTAGGCAGCCCCATAGCTGAAGTTCACCGAGTTCAAGGATTGCACCTCACTTTAAAGCCACGTTAATAATGTTAATAGAGCCTGTTATCTTCCAGCAGCTTGGAGTCACTATGTCACCAGGACTATGTACAAACTGTTGTTTTTCTATAGATTTGTGTCCTGTTTTCTCATGGTGCCTCTACCGCAATACCATCATTTACACTCCATCCTCTTTACAGTATCCATGACATCCTCCCATGTCCTTTTCCGGCCCTAGTGCAAAATGCCTCCTTCTCACCTCTGCTTTTTGGCAAGAAAATGTGCAAAAGCAGTGATGTATTTTTTGGATGGCAAGACCCTGTGTAGTAATTCACTACTCACACATTCATTCCTCTTAATAAAGTGGGTAAAAGTCCTGCCTGTCTTCCTCTCCATGAAAATAATTATTTTGACATCTTTCTTGCACTCAGTACACCATTTTCACAAAACATATAGGATTTTGCAGCTTTGAGAGTACTTCGCCTCTGTCAAATGTTGCTGGCTATATTCAGTGTACTCAAAATTATTGGGTGAAAGGGGGAAATGAAAAAGGGATGGCAGGACACTGGCCAAAGGGATTTATAGATTCATACGCAGACAAAAGGGAATAGACAAGAATTTGCATAAAACTTCTTTCCTTGGGAAATCAAGAAAAAAATTAAACACAAACGTTAGACGTCTGTATTTTTCATGTATGGAAATAAAGGCTAGAGATAAAAATCCATCCCTTTGGCTTACAGCATTCGGCTTGATTTTCAGTTCCTCTCCTCATTTATTAGTTTAAAATATTATGTTCAAGGTCATATTGCCTTCAGGAGAGTCATATCAAAGGAAACTTAGTGTTACAAGCCAGCATATTAAACTGAATTATGCAATGCACAATAACTTTTAAAGGGCATACTACATATCAAGCCTTTCAGAGAGGGGAGGAATGTGGGATAGGTGTTCTCTGTTCTTTCATAAATCTAGGTATATACCAAAATAAATAAAGGTTTAAGTGCACCCTGGGTATGGGGCCTAGATTTTCAAAAGTAATTGACATTTCAAAGTAAAGGTATCTTATAGGAACCTCTATTACAGAGATGGTGGTTCTGTAGGTATTTTGAGTTAGGCAGCAAATTTATGACACTTTCAGATTCCACAGTCTCTTTTGAAAGTCCAGGCCATAAGAGAGTACAAAAGAAACATCAACTGAAGTTCTAGGCTAAGGGGGAAAAAAACACTAAAGGAAGACATTCTATGTTGGAAAAGAGAATACTTGATCACTCACAGGGAAAAAGAAAAGTTATTCCTTCCTCAAAATGGCTGATATACAAAGCTGGCATGTAAAACTGAGTACAAGGGGAAGCTGAGCACAGAAAAAGGAAAGTTTTTTTCCTTCCTAGTTCTGTTCCTGAATGGATATTTTGGAATTATTTGGACAAAGTCTATTTATTGTCTCAGCATATGTCATCTGGACCAGCTACTGCACTAAGAATTTATTCCTCTGTCCAAATTTTGTTACTGTTGCATTGAGATGCACCTTGCTTTGTCTAATTGTACTCATTCACCTTAACAATATTAAAAAAAATAGATGTAAATCTGAGCTAAGTTCTTCTGCATTCCTTTTGCAGTGCATGAAGAAAACCAGACACCTCTGGAGGGCACTGCTAGAGGGTTTCTAAGATAAATTATCCTATGGCAATACGTATTTTCTTCCACTGATTAGAAAAAGCATCAAGAGAAAGCCTAATCTTAGGTTTAAAACAGCTGGAATTAGAGCAGTGGAATTCCACATATATAGTCCAAGTGATTCAGCTAGGGCCATATGTAAAAAAAAAATGAAATAAACTGTGGTAAAACTTACTAGCAGTTGGCTCACCTAAATATTTTCCATTACCTTTCTTTAGACAGCTGCTGTCACAGGTATAAAGTTATGTAACACTATATGATAAGTATTTAGAATCAACTGTGTACGTAATAATAATTATATAAACTATGATAGCATTTTCTACTGGTACGTCATTATCAGTAAAGTGAGTTGTTTTATGGGATGACATTTTCAGAGATCTAAGACACATCTAATGCAGCATTGTTTTCAAAGAACTATTTAAAATAGCTTAATTTATGTAAGAGAACATTGGAAAAAATTATTTGACATTTCACTTCTTATGTACCAAGTTAATCCTAGATTATATAAAAACTAAAAGTGAAAGAAATAGAAACAGTGGCTTTTCTTTGATTGGAATGGTGGGTTTCATAGCGTAACAGTTAAAAAGGATGAGCTGAAGATAGCAGGCTTTAGCTCCCAAACAGTGCTTTGCATTTGCCAAGCATAAAGTGTATACTTTAGAACTGGGAGCTAGTAATTTTTACCAGAGTTCAACAGAGTTGAACTGGTTTGGATATTTTGCATCACTCAAGGACCTTGGTTCACCTTCCGACCACTTTGAGACTGAGCCACACAAATAATAAATTAGAACTCTATCCTTATTCCTGCTATTTTAGTGGAGAAAAAAGTAGATACAAATACACCCACAAGTCACTGTTTGACCATGATCTGTCTCAGAGGCGAAAAGAGAATGAAGACCTTCTCACTCGTGTAAAAATTCAACCATTAGAACTACTGCCCTCAAAGGGATGAAACATTTTATCTGTCTCACATGAAACATTTACACCTCAAAAGGAAAGGTTAACACCAAGTTGGTTTGTTTTTTTCACCTTGAACATTTTATACATGGAAAAGATCAGCCTTTAAATGACAGGAGCTATTATCTATAATTAGAGAGGTATAAACCTTCTTCCTTCTTCTAAAGCTGTTTAATTCTTTACAATCACAGGATATTTATTCTAAGCTCATGTTTATTGCTGTTCTTGCATTGTTACCTGCCAAGAAAATCTTGTCCAAGAAAATCTCCAGAATGCTCTAAGTGCTGCCAACCAATTGGCCTTAGGTGAGCTTTGGAGAGTTTTAAAGGGAAACTTCAGTTGGGCAAAATCTTTGGAACATTTCCTTGTCTAATTATACAGAGGATTGAAAAGTCAATAATCTGGGAAACGGAGAGGTGCCTTTTTTAAAAAAAAAAAAAAAACACAAACAAACCAAAAACAACAACAACAAAAAAAACCCCACCACCAACAAAACAAACCTTCTTTAAATATAATAAAAAAGATTGATTATTCACTTACAAGAAAGTCACCACTTTGCTGCTCTGGAGGTAGAGAGCCCATGAAATTACTCCAAAAACCTGGGAGATTTTATTCCAACGCTGCTGGAGGACAGAATGACACTTACAAGCTGCCAGAACCTGAGCCAGCGCCAAGCTCACCAGCTGCGGGTAATCTGGCATCACTCAGGACAGGGGTTATGTGAGATCATGGGGTACTGCTGGAGGCAGCCTTGCCTGGCAGCAGCTGGTACCCCTCACTTCTTTAATTGCTGGTGGCAGCTGAAACGACTGTTATTTTTCTACCCCAGCACCACACCATTCTGACTCACTTCCTTCCTTTCCTAGGAGAAGAGGAGATCAAAGATTTTTCTTTATCAACTCTGTCTTCCATTAATTCTCCAAGCTGAGACAAGAGGAGGCGATTCCATCAGTGCCTAGCAAGATTTTCATACATCACAAGGCTACAAATTTTAATCCTGGAATGACTGGGCTCAGCATAATTTCTAGGAAGAGCACAGTAAAAATACTGGCTAAAGTTTACAACGTTAAGACACAGTTTAGAAGAAAGCAATAGAGTAAGAACCAGAAAGATGTGTTCCTCTTCCACAAAGCCTTATCTTCCTCTGTCAGATCCTACCCAAATGGATCCTCCCCTTCATAGGCACAACCTACCCCATAAAAAGCAATTAACTAAGGACAACAGGGTGGAGTGTTATCAGCTGTGTCTTACCTTTTTGAATAGTTTCAATTAACAATATTAACTAAGCCTGCAATTGATTGTGGTGATGGAGCAGCTGGATAGAGATTAATATATATATTATGCTTGTATATAATACATATAAAAACATTTTATATATATTTCCCCACAAGTATTAAAGTACCTCACAGCAAACCCTGGCTTTCAAGTCGGGCTGTAGGTAAGGAATCTTTCCAAGCTGTACAGCTAAACAGTTCATTGCCACTTTCACCACCCATGGAGAGTAGTGATACTTGGCCCATTATGAGATTTATGGGCCTGTGAAGAAAACATCTGTAAAGATCACTAGGATAACTAGTTTCTATGGATACAGAGGAAGTGGAAATTTTTTTTCAGCATCTTTTTGGTGTTTTGGAGTGTGCCTTCCTTTGAAAATGGAGAGAGCATTTAGTTGCATGGAAGAAGATGAGAAGATTTAGTAGCAGGTCTGCTGAGCATTGAGGTTTCCCAGTCCTAAATTCAGGGATTCAAATCTGTTCTGTCACAAATGAAAAAAATGATAACATAGTCCTTTGATTTGTTAGTTTCCGACTAATCTCACAGTGGCACTGAAGTGGGACTAAAATGGGACACAAATCTTGAAACAATCTCTGGGTATGGGGTTACACTTCAGTCTTAGAAAAAATCCCAATGTAGTAGAACATGATTTTCAAGAGGACTTATTCAGGCAAAGGCTGAGATCAACAGTTGCCTAATCAATAACATCTGTCAGGACTTTTGACTTGTTTCTTAAAGGATAAATAGACCAAAGAAGGTAGACAGACATGAAACAACTGAAAATAACAACTGACCTCAAGTCTGTATCACAGATAATTTAAGACCTTATATTAAAGTCTGTTACACTTATATGAAGTTACCTCAAAGGAATTTACAAAGTATCATTATTTAGGTTTCATGGTAGCTCTGGGGGTGAGGAGATTTTCTGGTTTTTTTACAACTGGAAAACAAAACAAAATAAATGGCGACACTGAAAGCTAAACGTTTTCCAGAGCAAGAGCTGTAACAGAGCTGAGAAGCAAGCTGCCCCTTCATAGTCAGACTCCTGTCCTCCCCACTTTCTTGCTTTTCTGTTGTTTATAAATAGAATTATATCTATGGAAAAGGCACTTCTGTAGTAGCAGATAACTTATAACAGATCTTGGGCCAAATTCATTCCTGATGTAACCACCGTGACGCCAACATTGATACTCCTGAGAGGCATTTATTCCTTGTTTACTTCTTCAAATCTTCTGAGAATGAGCAATGACTAAATTAACTTAATTTTTTTCCAGTGTGTAAATTCCATAATCTCTCCTGGAAATTGTTCTACTGGTGAGTCAAACAATTCCTTATTAGAGCCCATGGGACCTTATGATCTAGTGGAGGAAACAAAGGAAATAAATACATTATAAAAAGCCAGTTCATACTCTGTTAAGAGGCATGTTAACACATCACATTTCATACTCCTGAACAGGAAGACAGAAGCCGTATTTTGTTCAAGCATTTGGAGTAACTGAATAAGAAATCTCAAAGCAAAGGTGTGATTCAATAACAATGTCAGTTTAACAAAGCCTGTCTCCTGTTTCATATTGAACTTCTCTGACTGCCCGCAATGTATTCAGAGAGTAGAAAAAATAACACCGAAAATTAAATGCAATCCAGCCTCACAAGGATTTGAATACATCTGGGAAATTTTGGTCAGTATGAAAGAGACTAAAGGAAATTATATTTATATTCAGTAAGTTCCCGGCTTTTAGATGCCTCCTTGTCAAAAGTAAATGTATATAAAGAGATACACCTTGGTCTGGACAGGTTACAATCCTAAGCCAGTGAAAAGGCAATGTGAGGGGTATCAATAGATGAAAAGAGAGGTAGGGTGCATGATGAAGGAGGATGAAGGAGATGCTAGTGAAGCACAGAGAACTATAATAATCATTCCCCTGGTAATGAACAGTTGATGCTTCCCCCCTCCCCCCCCTTTTTTTTTTCCCAAGTCAGCCCCCCTCTGGAAAGTTTTTTTTGCCAAGCGAGAAAGAAGGGGAAGAAGTGGAATGTAATGTAGACTGGGAAGGAGCCACCAGTGCCATCACATCCAGACCAGCACTATCACCAGCAAGCAGAGGCCGTATAAATTTAATCTAGAAAAAGTAAATATGTACAGAGTGCTCACAACTCTATTGTGTAAGCTACAAAATACAAAATCTCACAACAGCTTGTAGTAAAGAACAAGAAATCCCAAAACCCATAAGTATCATATGAGACATAGGAAGAGGTCAGAAGTATTTCTGATGTTTAAACACATGAAACATTAGATGAAAATGAAAATGCCCAGGAAACCATAGGAAGTGGACACAGGAAAGCCCAAAATTACAGTGGTGGCAATGCAAAATCTGAATCATTACAGACAAGATAATTCCCCTTTGCTTGCCCTTAGATCAGAACAAGTGTGGCGGATCTGTCTCTCTCTGTCTAAAGGCTGGAAGGATACAGGAAGAAACAGGAGGTAGTCATCAGAGAGTGCTGAGGCTGCCATCACTACTTGACAGTTTATGGTAGAGGACCAGTAACATCAGTAACATATAGAGATATACATCAAACCTTCAGCACTGCTGATTTAGTCACCACCTCCATAAAAGCCATCACAGTAGTCATTGCAGGGAGTGGTATTTCGGGAATAATGTGGATTTTAACCATATTTGGGGAAAGAGTGTCTGCATACCCTCATTTTCCTTTTGCTTACTCCAGTAGATGAGGAGTTGTGGTTTAACCCCAGCTGGCAGCTAAGTACCAGCAGCGCTCACCCACTCCCCCCTCCCCTGGTGGGATGGGGAGGAGAATCGGAAAAAGGAAAAACTTGTGGGTTGAGGTAAGAATAGTTAATAATTTATATAAAATAAAAATGGTAATAGTAGTAGTAGTAGTAGTAGTAGTGGTAGTAGTAGTGGTGGTGGTGGTGGAAGTAGTAGTAATGAAAAAGGAGAACACAAAAAGAGAGAGAGAGGAGTACAACCCAAGAAAACCAACTGATGCACAGTACAGTTGCTCGCCAGCTGCTGACCGATGCCCAGCCAGTCCGCAGGCAGCAATCAGCCCCCCCAAGCTCATATGCTGAACATGACGCTCTAGGGTATGGAATATCCCTCTGGCCAGTTGGGGTCAGCTGTCCTGGCTCTGCTCCCTCACGGCTCCTTGTGCCCCTGCTCACTGGCAGAGCCTGGGACACTGAAAAGTCCTTGATTAGAGTAGGCACAGCTCAGCAGCAACTAAAACATCCGTGTGTTATCAATGTTATTCTCATACTAAACCCCAAACCCAGCACTGTGCCAGCTACTAGGAACAAAATTAACTCTATCCCAGCTGAAATGAGGACAGGAGTTAATTCCAGCAATCAATGAGCTTCTTCAACTCCATCTATAAGTCTATAAGTCTGCTTATAAGTCAGAGACATATCTATATAGCATCTGTAAGCTGTTATAAGTCAGAGACTGATTGGTGTAGAGAATTCAGAGATAGGTTAAAAAAGAAATATGAAAATTCATAAAGTATATTATTCTTTCTCCCTCTCTTCTTACTAGAAAAAGTTGAAGACCTAGTAGGAAGAGAAATTATTCTGTGGTGTTACTCACAAATATGTGTGGGCAGGTAATTACACTCCCATCTGAAGCAATAAATAACTATGAAAATTTGAATGCATATAATCAATATTCTTTCATTGGTGGTATTTATTATAATGTGGAATAATTATGGAAAAAAGAAAATAAGCCTAAAGGGACCTGTGGAGGTCATAGAGATTATTCCTTGCACCCAGGAAAAATAAACCATAACTAAAATATCTAAAAGGAAGTTTGGGAGTTCTCATTGTCTGTGACATTTTTATTAGCTGGACAAAGGATGACAAAAGTACGTTACAGGGCACAATTCTGCATGCTTGAGTTATACACTAAAGGTCCAGAAGTTTCTTTATGTTTCAGTCATTTGATAATTTTTGACTTGCAGGGACTGTGATAGCATCAGTGTCATATATAAACATGGTAACAAATTTCTTCATGATATACTCTGAGTGAACAGATGTCGTATTACTTAGAAGATATACAATTTACCCCTACTGTAAAACCCAGTTAAATGTAGAAGTTATTTAGAGGTATAGGTATATATTCATACAGGTATAGAATAGAGGTATATATTTACATATATCCTCAGATATATTACTCTGTCCATAGACTAACTGCTTAGGTTACATGTAGAAGAAAAATTAGAAAGCGCAGAAAAAAATGCTTCCTTTATAACCCATATGAAAAATCTTATTAATATGGACAGGAATGATCAGCTGCTGTAATCATACCATTTAAACTTTTCTTTATCAGTTCTCAATCCAGAAGAATGATGGAAACAAGTCAGTCATTTTGGTATATCCTATATGAAGACAATTATGAAATAGTTCTACTGACTGGTGGTACTGTATTTAATTTTGTTCTAGCTTATTCAATTACGCTAACAATGGGTCCTGCTTTAAGTAGTTTGCAGGTTAGCAGAGAAGGGGTAGGATTATATTAGTCATTTGGCTGTATGACCAAAAACCTGGAGCAGATTCAAGTACTGTCACGACTTGGGGAAAAAAGATGAGGCATGTTCTCAAAGTGTATACAACTGTCCTTCAGAGCATTTTAATTTATTGTTTGTGGTCATTATTTCAGTTTGGCTTTGCTCTTGCCGCATGGTTTGGGCATACTTTTCTTGCGCACTTCAATAATTGTTTTTCTCTTCTAAAGCATTTAATTGTGCGTTGACTTCTATGTCCAGTATTATTTTTCGCACAGCTCCTGGTTAGTCACTCAATTATGGATTATTCTAACCTTGCCTTTTCTTTTGGTTGTGATTTCTGGTTGCATTGTTTCATTACTCTTCCTTTGATTTGTTTTTCTGAAAGGGAGGCAAACCAATCAATTCTAGCAACTGTATAAGCATGAAATGTATGGCTTGATTATCAAAAGTGCAAGCTGCTGTGGGAAGGCAGGCATTCAGGAAGTCTGGAACAGCTTTTAGCGTAATCAGAAAGGCAAAGAAAAGGATCAATAAGAAGAGCACCTCCAGGTGCTTGTCCACACGACTCATCTATCTGCTCTTGAAGGGTGAACACTGCATCATCTAGCTTCAGGAACATGCCTTACCTGGCAAAACTAGTTGAGTAGGGATCCCACTTAGTTTACTCAAAAAAAAAAAAAAAAAAAAAGAAGAATAAAAAAGCGCCAGAAAATAAAATAGTGAATTGTGGAAATGAAATAGGCAGCTAAACTCTTTGAGATTATGGATACACCTTGAGTGGGACTCAGCTTGCATATTAAGGCACCTTAATTTAGATATTTTAATATGTAAACTGAATGTAAATCTCAGTATCTATCAACTCTGCAAGGAGTCTTAGGAGACTAGTCAGCTAATTTAGCCAATAAATTATATGTCTAACATCCAGTGATGCAATTGTTCCCCAAGGAGGCCATTTCCCCTAAATACAGAGCTCGGTACAGTTCTCTTTACTGAAACATGTATTGAAAATGCCTGTTGAATTCATTGGGGGCTGAGGTTGCAGACTGACAGCAGCAGAATTACACTGGGAGAAGGGCAAGAGCTGTTCGAGTTCTGACAGAGGAACCCTCCCATGCCAGTTGGGTATTTGCTGCTCTTATTTTGGTAAAAGGTGAGCTTAGCTTAAGAATTATCAAAGTCTTAAAAGTGTGGTTTGTTAGTGATCTTTTCAGAAAACGAGCTGATTGTAGTTATAAATATATTATTAGCTGGGAGGTGAGACTGTTTGGATATTTCCTGATGGCTTGAGGCTCAAAACTACCCATGTTAGAAGCAAAAGTGCCTCTAAACTACATGTTTACAGTATGGTGAAAGAGGCAGGTAATTACTCTGATTCATCTGCAAATCATTTATAAGACACTATGTATTCATCAAGCTGTCAAAATCATGAGTCTTCATGGCATCCAGGAGCAAAATTCAGAAATAAGATTAGGAAGAAAGAACATTTATTTTAACTGACATCGTTCTGAATTCTGCTTGGTAAGTTTTCTAAATTTTATTCCTTTCCAACTGTGTTGTAGGAATGATGCATATGTTTGAAAAAATAAACAAAACCAAAAGCTGACTTAGGATTGGACTCTAGCATTCAATGTTCCCTTAGATATGAAATGAAGAAAAACCAGATCATGTATTGATAGGAGAGAAGGTATAATATCCTACTTCTGAAGTATCTGAAATTAGCAAATTATCTTAAAATATATATCAAAGATAAGCTGGTCAAAACCCCTCTTTTTTCCTCTTTTTTTTTTTCCTATGGAGGACCCTACATGTCCACTTTCAGCAAACATTCTGTTTTCAGCCAGCTAATGTGTGATTAATTTCACCTTTAGACTTCAGCGTGGTACTGCTAGAGTGTTCCTGCACCACAGAATAACCTATTTCTGTGGTGGAATACATATTAGAAAATGAAATCTCAAGCTGGGAAGCATAACAGCAGCACAGGCCAAGTTAATTTTTTTCTAGTATAGCACACAAAATCCTTCTCCCTAGAATTAAATATTTCAACACATAAGGCTTTATGGCCCCCAAAACAAAACATGTGAGAAGAGCTCTTCTTTATTAATTGCTTTTACAAAAGGCTGGAAAACTGCATGAGATTGAGAGGTGTTTCCCTTTTTTCCTTTCCTGCTCCTTCTGTTTCATGAGAGGTATTTGGGGAAAGAATGGCACATTTTCTTTTCCTCCCTTTTGCCAGGAGTAAATTACCATGCACATTCTGAGTCAGCAGTGCTGGCTAGCAGCTCATGGGCAAAGCCAAGGACCTCCCTTTCCCCACCCCCACCCTCCCTAACCCAGAAACTAAAAAAAAACCTCAAAACCAATTAAAATTGGACATGCAGTTCCTGCTGCGTTACTCTTCCAGTGATGGAAGAGGCTATAGCGTTCAGCAGATACTTCAGGGCGCTGTCTCCACTTTCTAAATCTCTTCAGCATCCTGCAGAGGAGATCGAGATCTGATTCACTGTAATTTCAAACCAAAGAAATGGCATAGCTTAAGTGTATAATGAAGTAGAAATAAGAAGAACTTTGTGGGAAAATGGGGCTTAGTAAGGGCCAGCTGAGGAGTTGATATTTAAGGTGTTGTTATTCATGTGAGCTATTTTGCACTTCTGCTTTTTGAGGGTAAGTAAATCTGAATTATCTCCTCTTTGCCATGGTGAGAGGAGTACATACAAATATTTTTCTACCACTTAGCAGATGGAGTATTTAATAACTTGTTATAGTACTGTAACTTGCTTATCTGTCTGAAGATAATTTAACTTACTGTTCTTTGGGTTTATTTTGCTGAGGAAAAATCAATATGCAAAACCTGTCAGGAGTCCAAATTATTACATTTATTCAATTGCATGTATTATTGACTAGGCAGTTTCCTGTAATGAAGTTCTTGGCTTAAGTTTGTAAGGTATATTACAAAGTAGTGGGAAGCTCAGAATAAGCTGAAACAAGAAATGAAATTGTACAGTTGGGCAATTTTAGTCATTGGCCACCTATGTGAGACTATCAGTGCTTGCTGAAGCCTTATAAGAAAAAATACATTTCATGATAAAGAACCAGCTAAGACGACTCTCTTGAGTCTTTGGTCTAACAACACTTGGTCCATGACTGGAGCTTTCTGAGTGATTCTAAAATCCACACAGACACCAAACAAAGTGATTCTAAATATAGAAAGTATGATATGTCAGAATGTTCCTGCAGAAGCCCATACACTGGTGAAAAGGGAATGATTCTTAAGAGTGTACAAAAAACCTTCCAATTACAGTTATTAACAGAAAGCCATTGGAGTTTGTTCTAACCCCTTCTTGTTCCCATCACATTTACTGTTCTCCCACTAGTGGTCTAAGTGCAGGCAACCATTCCCATTAACCCAACAAGTAGTAACCGGCAAATGCGCTTTCCAGAGTGACATTCAAATGACCAGTTGCCAAAGTCTACATTTGAATAGCCCTCAATATTTTTGTAGGAACAGATAGAAATAGGCAATCCTAGAGAACAATGTCTCTCATCTGAAAGCAGACATTTGAAATAGGTCTGATGAGTCATTCCCCCAAAAAGCCAGCTTTTTGGGGTTCTGGTCAAGGTTCTCTGCAACATACCTGGCGTGGTTTAACCGCAGCCAGCAACCACGCACCATGCAGCCGCTTGCTCACCCCCCCTCACCCAGAGGGATACGGAGGAGAATAGGAAAGGAATGTAAAAGTCAAGGGTTGAGATAAGAACAATTTAATAGGTAAAGCAAAAGCCGTGCATGCAAGCAAAGCAAAGCAAGGAATTCATTCACTTTTTCCCATGGGCAGGCAGGTGTTCGGCCATCCCCAGGAAAGCAGGGCTCCATTGCACGTAACTGTTACTTGGGAAGACAAACGCCATAATGCCAAATGTCCCCACCTTCCTTCTTCTTCCCCAAGTTTATATACTCAGCATGATGTCATATGGTATGGAATACCTCGTTGGCTAGTCTGGGTTCACCTTTCCTGGCTGTGTCCCCTCCCAATTTCCTGTGCCCCTCCATCCCTTTCGCTGGCAGGGCCCAGGAAATCAAAAAGTCCTTGATTTAGTATAAACATCACCCAGCAACAACTAAAAACATCAGTGTCCTATCGACATTGTTTTCACATCAAATCCAAAACACAGCACTGCATCAGCTACTAAGAAGAAAATTAACTCTATCCCCGCTGAAACCAGGACATTAACCCAAGCTGGAGCACTGCTTCCCACACACACTTCTCTTGGAAAAGCTTTGTGCATTCCACAAGTTCATAGCCCTGTCAGATGATGAAAAACCAGTGTCACACACTGTGTCTTTATTCCCTTTCTGTGCTTCTTCCCAATACAGAGCCAGAAGAAGGAACAAGGATCCTGATTATCATTACCAGCAAAAGGAAACATCATTATATATGAGGAGCTATTGTGGGGTAGAATGGGAATCGGTGGGTATATTACAGATCCTTCATCATACAAGGGTGATAAAACATACCCTTAGCACAGCCAGGAATCCAACTTCCAGTCTGTATTGATAGATCTGATTATATTCACTGGCAATACTTTATGAATTCGTTACCAACAGAAGCCCAAACCTAAGGAATTATAGAAAGCATTGACATTTGTATTTTCTCTTTATTAGCTATTACCATATGTACCAGTATCTTTTACATCCTTCTAGGCTTTTAGAAACTCAAGCAGAGATCATAAATAATTGCTGTATTGTCCTTTCCTTTCTTTAGCTAATTCAACTAATACAACCAAGCTTTGTGGGTTCGTATGTACAGTAATCCTGTGGTTTCTTTGTTTAAAACCAAACATGTCTCTGTTAGTCAGTGCTCAGAATACTTCACTTTAGTATCTTTTTTTCTTTTCTTTGTCTCTGCAATCAATGTCAAAAGATAGGCATTTTTGCATAGGTTGATTAACATCCTTCAGCAAACAAACCTTCCTTCATTTTTTTAGAGGGATCTCTTAGGAAGCATGGCTAGTTCTCTGGAGATGCCTATCTCTTTCCATCAATTTCATAGAATCATAGAATCATAGAATGGGTTGGGTTGAGAGGGACCTTTAAAGGTCATCCAGTCCAACCCCCCCGCAATGAGCAGAGACATCTTCAATGTAGTGGTTCAATTCAATATAGTGAATCCTATAGCTCTTTACTTTCAGACTAAGAAACCTAAATATAGATGCCTGTATGCAGACTGAGGTAGGCTTCAGCTGCCTCAGTGCATGTCACTGGGGCCACCTGAGCTGACCTCCTACTTCTACTCCAATATTGTTACTCCAGTATGTCTGTGCCACTTCCTCCAGCACTCTGTGGGTGTCTCAGACACCCAAGGCATCTCATATGGCACTGGATTTCTGACTCTATACATTAAAACACTTTCTTCAGTCTCAGGTTCCACTATAGCCCATAAAGCCAATGTATTTACTGAAGCCCTGAAAGTAATTCCAGTGATAAAATGAAGGTGTCTGTGGGTAACGATCTGCACTTTGAAGTCTTCTGTTTTTCATCTCTGATTATTGATGGGGCCTAGGTGACTAACTTAGAATCAACATGGAATTTTTACATAGCTACATCAAGTATTTCCACTGTAAGGATTTATTTTCACAAAGATAGGGTTTTAGTGCAGTTTGAGGTGCTTCAGGTGATCGAGTTGCCAGTCCCAATAGACACAGATCTTCTGTCGCCCCCATGTCAAAATGTCTTGATACCCTGAGGAATCTAGAGACCCTTGCTGTTTATGTGCACCTGAATCTGGTTCTAAAAATCTCCAACATAATCCTCCAATTCTCTTGCTTCAGGAGCTTTCTGGACATTAGAATTTACAGGCGAAGTCTAGAGTTCATTTAGGAGTTCTCTGAAATGTAGTCACTGCCAGTGCAGAGAAATTCAAAGACAGTCAGTGCTGTCTTAATCCATGTTCCATCACTAGACATAAAGATCCTTGAAACCAGTCAACTGTGCCATTGATTCCAGCAAGAATCGAACTCACTCTTGCTGCTGTGTTTTTTCCGGTGAGACTGACAATCTAAAGAAGCAATAAAGACTCACTTCTGTCAGAAAATACAGCAGCCAGCCACAGGATATGCCATGGGAATAGGAACAAAAGAGTATTTTCACAGAATTACCTTTTAAAAGAATATCCAGTGGTCTCTGGCACTCAGTTTTGGAGAAATATAACAAGTTTTTAGGACCTTCCCAAAGACACAGTTTGCATGCAAGGAAACTAATTCAGCGCTGAAACATAATCAGTTCTGCAGAAGACTGGAGCGGCTGCCTGATGGGATATAACACAAGCACGTAATTTAAAAAGAACTATAAAGATCTGAGGAAAATCATACTAAAATCATAGACGGTCACTCAGTTATAATTCAGATGACATATTAATAGTCTTTTGGGGATTTTTTTCTGCCACGGTACTGTAGACATTAAAAAGTTAAATGATTGTAGGTTGTCACAGCTGCTAGCTGTCCGTGACTGAAGATACCAACAGGTCACAGCAGCACAAGAAAGAGCATCACTCATTTCATTGCATAAGTTTTACTGCTATTCATGGTTCATTTTTTAACCAAAGTGACCTGGTATATCGTGCTTGCAGTTTACATGAAATGCTCACAATTGCAGCTTGGGGCAACATGAATTAAAACAATTCCCCTGCCCCACAGGTAAAATCCATTGCAAATGTATCTACTACACTTTGCATTTGAAAATGGTCATTTTAAAAAAAAAAAAAAAAAAAAAAAAAAGAAAAAAAGAAAAACAAACAAAAAAGCCCAAACCAACTAGCAAAAATCCCCCAAAACCAAGTAGGTAAGTATATGGAGCAAACCCTCACTTACTGATAGCCTCTGCATATACTGTAAAGAAGCTGCCCCTGTTTACTCCAGATCAGCTTCTCATTGCACATGGTGTGTGCCATGTAGCGAAAGGTAAGACTAGGCTTCGTGATGCTATTTAACTCTGGACAAAAAAAACAGGTGGTGTGGTTTAATGAACTAGCTGTCACCATAGAAACAATGAACCCACAGGTGTAATTGTGTAAATAATTGATACTTTGTTTCAATGGTTAAACAAAAAAAAAAAAGAAAAAAGCCCCTCATTCTATTCAATTAAGTGAGATTTTTTTCTTCCTGTTTGGCTGACATGAAATACAGAGTTGAATAGGCAGATAAGAAATGTTATTTTTAGCTTTTTAGTTTAAATGTTAACATTTATTGATTTTTTAACCCTAATTAAAACAGCAATACTTCTGAAAAAATGTTCTGTCATGAAATGTCAATAGATTTTTATTTTCCAAATTTAGTAATGGTTATTATTATTTTTTCAGTGTAAATTATTTAAGAATTTAACCTGAACTTGCATTTTTCAATGACTAAACTGCTTGCAGAAAAATACTTTTATTCAGTCCTGCTCCCAGAAACTAATTTTATCCGAGTCAATGTCTTACCCAGTTGCCTGGACAAATTCCATTCTGCTTTTATTTTCTTTTAACTTATGTTCCTCGGTTGTTAAAGAAGGACTTCCTGGCAATTCTGGAGATTACAAAAGTAATAGCTTTGAAAGAACCAGGTAGGAATTATTGCAATGAATATACTATGGGATGGGAATAGTAGCTCATACACATGTTTTGCAGTTAATGGTGTTTTCAGAGCTGTAGGTGTTAAATTCCAGTACTTTTCCTTCCCTTCATTTCCCATCTGAATGGAAGTCCAGCAAATGCTCAGAAGATGACTAAACTTAGATTTATTAGCAGGGCTTGCAAAGGAGGCAGTCCTCATTTAAACCACCAAAACGCGGCAGAATGTGTTCATGCTGCCCAAGGAGATAATAGAGATTTCTGCTCCATTACAGCAATTTTTGCATCTTTTCTCTGAGTCACCTTAACTGACCGTTCCCAGGCTGATGATCACCTTGCCTAAGTTTTAACTTTCTTAGAGAGTCCATGTAGCTGAACTTGTCCTCTGGCTTTCCTCTGGAGTCAGTAAAAAGAAAAAGATCATTCCAGAGAATAATTTATCCCACAAATGGCAGGAACTCATAGCAGTGTGAAAGGAATAGCTCTAAGGAAGGACCCACAGCACTTCAGTAGCTACTTAGACTTAGTTTAGACTAGATAATTGAGGTGCTAGTTATTAAAATCAAGAGAGAGAAATCACATCCCTGGAGACACAGCAGTGAATAAGAACTAGTAGGATTTGAGGATAATACTCTTAAGACAGAGACTAAAGTATCCATATCTATCATATGTGCTGTAAAAAAATCCATGGCAGAATACTGTTCTGGTTCTGCACGATGCACCTACGGCCCTACACACTCCACCAATTTGCCATGGCTTAGCATTATATTGTGGGTAGCACATGGCACTGAAGAGAAAGGGATAGTACATTAAGGAAAGATTTTCTTGACACTGAGACACAGAAGATTACCAAAGATGCTGTAATCCCTCATGAAGAACGGTACAGAGATCCCTAGTCTAATGGCAACCCAGCTAGATCTGGAAGCAAAAGCTGCAGGATTGCACAAGCCCAGCACTGCCCTGCAGCAAACTATTCCTGCTCCCAGGACCATGACCTCAGCTGAGAGTTAAAATGCCAAATGGATATCCCAGCTCAACTGGCATTAATATGTGCAGCTTCGTATTATGTCTAGGGTAAAACGCGGATGGGGTTTTAATCCCTGTTACCAGGAATTTTTCACCAGTAAAATTATTGTTATTATGCTCTTTGTCTTCCCAGTCAGACCACACGTAGAAGTATAGCTTGGCTGTATATTATAGAGGGATGAGAAATATGCTAGAGGCTTTTCCAAGAAACAGGAACATACCAGTGGTTCACCCACTGGAGATTTCTCCCTTCTCCAGCAGTGACTAGCAAGAAAATGTTCCATAGGTGTTTCCAAAGCAGTTTGCCTGTGACACAGCACCCTTTCTTTCCCCTGTCAAATCTGATCCCGAACTTTTTCAATGACAGTGCCTTTCCAGGCTTTCAGCTTCACTAAAGTGACTGAATTCATAGTAGTCTTGCAACGTCCTTTTTAGCTTCTGCTGCTCCATTTGAGAACAAGATTCTTTACAGAGCCTGCAGCTTGGTTTCTGCCTGTGAAGATTTTGTTCATTCCAGTACTGCTACATTATTATCCGCAGAATTCATACCACCTGACTTCAGACCTCCGTAATGATTGCTTTAAGAGGCAATGGAGACAAATGGGCACTTGTCATAATAGTCTTCTCAACATACGATGGATGTCTAAAATAAGGCAAGTTGAAGTCACATAAGTACTTGTAAGAGTAAGTGACTTCTAAGTACTTATTTTGATCTATTGACTATAAACACAGTTTAAATAACTAGCATTGATAAAGGCCTTTCTACTTTATAAACCCATACTTAAGGAACATTAATTCATCCACTGTAGCTGATGAACAAACAGTGTGTTGATAAACTCAGAGACATTCAGCAAAGAGCTGATCTTTGGCAATGTGTAGAGAACGGAGATCAGTGAAGCTCTTTTTCTTGCATTTGCCTGAGAAAGAGTAAAGCTTGATCACAGCTCGGGTACTGATGGTTACATGGGTGCCCTGTTCCTATACAGATGTCTACAGTATAGATGTCTGAAATGAGCACAAATCCTACCCCTGGTGTCACATGGTCCCTAACATCTACCTTGAACTTCTTCCTTGTTTCTACCATCTCGAACATGAGGTTAGTAGAAGATACTTTATGCAGTGTCACATGGCTAAATCCATCAGCACAAAAAAGAAACTTTGACCAAAGACAGATGTATCCAGGCAGATCACAGCTATCTCAGTCAGCATCCTGGCTCAAATAGGAGCCAAGTACAAAACAATTAGGTATAGACACATATTCTTAGCTATACCCTCCCAACTCCAGGAATTCAATAGCTTTTAAAAGCTGAGTGTGAGATGAACAATCCTAGTTCTATTGTTCTTGTGCGCAGCTGCATCAATAAGGGAGACACATGCACACATAGGCAGGCACACAACGAAGTAATGTCTTCCTGGTGGCACCAAGGGAAATAAGAGCAGATAATTAAAAGGCTCTGAAAGAACAGGAGGCTGACGAGACACCCAATAAAAATCTAAAACTAAAGAAACCTGCTCCATCTTTAGATGAACATGGAAACACTTTTCAAAATCTACTCTCTCCCTGCATTACCACCATTACCTTCTAATTACTGCCTCCTACCCCCCTGGCACCCCTACCAGTTTCTCTCTTGTTGATTTATGGGGTAACTTGCTGACAGGATTCCTCTCAACCAAGATCACTGTAGGCATCACATCCCTGCAAATACTTACTTCATTTGAATTTCTTGGCTTGCCTGGCAATGCTACTGCCCTTCAACATTTTTCAGAGGAAGGACAGAAGTGGGACTAGCTTACCAGGGTTACAAGTTAAAAATTAATTTGACAGTGAGTCATGAACCACATAATCACCAATGAGTCCTCGTCACTTCCATTTCTATTCAAATTCTTGCACTGTGTTCACTGTTCTCATAGCTTGGCTCATTCCAGATTAGTGCATTTTAGGCACTATAAACACTAAATCAGAGACCCAAATCTGCAGATCACTCAAGGAACTCCCCCACAATCTGAGACAGCACCACATTCAGGGGGCAAGTCTGGAAAATCAAGCTCTAACAGTGGAAGACAGACAGGTAACAGGCTGGAAAAGTCTATTATGCCAAACTACAGCTGGAGAAATCTTCTACATTTCATCAACAGGGCTCTTACCGTCATGGGATTTCTCTGAGTGGCATATGTCCTGGCTGTGATCCTGTGCCCCCATGGACAGTATCAGATTAAACTGCTCAGCACATCCCAGATCAAGCCAGACAGATGTGTATGGCCCTTGGAATTGCAGCTAGGTAAGATACAAACACACCTGGAAGCAGAAGACAGCTGGGCGATTCTCTTTGTCAGTGCACGTGTGTGGCAACTGTGAGTGTGCAGGCTGCTGAACACCTCTGCCTACCTTTTGAGGTCACCGCTCAAGGAAGCATTGATTGCAAAACTTGTTTACATAAGTCTAAGTAGATCCACTACAGTTTAGTACATGGATGTCATAAAGAAGACACCTACATATCAAAACATCCCATGGTAAATATCGAGTAATCCAAACCTTTAGCATGACCTACTCACTATAGTAGAGCCCGATGCTTCAGGTAGGATTTGTTTGATAAAATGTAGACATCAACAATGTAAATATTTATAGCTGAGATAGTCACCTTCACTTCCACATATGTCTGTAGAGAAAAAGGGCATCATCTAATCTACTTCGAGGATGAAATGAATTATGTCTCAGGCTCTATTTATTAGATATCCAGAGCTACAAAATGAGCAAGGTGACTTCATCATTCATAGTGCAGATGCATTTGCAGGTATCAACATTTAATTAGATGAATCCCATGCTAAGTGTACACAGCCCAGGAAACTGTCATTAAGTATCTGAGTAACTCCTGTGCCATTCCTTCCTAGCCCCAGGGCTGGGAACAGGTCAGTAGAGTCTGGATGGGAAAAAACAAAAATGAAAAAGGATGCATATGGTTTGTCAGTGAGCTTTATCAATTCTTATCTGGCAGAATGTCCTTTGAGGACTGCTACAAGAGGGTCCAGCAGGAGCTGGGGCAGCTCTACCCTAGAACAGGGACAAAAATTCAAACAAGGGACATCGGAAACACTGATGTAAGATATAGCCTGGCTTCACTGCCTGGTGAGGTTAGTATGAAGTAATCATTACCCTCCTTCCTTTCTTTTCTGCCTTTGGCTTTCATTCATTATTTCCCTTTATCTCTTTAATTCCCTCTTCAGAACAAAGGACTCAGATTCTGGGTCCTGCTGAGATTTTGTTTTCTTCAAATTCTCTTTTTCATTCAGGCTGTAGGTGGTGGCTGAGCAGGGAGGGACACATAGGGTCAGCACACACCCCTTATTTCTTTTCATATAAAGGCTCCTAAAGAATTTAAAGCATTTGAGAGGAAGAAGACATCATAAAGCTCATGGAAAAAAACAAACAGAAAATCTCAAGGCAATCATTGTCTCTGAAGCATTATAGGCATTACACAGCAGCAGAATGAGAGAAAACAGTGCTGTGAAGAATAAAACAGTAATGAACATAACATCTGGGTATGAGAGGTACAGCGGGAGGGAAAGGGGAAAACATCAGAGCCCTGACAAGTCAGGGCTGGATGCCTTCCATAATATAGTGCCAGCCTTGCTCTTCAAGACTTGCGGTTGCAGTTGCAGCATCAACATTGTGCTTGTGTTGGACCTCACCCAGAGGAACTCTGGGGAACCATTTAGTTTATGTCTGTGTTCACAGATGCTGAACACAGCAAGGGGCCAGAGCAAAGGCAGGAGAGTTGAATTACTGAAAAATGTAGGAACCCATAAGATGTTCTTCTGTTTTGACATCAAAGTGCGTTGCTTTCCATGCAGTACTTTTAAACAGGAGAAATATTAGTACAGAAGACAAGGTCTCCAAACAGGAGCAGAAAACCTACTATTATTGTTATTATTTTTTGCACCTTGTGGGCACCTTGGGGTAAGTTTCATGATGTGTAATATTATTGTTCTAGACACTAGAAATACAGATCACAAAGACTGTTCATGTCCCAGACCCAAGTGTTATACATGATCATTTGACTTTGTGTCACATGCAACAGAAGACTGTGTAGCTACCTTCCTTGCAGAGGTTACTGTAGTTCAGCTGATTTGGTGGATTTTTTTTTAAACTGCAGGAACTTGAACATGTGCCCAAGCCTCTACAGACTCCCTAAAAACTCACAATCCCATTTTATACCCTGCAGCCCCTTTGAGGAGAAATAATTCCTCAGAAAAAATATATATATATTGATTTGTTCTATGGAAATTTGCATGCAGAAATTGTCCAAAAGGAGAAGAGGCAGTTTTGTGCTTCTCCGTGCTCTTAGGTAAACAGAAGTTTACTCATCAGCCAAGAGGGATTTCTTCTTTCTTTCAGCTGTTTCTGACAAGCAAGGGAGTTATTTCTTATGTTTCTCTTTCTTTGAAGGAAACAAGTTAATAACATATTTCTCCCCTACCCGCCATCATTAGTATGTCTTACTGCTACAGATGAATGACAAAAAACAAATGTCGTGCAATTTTCACTTCTCCCAGGTGAAAAATAGGTTGTCTGCAGCAGGTGAAAATAGAGAGGAATCAACACACTGCACACATGACTGCTTAATTTATGGGTAGTTACTACCTCTTCGGGGAGTTTCATAACAAAACTTCTCCAAACAATGCTTGATAACTTAACCTAAAAGCCAGGATCAGCTGTGGTGAATAGTGCTCCTTTCCAGTAATAGACCAGCAGCAAAAGTGCTTTTGGAGTAAACAGATACCTGTGGTCTTTTCTCAAATACTGTGGAGTGTGAATCCATCATGTGTGGAGTATGCCATGTTGATACACCCCGTGTTAGCAGGCAGCAACAAGGTGTCACTCAAATACAGCAAGTAGTATCTCAAGGATGTTGAACAAACAGTGAGGATGGTAGGGCTCTGCTGACATCCCATCCTTTAACGATGGAGATCAGGCTTTGTTGGGAACGAGGGTGGCTAGATCTGGTTTGAAATAAGTATCGTGTAATGAAAGGTGAGTCTGGAAGGTCAGGACTTAGAGGGGATACAGTGGAATGCTATAGTCCCAGAGGTGAAATGAAATACATGTAAAATGTGCCTACAATAATTTTAAAAAGGTAGAGAGAAAGGGCAACAAACAGGATTCATGAAATGAAATGTCTTTCAAACAAGAAATACGCCAGAATTCTTCACTGGAAAATAAATGCCTTGGAGGTGATGTGGTTTCTTTACCCAAAGCCACATAAACTGTGGACCTCGCTGCCGCAGATGTGGTGAACAACTAAAAGATGCACAATAAGCCTGGGAAAATCTTCTATACAGTGATTCAATCTAAAACTACTGGGCGCAGAATATAGAGCATCTGGGTTCTGCTGCTGAGGTAGTACTTGAAAGGATTCAGTCCCTGCCTGCCTGAGTAGGTGATACATTTTAATCACATTGAGATGCAAAAGCCTTTCCGATGGCTCCACACCTCCTCTATCTCTAAGCTGTGCGCTTTGGATTTGGAACAGGCATTCTAACAAGCAACAGTAGAAATGGACTTGAGTTTGGAACAGGCATAACTACCAGGGTTATTCTGGGTTTGAGTGATAAAGTACCAACTAGCTGGTGAAATGGTCTCTCTTGAACTGAGAAAACCTATGAATTCTTGAATCTTAGTCATTGCATAATCATAAGAAGCAGGGCTCATGGTCAGCTTCTGACATTATTCTGGGGGTACAGGAGGAGGAACAGGGTTTTTTTTTCCTTTTTGTCCTTGAGTATGCCCCTTCTGGGCCACAGAAGAATTGGGAAGATCTTCTGTAATGAACAAAGAAGGTCCTAAAAACACATCACTGGGGCTGAAATGAACTGCCTGCAGTACATGCTTTCCTCTATTCTGCCAAACCACAGAGCTCATACGAGCAAAGCTGGGAAGCAGAACAAAAATGACCTTATGTATGAGATGAATAGGAGGACTCTGATGCAAATACTACCAGCTAAAATGCAGGAATGGCTTGCTTCAGAGGATGCTCTGGTAACACAGATATCTGCATCCTGCCTTCCCTTGCTTCTGGGCTGAAATACATGGTGAGGAAAAGGGGAGAGAAATCTCCTTTCTTATCACACACTACGTGTTTTATCTGCTTTCCTCTGCAGCTTTACAAATTCTAGTCACTGTAGAAGCTGTTTGGACAGGACTCAGAAAATGGACCCTGATTTCCAATTAGTTTCTCTGCCATTCTTTGCCCTTCTCTCATTGGCGCTGGCCAGAGGCAGCTGCTGCTGCAGTCAGTGGGAAATGAGACAGGATATTAAACTATTAGTTTCTTCTTTGCTTGCTGCCTCAGTTTCTTAGCTCAGCAATAGCACAAGTATTCTTCATCAAGATTATGGTCATCACAATGTTAATCCCTGTAAAGGTCTTCAGATCGTGTGTGAGAGAGGCACAAATTATCACTGAGCTGATGAGGGGGAATGAGCTGTTACGGAACAGACCAATGATGCACTTAGTCCTATGTCCAGTTCCCAACAGCTGTTGCCACCTGCACCAGCAGAAGACACAAACACTATCAAGGCCTCTCCAGGCGTACTGGTTTTTTTTTTCCTTTCCTTTTCTTTTTTTTTTTTTTTTTCTTTCTGTATTAATTTTGTAGTCATATGCCACTGCATCACCTAAAGTACAGAAGCAAGTTCCTGACCTCTGATAATAACCAGCAATTGTTCTGGTACATCCCCATTGATTGATTTTTTGTCCTTATAATGTCTCTCTAAGCTCATTCAGCTGCAGTGACTGCACCTCTTACCGTAAGATGTTTGCATGGACATTGCTGAAACCCCCTGCAGACATGATAGGAAATGTTTAGAAACCATCACTTCAACGTACGTGGTCTGTCCCCAGCTGTAACTCACCTGGAGAAGAGTCATTGAAAGGGTTCAGGGCAGCTGCCCTCCGTATCTTCTCCAGACAGGTCTCTTGCTCCTTTTTAATGATGCAGTTGGAATGGGTTGCTGTAACCTGAAACGTGGGGAAAAAATGTGGAGAAAGAACAATTACAAACTGAAAATAGCTGGTGAGTTTATCAGGAAACATCAGTAAGTTTTGAGATCCTGTTCTAAAAAGCAAAAGAAATAAAAGCATCCTTAGAAGATGAGAGAAAAGTGCAGAAATCCTGTCAACAAACCTTTTTTTTCTTTTCTCCTCCTTCCAGGAGGTTTAAGGCCAAAATATGGAATTAAAATTTTCATAAATTATTTGAGGTTTTTATGTTGTTCTCACTGCCAAAGTGCCATTTCTAATGTGTTTGCTTTCTTTTATTTTATTCCTTCCTCATATAAGGTTGAAGCAAAGGTACCTCTAAATGGAGAAATAATTTAAAGAAGAATCAGAAATCAATTGAGGCTCAGTTTGATGTTACAGCGGTTTCTTACGAGTCTTGCACAATCCGTTAACATCACTCAGGACTCAGAACTAAATTAAAAGCTCTTTCTCTTTGTCTTTCACCCTGTCCATTCCTTGATATTTCCTTCTTCCTTTACTCCCAGTGAATGCAAGGCAACTTTCTTGCCAAAAAAGAATGCGATGCCAATTAAAGGAGGTGACTTGACCCAAATCTTTTCTTTCTCCGCCCTGCACGCCCACCCCCCGCCATCTTTAGGGCTCTAAGGCAGCCCACTGCAAGAAAAAAATTTGGGGGAAAGAAAAAGAAAACAAAAAGAAATTAGTTTATAAGAAGAACATTGCAGCCAACAGAATGCAGGCAATCCCAAAGCAGCAACAAAATGCGACCCATTCCCAGAAATCAATACAAGATTTCATTCCTATTGCAGACAGTGGCCAGAGGGTATCAATTAAAGGGCAATACAATCTCGGGTTTCATTAGATCATTTTACAGGGGCACTACTAAAGTTGAAATCACACTGCGGCAAGCACCATGAAAATCAGTGCACTGGTTGAAGATGGGGTAGGTCACCCTGGTCCACTGAAACAATTTTGCTGTTTCATATTTCCCATACCATTTACTTCACTCTTGACGATAGAGAACTACAGAGGAAGCAGACTGTACCTGCCCAGTGGTCTGTTTTCCCTTGCCTGCTATGTAGGAACAAGCAAACAGGGAAAGCAATACCCGAATTCAATCTTCTTCAATTTATTTTGGAGCCCCATCTATACAATTAAGCTTTACTTCCCCCACATCCCAATAGAGGGAATGGAGTGAACAGTTCGAAACACCACAATACACTCAATACACACTTACAGTAAATGCCAAGGCACAAGTAACCCTAGTTTAGTGGTGCTTGCATTGTGCTTTTGTGTGTGCTAGGAGGTGTGGAGACATTTGCACACTTTTGGCCTTATAACAGTTACAAGCCACCAGCCTTATTTCAAAGACAGAGAGGGTTTCCTAATGAACCTCTACGGGAAAGTTTTTCTCACCATTTGTTAGAACTGATAATGCTACATAGTCTCATCTCCAAGATCCCCGTAATAAATTTCAGCTATTTTCCTCGTGGGATGCACCAGGCATAACCATATTATATTTGTTTATCTTCAAAACAAACACTGTTCTGCTCTAAGGGCTCCCATGGGCCTGGAAAATATATATTGTCACAGATCTCTAGGATCTCCCAAGAACATAAGGGCTTTTGCTACATCATCCCCTAAACCTCACTGAAGATTGGGAAAATTGCATTGGCTGACATTCAAGTTCTTAGAATATCTTTTAAAAAGATAAAAGAGAAATAGCAAGTAAATCAGTGTTCTGCTGCTAGTGCTGGTTCACTCAGGTCTGAAAGGAGCGTCCAGGGGTTGTCTCAGTACAGGAATGTGGCAGTTTCTATACAGTTCAGCATTCGCAGGTTAGAAAAGTTCTCATGTAGTAGTAGTAGTAGTAGTAGTGATGATAATAATAATAATAATAATAATAAAACCAATAATAGTAATATTGCAATATATATTGTCTACACAAGCAGGATACAAAGAAACAAAAGGAAATGTTTCTTCACACATTTATTGTTAACCTGTAGAACCCCTTTCAGCTTGATATTGTAGGTGTTCAATGTTGTAGGAGTTCAAAACATATATATGTATATATGTATTTATGCAAAGTTCATCAAAGGACACTAAACACTAAGAAACCCACCATGCCCAGATTTTGATGTCCTGTGGGGCAATCATAGACCTTTGAGAAGGTTTCAATTCAATTTGTAGTGAAAAGACAAAAGAGTGATTTATCCTTCCTATATTTGGTGTCTTCTTTAGTAGAGGTAAATCAAAGCCAGGACTTGATTAATTATAAAGAAAGCCTAAGATTAAGAGCTCAGATATTATTGTTTTCCTTGCAGACAGGCACATCTGGTCAGATGTCTCTGACTGAACCGACTAAATTTAGTCAATTGTATCTGAGCAAGTCTGGCTCAGGAGGTATGTGAAATGCAGACTGCTGGGAACAGACAGCACTAGAGCGATGTGCTTCACCTGCCCCTGTAGGCTTCCTTAAGCTTTCACTATTGGCAGACTATTTTGATGTGACTTCCCATAATCATTTTTATGCCATTTTGTGGCACTCTTCGTCAACGGGGAGGGGGGGAAGCAAAAAACAAAACAAAACAAAACACTGGGGAACGCAGAAACTGAGGCAGAAAGCAAAAAAAGGGAGGAAACATTAGCCTCAGTGCCAGAGAAGCTGTCATCTCTGCTAATAAGCAACACTGTATCTGAGAAAAAACAAACCACCAGGTTTGGATTCTTAACAGCAAAAGGTTTCTCTGTTGAATGCAGAGATCCTTTAATGTTATCACGTTTTCCTGAAAGGATCCACATGTTTTGTGTTTCTTCATTAACTACGTACTGGTAGAGCCTTTAATCTGTTGAGTCAGTCTTCAACAACCGCCCTGCAGAGCGCAATTCAAATGGGAGTGTGAGACTGAACTTCATGGCCTCCTGATTTCATTTCTTTTACCTCAAGGACATTTGCAATTTCCTGAGTTCAGTAGAGACAGTCTGGTTTCAGTTTCCCAGAAGATATCAGTGATATGTGCAGTTAAAGAATGTTTTGACACATACTAGAAAAATCAAGAAACTAAGCAGATAGTGCATGAAATTCACTCTTTAAAAAAAAAAAAATAAATTACTTTCAATGGAGTGAAGGAGTTTGACTCACGCCAGTTTTGAGAAGGCATATGTTTGCCTAGATACAAATACAGTAAATACAATCGACTTCTGTTTAGTTCTTAGGGAACAGAAAAAGACAAAAGCAGCTAGCTACCACGCTATAGCTGTACAACAAATTAAGAGCTTTCATTTTTTTTTCATTTGTTTTTATTAAGGTGGCCACCACAAAAATAAACTGGCATGTGCTGCGTGTAACTTGTAATACTTAAATCTTTGTTGTTCCCTTGGCATTATGGTAATGTTAGTAACAATGATGTCATTAGGTAACAACGTACATTATTCTCTCACACATACCCTCAGGGTACTGCTTTACTGTGAACTGTTCTTCCATTAAGAAAGCCATTGATAGTACATAAACCTGAGCAGAGAACCAGGTGAACACATCTCTGCTGCTTCCAGACCTGCCCCAGCTAGGTAAATCAGATCAGCAAATTTTAGAGTCACGTTTAAGCAAGGGATTGCTCAAATATACAGATGGTCCAGGGAAAGAACCACATGGGAGGAGCTGTGCAGATCAGAAGAGCACCATACACTTCCCTGCTCATGAAAATAAATACATGTTGCCAGTTTATTCCGTCAGGAAATGTAAATAAGCTTTTTTTCTTCTTGTTTTGGTTGAAGTATATCAAACAGTGGGAGCAAGGCAAGTGAAGGTAACTTTGACAGCAACTTCTTCCTGTCCCCAAGATTCCTCTACTGGAAAGGCAGCAAGCCTAGCTGTCTGCTTTGGTGCACAAAGATCTACAGAGCACAGTAATAGCTCTGCACCTCTTCCCAGCACGTAGCGCAGACTGTGCCTCATATTAGGCACAGCATTGTACAAACTTTGGTACATGACTATCAGTTTTAAAAAGTTAGCTTAAAAAATAATACATCATTATGTGAGCATTGCCAAAAGAAGCTTATTTTGTCATGGAAACACTACTAGATTTAATCCCTTATCAAGCAATGATTCAACTGGCCAAACCAGGGCCAAGACTTGCACAATGTCGTGTTAAAAATAGAGGTGTTTGGGAAAGAGCTCTGATTATTTGGATTTTTTCAGAACTGATTTACATCATTGCTGGTACCCACAACACTGGCTTGGCGGTCGAACAAATTGTCTCCAGGAAGGCCTTACGTTGTTGCTTGATTGCGTTTTTGTCTGCCTGTGTAAATGGCACCCAAACTACTGTAATTTCAAAACACTTCAGACAAAGTGAGAGGGTAAAGCGATTAGGAACTTGTTCAAACCAAGGCACAGTTGTACAATCTGCAGCATAGTTTTGACACCATGTTTTGAGCAAATTGTGCAGCAAAACCCCCACAAACAGAGCACACTGCCAAAAAAGGCATTGATGCCTTTCAAACTGTCTTACATGAATTTAAGATATGGTAACTTTTTTACACTGATGGCTCCTGGAGAGATGCAGGTCTCACTGCAGATTAGAAAATAGCAGCAGCATAATCAACAGTTCCCTTCACTCAGTGGATACCTTCTGAAGTGGTAACTCTGGAAAAAAAATGTGTTATGCAACATGAGGTAAACCTATTTTTGAGTTTGCTGTCCTGGTTTCAGCTGGGATAGAGTTAATTTTCGTTCCTAGTAGCTAGCACAGTGCTGGGTTTGGGGTTTAGTATGAGAATAACTTTGATAACGCACTGATGTTTTAGTTGCTGCTGAGCTGTGCCTACTCTAAATCAAGGACCTTTCAGTGTCCCGTGCTCTGCCAGTGAGCAGGGGCACAAGGAGCCGTGAGGGAGCAGAGCCAGGACAGCTGACCCCAACTGGCCAGAGGGATATTCCATACCATAGAGCGTCATGCCCAGTATATAAACTGGGGGGAGTTGTCTTGCGGGGGCTGATTGCTGCTTGGGGACTGGCTGGGTGTCTGTCAGCAGCTGGCGAGCAACTGTACTGTGCATCAGTTGGTTTTCTTGGGTTTTACTCCTCTCTCTTTTTGTGTTTTCCATCATCATTATTATTATTATTTTTATTATTTTATGTGTATTGTTATTTTATGTCTATTTTTATTTTATGTCAATTATTAAACTGTTTTTATCTCAACCCACAAGTTTTACCTTTTTCTGATTCTCCTCACCATCCCACCTGCAGGAGGAGTGGGCAAGTGGCAGCGTGGTACGTAGTTGCTGGCTGGAGCTAAACCACAACATTTGTCTTAACTGGCTTTTTACCTTGAAGATCAGTTGAAAAACCTCCTTCTGATCATGGTGAGGCATTCTCAATATAGTTGATGACTTCCACAGGAGCTGACATCTTGAGTTAAACCAGTGTGTACCTTTACCCTATCTCTATTAGCAGGCAATATCAAGCAATGTTTCTCAAAGCCTTGCACTGGCAGGATGCAAGGACTTACTGGAAAAGTTTTTTTAAAATCTTGCTAGACATAATGTTCTTGAGATGAAACTGAAGGTTCAGTAGCCTTTTCTGGTTGCTGACTATATTATGTGAAATGGCTTTCTCCTATTGTTCCTGAGACTTTCTTTTCCAAAGATAAAACTCTAGAAGTACAACTCCAAATAACACATGCTAGATGTCTTTCTCCTTCATACCTTAGAAGACAAATCCCAAATGGACCTTAGCCTTCCTCATTGCATCTCTGCATGTTCTGACCACATGCCTATATTTCTCCCAACTGGCCTGTCCCTTTTTCCACACCTGTAAACTTCCTTCTGTTTGAGGTTTCCCAGAATCTTTATCATCAGGGTAAAAAGGCCTCTCTTTAGCATGAACCTCCCTTGTTTCAACCTACGACCATCGTCCATTGCTCTCCTGCCATGCACCATGACAAAAAGCTTGGCTCTTCCCTCTTGACGATCTCCTCATAGATACTGTAAGGTTGCTACTAGGTTGTCCCAAAAGTTTTTGTCCTTCCACCAGCTAGACAAGCCCATTTTCCTCATCCTCTCCTTACAGGCCATCTTGGTGTCCCCTCCTTTGAACTTGCTACAGTTGATTGACATCTTTAATATACTGAGGAGCCTAGAACTGGATGCAATATTCTAGAAGTGGTCCAGCAAGTGCTGAGTAGAGGGGGATTAACCAATTCCCTGTATCTGCTGGCTATTGTCTTGTTAATAACAGCCCAGGACACTGTTGGCCTTAATCATTCCTCAGGACCCATGTAAACCATGCAGAGTCAAGGCTACCAAGTAGTCTTGAGTGGTTTATCACATTGACAAAAACTTTTGGTGAGTTTCATTCATTGAAGGCTGAAGGAATGTGTGGTAACTTAAGACTTCTCTCACTGTTGGGACGTCGCAAAACAGAGAAGCTTTTAGGAGTTCTGCATTTGTCATGTTGCCACATTCATTTGCAAGGCAAGTTCTTGTTATTACTTGTGATTATTTGCCCATTTATACCTCATTACATTTAAACAAAACCCTGAAGAGAAAAGATCTTAGACAGGAAATTTTTTTTTGTGCAGGCTCCAAGCAAGTTCAATAGAAACCCCATCTGAGTCACACTTGGAACAGAAATGTGCGATGAACAGCTACAGGAGGGTATAGAAACACTTTCTCCACACATATACATATACCCTACCAAGGGAGAAAGCTTTAATTAATCTACTAATTAAATTAAAGCTATTTGCCCTCAACTATCACACACATTCCTCCCTTTCACTTCTCCCCACAGGCGGCTCCAGCAAGTCGTGCTACAGCTCTCACTCTAGTATTCCCCAAAGAGGCTTTGGGACTGGGGATAATTCTGAAGAACGGAGGCAAAGAGCTCATTACAGCAGTGGTAATGGGAAGTGAGCAAGCTCATTCTCAATTTCCCTCCTTCTCCTTTCAGTGCTAAGCGGCATTGGTTCACATCTTGTGCCAAAGTGGAGGGGAAAAAAAACCCCACAACCCAAAACAGAAAAAACCCACTCAAATCCCACAGGGAATCAAATCTTTGCACAAAAGAATGTGCCTAGAGTAGCTTTCTCAACAAACCCCTCTTTCTCCTTCCTGTCTCTGGAGGGTTTCGCCACTTTTTTGCTGTAAAAACTCAAGGAGGGGAATAAAGTACATATTCATGAAGGAAAGAAGGGAGCAGACTGAATGGTGTGTCAGAGCAGCAACACAGTGAGACGAGTCAGCGTGGAGCTCAGCAGAGGGGATTAGAAAGGAAGAGAGGCAATGTGGGAAAACTTCCTAATGATGATTGGTGAGGCCATACACAGAAAAAACACCACCACCAACAACAAATTACTAGAGAAAGAGAAAAGTCATCTTAAGAGGCATTTATGACCAGCTTTGGTTGTCCTTGGGCTATGGTCACTGCTTGGGAGGAAAGTACAGTAGCGGCTGTAAGGAGATGGCTGGCAGAGCCACAGTACATGAGCTGCCTTGTTCTCTGACCTCCCAATTTAAGACTGTCAAAAGTATGATGTAACTGTGCTTTCCCATGCGCTGGCCATATTCACAGCCATTTAACATTGATACAAATACAAAATGCGATAAAAAATGTTGCACTGATCAGTTGAGGAACTGAGATGTCATTCAAGTAATCCAGGTCAGGGGTAAGGAAAGTTTTTGCTCTGCTTAAAGATGTCAGTGTGAAATATTTTATTATTTTGGAATAAAAATTTTAAAAGGTTATGCAATCTGCTCTGTAGGGAAAAAAAAAAAAGAGAGAGAAAAAAAATCTAAATATGTGAAGATATTCCTGCAGGATGGCAAAAAATAATGAAACAACGGAGTTTTCCACATGATAGAAAATTCAAAAATTTTCTTGTATAAAGTTATTAACCACTGTAATCCTTCACTGTGGATTTATACCACAGAGAATGATACTAATGTTACCTTGATTAGGTGATCTAATAAAATAGGTTTCCTATTCTTACGATTGTCTGCCTGACAATGGGTACCTTATCTGTGTATTTAGTCCTGCATCGATGCCATGCTGCTGAGAAGCATCAGCAGACACTCCTCTCACAGCCAGTTAATGTTTTGGACACTCAATGTTGATCAATATTTATGGTCTAAGTTACGTGGGTGAAAAACATGGTATGGAGAGAGACTTGCAGTGTCAGTGTTTATTTCTTGCTAGTAACAAAAATGAGAGCCCAAGGTGACTTGTGCAGCTATAGATATTGCACTGATGAATCCCATCCCCACCCTGCTTCTTGGAATCTGTTATCTTTGTGCTGTTTTTCCACTTTAAGCACCCCGTATTTAATAGGCCAGCAAAAGTATTACACTGTCATTTGGCACATGATTTTATCATGGCTGATCACCAGTATTTAAATATCTGGCAAGAGCTCTTTAGCGTTTAAATGTAATTCTCAGAAAACATAATCTCTGGTGATATGCAGTTGTATCGTGACAGTGAGTAGCTACGTTCTGGGTAGACAAGTGATTGCTAAAGGGGCGATCATGTCCACCAACACAATTCCCCCTACTGAGGCAGCAGACAGTATTTGGCACATTTGTCATTCATAGCAATTTAGCCACATGCAACATTTCTGTCTTGGGCATTTGTAAGCTCAAAAATGATACCTATTTAAAGGTGCCCTAGACATCACTGAAGGTAAGGAGCCACATTACCTGTTGTATAGTATTTGTCTCCTTAAAGGAGTCAACTTCTCAGCTAATGTATATTTACAAATAAGGACTTACAATGGGAGATTTGGCCTTTGCCTTTAATCCTATAACCTACATTTTCAGAACCTGAGAACATGCACCTCTGAACTAGGATCATGCCTTGTGATTTGAATGCAGTTCAAATGTGCCTCGCTCAAGAATATGCAGTGAATGAGTGATGGAGTACAATTTGGACCTCAGTTCCCCATTCCTGATATTTCAAAGGAACAATAAAAACATACCGCTTTTATATATGCCATAAAAGAGAAGCACATGCCCAGACTCACTATTAGCAGGGATCCATGTATTAGCCACAATAAAACCACAATAGGCAGACAGCAATAACTGACATTTTCACAGGACCTTGAGAGATGCAGAAATACAATCACGATCAGTTCTTTTCTTTAATCACAAGAGCTGAAATCTAGAACATCTTAGGTGAGGTGTAACATGTGGGATTTTCTTTTTACACACTATAAAAAATCCAGATCCACCAACCTAAATCCATTTTCTGAGGAGTTGAGAGCAGTAGCTATATGGAAGGAGAGCAGGGATAAGAACCAGCAATGTGTGATGAAATCTCCAGTCCTCATCACGCACTGGGCAGAATATTCAGCAGTACTACATACTGACAGTGGGCCAGCTATAGCCTTCTTACACCTCAGTAAATCTTCTCTGTTGGAAACCAACCCTGAACACTCCTGCTTTTTAATTTTTGGTTTGGTTTGGGCTTTTTGTTCACATTGCTGTGGGATAGGATCCCCAAAAGCAAAGATGGTGTTTTGGAAGGGTAATACACTGTATAAAATGTTTGAGCTGGCGTGGAACGGTGTGTTTGAGACCAGTTCTAGCTGCGGGTGTGTTAGGCATACAGTTCCCTCTTTCTCCTTCCCAAAGTCTCCTCTTTTTTTTTTTCGCCCTAAAATTTTATTTGCTATTATTATTATTTATGACTTGCTGTATCAAGAATACTCTGCCATTATAAACTCTAACTCAAAGTTCTTATGAACCATGGTGTAAGAATGCTACCATCTCCTCCAAAAAGTATGATTTCTATCCCTGCATGACTCCTCATCCAAAAGCTTTGCTTCACATCACGTGAGGATAGATAAGCTGCAGAGAGACTGCCCATGAGATGATCATGTGGGTAGGAAATAGGTGGGACCCAGCCTCTGCTCTGCTAAATGCTCTGTTAGCAGCATAAAATGCATGCAGCAATGAATTTATCATATATGCGCTTCTCATGAGGTGTTCTTAGATAATCCTACCAGTGACCATACTATATTTCATGAGCTGAACCTCAAGCAGGTTGCAGGTAACTCAGAAACACAATATGTTTCAAAATAACATTGTAAAATTACTAGAAAACAAAACAAAACAACAAAACACAGTGCCAGATTGCCTACCCTATCTCAAATTCCTGTTTTACGCTTATATCACAGCAGGGTAGGATTTGATTTAAGGAGGGACAACATGCAGTGATAGAGATGGTCTTCTTCTAAGAACAGACCTCCCCCTTAAAGGGTGACTTGATTCCAAATAAGCCAGTAGGACTTGGATGCATTTCAAACCCTGACAGATAAGACACAGGTCTCGCTTTCAGAGTCTTGTCATGACCCAGATTCTGCTCCAGTATTTTCTGCTCTGCTGCTATACAGAAATTTGTGCAGATAAAGAATATCTTACTGAATAAGGACAGATTCAGGATGCATTTTATTATCCTCATGGTACATCTCCTGTTGTTCTCAGCTCCAACAAAATGCAGCAGGCTTCTAAAGTGTTAAGCCAGTCACCTCTGTTGGCAGGTACAAGGGCATTCTTGATGCAGAACTGGTGGCACAGGGGCGCTCTCTGAGGGTAACAGATGCTTCAGCTGTGCTGTTTGCAGCTGACTGCAATGCGCAGACATTTAAGACTCAGAATCTTTTGCATATTTAAACAAAAGACTATTTTTCAGTGTCACAAAAAAAAAAAGAAAAAAAAGAAGGAAAAAAAGGGGACTTTAAAGCCCAAGCATACATGGTTACTACTCTACACTAAAGATAGTAAGTGCTGGCCAATACATTCAAGCCTCTCTTCCCAAATTTAATTTGCTAAATGGGTGGAAGGATCATTAAATTGGCATCCTAGAGAAAGACATAAGGGTTCTGCTGGGGCATTTTTACATGTCATATTTAATAGCGTCCTTGTATGTTGACTAAGAGAGCCTAATGTTAGGTATTTGGGGTTGAAAATGTTGGATCCTACTTCATCTGTGACAATGACCACACCACAGCCTCACTGATAACTGGTTCTGAAATCTTCAGCCACGCTAGATTACCACACATCTTGGTGTGTCTTGACATAGTATGCATCCCAGCAGTACAAGTCAAATTTTGTCTCTATAGTTAGCAGTGGTGGCTGGTGAAAGCCGCGCAATACCTGCAACACGACCTCAGAAAACACGCCTTGCTTTGCATGACAGCCACAAGTTCTATGCCTGTGTCTTTCCCTCCATTGTTGCTCTTAGCAAGCCAAAAGCCTCAGAAAAGGTTGTTGCTCAGGTTCAGATGAATTTTCCCACATAAATGTCTGCCCAGGACCTGAAGTGGCCAGAATTTCTCGGTTATTAACCTTAACAGCTTCATTTTGAACTCCCTACTCATATCAATTTTTACTATTTTTACTTCTCACAGAGTTGAGGCCCTTGTCGCCCATCCTACAGCCATACATGCACAATGGAATAAAGACGTGTCAAGCATTTCCTCTCCAATTATTTCTGTATTGTAGTATGTCAAAAAAGGAAATACAGCTCTGATATCCTTGAAATGGTAACATTAAATTGCAGTAATCTTTTAATTTGGTTCAGATTGAAGTTAGAAGAAAGGTTTCTTTTTCCATGGAGAAAGGTAGGGTCAGAGGCAGATATTTTGGACAGCTTGGGTTTTCCTGCTATCAGCAGAAAACATTAACACATGTAAATACTGTATGTCTAATACATACTGACAAAGAGAAAGAGAAGCAATTCCCTCGCCACAAGAGCAAATTGCTGTCATACTTCAGGTAAACAGAGATTTGAAAGCAAAATTGGTGAAACCTATTTTAGATTGTCCCTCGTGTTATTCTGGGTGACTCCAGTATATGTTAACCGTGATTCATTTGACTTTCAAGATTACTTGTGTTCTGAATTTCTGCATTACACTTTTGACAACAGATACAGATATTTAACATTTTTACATACTAAAAAACCCAAAGAAACCAAAAAACCCAAACCTCAATAAAAGCCACTGCCTCCAAATGCAAACAATCAGTACTGAAAACAGGATTTTCTCTAGACAAATGTTACTCATACACATCCTTGTCACTTTCCCTTTATTTTTTGTTATAATACATTGAACAGGATCTCATTCTTCCACAGTTTTAATGATGTTATTTTACAATGGCTTCTGCCAGCTTCTGCAGATGTTTGGTGTTTGGTTTTTTCCCAAAACCATCAACACAGCTGGAAGATTGCCATTTCACATTGCTCAACATCCGAAAGCCTCCCTTCGTAAGCGGTGCCATGTAGTGGGAGCTGATCTCAGTACAAGATGACCTGCCCCCTGAATTTTAACTGTCACCCACAAGATGTTATTATTAACAGAGATATAGGAAAAAATCATGAACACAAAAGGGAAAAGAAGCTGAATTTCCATCAGTACAAGTCTTATGAGGAGCGGCTGAGGGCACTGGGGGTGTTTAACCTGGAGAAAAGGAGGCTCAGGAGAGACCTTATCGATCTCTGCAACTGCCTGAAAGGAGGCTGTAGCCAGGTGGGAGTTGGTCTCTTCCTCCAGATAACAAGAACAGGATGAGAGGAAACAGCCTCAAGTTGTGCCAGGGAAGGTTTAGATTGGATGTTAGGAAAACCTTCTTCACTGAAAGGGTGGTCAAGCACTGGAACAGGCTGTCCAGGGAGGTGGTGGAGTCACCATCCCTAGAGATGTTTAAAAACCGTGTAGATGTGGCAATTAGGGACATGGTTTAGCGGTAAACTTGGCAGTGCTGGGTTAACAGTTGGACTTGATGATCTCAAAGGTCTTTTCCAGCCTAAATGATTCTATGATTCTATAGCATTCATCAGATGAAAATTTACATGGCACTTCACATCAGTATTAGAAAATCAGGACGCACTGTGCCCTGCCCTGGTCATCCCCATCTGTGTTTTTCCAGAGCACCCAGGGATGCCTCCCTGCTGCTATGACACGCACTATACATGAACATGGATCTTACGGGTGAGAATGTTAGATATCAGTTCATGTACAAAGAAATATGAAAGAAAAGGAAGAAAAATAGGGATCCTTGATATCAGTTCAGTACAATGAACTGTTGAAATAATGTCATGTTTCACTCAGATACAACTGATGATTTTGTTTATGGTTTGAGCTGCAAAGTGCATGGAATACAGAACCCAACATTTTTTTTCAGATTAACTGAAGATAAGAATCTCAGAACATTCTGAAAGCCAAGTGTCTTACAGAGCTGCTTAATCCTGGACAGGTCTCCAGTCAGCTCACCAACACGTGCTTCTCCATAGTGCATCACTGAGATAAACCAAACTTCTCATATCTCATACATCTTTCTTTGGCATCATTGTTCTAATACCTGAGCATACCTTAGCATCAAGTGGATTTATCTTTTCTACACCTTTTAGAGACAAGGCAGTGCAGCTGGTCTTGTTCGACCCAGAGAGAACTGAGAAACAAGAAGTTGCAGCATTGCTCAAGTCAAGCACTAACCCAGGGCAATAAGAACATTTGAACTCCAAGCTCTCATGCCTTAGGTTACTGCCCTAATTGCCAGTGATTCTGAATTGCTAGGTATCTGAATTAGTTGTTAGATTTAAAAATCAAAAAAACAAACCCCAAAGCTGATGAGTTCTGTGAGTGGTAGCACAAGGCTTTAGCCATTGATTGCATGGAGTAGCGTCTCCTAGATGAGCTCCTTTTTGGATACTCTGCTGTCTAATTAGGCTTGAGCTTATGTTGAAGTTAATTTTTCTGCAGGAAGTTAAAAAAATCTCTGTCTTTGCTTAAACATTCATATGAAACTCTTAGAAATTCAATTTGTCTGAGAATGCGGTTCTTCTGTCAAATTTAGTTGAAACCACCCATCACATTCAGGATTTAGGAGTAAATAGATGACCTGGAGGAATAGCAAAATAAATACATGAGTGTAGATGTGATCACATTAGTCTGCTTTCCTTTGGTTATCAAAGGCCCTTCAGCATCCCACAGTCCATTCCCACTGATATTGCCTGCCTATACAAAATTCCTGATGCTCCCACAGCTGCTCTGCAAACAGGAGTGTGCAAGGGAATGCCTACAGCTATAGGCAGTTACAGGATGAATAGTAACTTCATCACTTTTGATGTCAAAGCTTTTAGACTGAAAATATGCAGTGAGATTCAATAGCTACTTTAAGCTAGCATACAGTTTGTTCACCTGGTGTTTTTGCATTAGTTCAGACATAGGAGACAACACATGATGGCCAAAAAGGTTTAGATTTTGCACACTGCATTGCTGGAAGAGGTACTAAAATGAAGTAGCTTAGCCTGAAATTGCAAGAGAATTTAGTTTCTACTGCAATGCAAACATGTCATGTATTTTGTTATGTTTTTTAAGTAATGGAGCAAATTATCATAAAGCTAGCTAACAGATATAATAACTAAAAACTGCTCAGCCAGAGGGCAGCAATGGAAAAGAACATATTAATATTTGTGAGGAAGTAAACACAAATTTATACCCTTGAGCTTTAGCATACCTCTAATCTTATCCAACATGCATTTTGCATTATCAGTTATCTGGCAAGCCCTTAGCAAACAATAAAGGTCCCAAACAGTTTTATGCCAAAATATATAACATGCTCAGAGGTAGCTATCAAGTATGAATAATTAAAACAAAATATTTCTGTACTTTCTCTTCCCAAATCTGCAAATACCTGTAGTTCGAATTATTGAGAAACTGTTTCAAACCTTCAAGTCTTCAACCCACCAAATTAACACCCCGTATTTAGTCTAAATAACCCCTGAATAACACACTTTGGCCACAGATGCTGAGTCAGAGAGAGACTGTAAGACCAAAAGCATTTTTGAAAAGTGTACACAGAAGCTAAAGTGTTTTCTTTTTCTGTCTAAAGCTCTTAGAGAATTGATAAGAATTCTACACTCCAAAAGAAGCCTGCTGAGCAATGTTTGACAGAAAAGGACATTTCATAGATATGTTATAGGGAAGGCCAGGAACAGTAAAAACCTTTATCACTTTGCAATCCTCAACAGAATTTTTCAGTGTAAGTGTACATGTCTAAAGTATATTAGAACAGTGACCACAGCCATGGAGTGCGTGCAAAGGTTGGGAAACCATTAAACCCACCAAGTGACACAAAGGCAGTCTCTGGCTGAAAGATGTTCATTGAGAGTATTTTCCCTCAGGAAACAACATGTTGATTAAGTTTACAGTCTAAACTGTATTGATAGTGGGGGGAAAAAAATAATGTTGTCTGTCCTTTTTTAGAAAGAGGGAGGAGAGTTATAAAGTGCTCCCTTTCCATATTGTGTCTTGTTTGAAGACAATATTTATTTAGACATTTTATTTTGTAAAAAAAAAAAAAGGAGAGTGGGGGGAGTGGTTGAAATTGAGATTAAATTCTTTAAACTTTACTAGGAAGAATAATTCTATCAAACTAGTACAACATATTTTTAAAATGTTATGTGGGGAAAATATTTTTCCTGTTCTCTCTAAAATGGTTCTTCTTTCATTTTTTAAAAATGCTGAAGTATTTAATGGTATATATTTTTTATTTTTTAGTACAGACACAGTGATCCATTGGTATCTGCCCTCACCCATACAAGCACAAACATTCAATACTCGATTTTAAAAATGTATTCCAGGAAAGGTAATAAACAGGATTTGTGACAGCCTTACAAACTGCCCTACGAAGATGAGTCCCAAGATGTTGATAATGCAAAACAATCAATTGGGCGACAGTGACTTACTATCATCTATTCATCATCCACATGACATTCATGAAATATAACATACTGCTCAATAAAGATGAGGTTTCTAAATATTAAATAAACCAAAGTCTAGTCAAAGATAATTTTTGATGACCCTGCAGTATGGAGAGCACTAGGGGACTTTAGAATGGGTTATACCAATATCTAGAAGTGTCTGGCCCTTGCCACTGAATATAGAAGCATTATTAGTATATATTAATGTAAGTAAATAATCTAGACATCTAGCATTCAGCTGGCTAAATATTGGCCTAAGTATGTTTTCTGATATCAGTTAGGTACACAATTCAGCTCTAACATGCACAGGAAAGTGCAGAGGCAGGTCCCATCCATTTTGGGCACCACTAGCATTATACGGCATGGAATAAGTATATCACAGAAGTTACTGTATTTTTGTACAGAAGGGGACCCATATCTCCAAAATCCTCACTTCCAAGTGATTTCCACATGGGGGGAAAAAAAAAAAGAAATCTGAGGGAAACCTGATTTTTTTTCTTCAGGAGCATGAGCACAAGCGAGCCTGGAGTGAGCTATTCACCCCTTGCCCAGGGAAACAAAGAGGAGTTTGTTGAGTTGGGTTCTGTGCCCTTGGGGACTGCAAGGATAGCAACACTTAGGCTTTTATGGTTGGTAGTGCTTTTTAATGGGCCTCGTAGATTTTGATTAAATAGCCGTGTGCTTTGAAAAAGAAGCCCTGGCAGCAGCCTTAAGCACTGTACAGTCCTCCTTGCATCTACTTCCTAACCCTATGGCTATTGTATAGGCAACCTCTGGACAGTTCATCTGGAGGGCCTTGTGGTGTGTAACCCTGGGGCAAGCACTGATCCTGTATGCTCCCCC
This sequence comes from Ibycter americanus, assembly GCA_035590275.1. Classification (NCBI taxonomy): domain Eukaryota; kingdom Metazoa; phylum Chordata; class Aves; order Falconiformes; family Falconidae; genus Ibycter; species Ibycter americanus. The sequence continues at coordinate 54,112,988 of JAVJGI010000050.1, forward strand.
AGGCAGGCTTACAGCAGAGCTACTTGATCCTCAAGAAGGCCCCAATTCTTGCCGTAGGACACACATTCACTCTGAGAAGCAGCAGAGTTTATTTCACAGATTGGGAAGAAAGTATTTATTGCAAGCCATGGTGAGAGGGGCAGGAGGCTATACAAAAGACCAAATCCCTAACAGCACAGTGATGCAAATGTGGGGGTTTTTTTATATTCTTTTCCTCTCTTCCTGCTCTTTTGCTTCCATTTCCCCCGTCCTTTTAACGCAGCTTGGGTTCTGCATCACAGCTATCTCTTCAAGCTGACTCCACAGTAAATCTTCTTAGGCTGATGACTCAGCAAACCCAAGGAAAAGCAGGCCAGCAGCACACTTGCTAGAGACTTAAATAATATCCCTCCAGGTGCTGGATATTAATAGCTGAGCAACACGAAAAATCACTGATTCTGATATTTTGTTCTTTTTACAGGCTCCTTTTCTAAGAAATCTTTTTTTATTTCCCAATTTGTTATTTGACTGCTTATCCAACTCTCCTCCAAACTCATGAATACGAAACCAGCAGGAACAAGAATCATATTAATGTCCTTAAATCAGTGTTGTCATCATATTATTTGCCTGTCACAGAAATTATTACTAGTACCAGAGGGCAAAAAAGTCGACATATTAATGTAGGACAACCATTTTCTCTGCTTTGTAACCTGCTGCCATGCATTTCTAAGACCTAGATATCTTGCCTGCTTAAACAAGGAAAGTTGCATGTAGATACCTGTGCCTGTGCATAGCGCTGTGAAACACGTGTTGGCAGAATACATGTATTTCTAGACTTTCCTTTTTTGGTTGTCATTCATGTTTTTTGCAAACAAACTTAATAACCTTAAAAACATTTTAACAAAGTGTGTCTAAGTTCAGCTTCTGCAATAACCATAACTGACACCTGACGTGCCCAGTGTGAGATTACAAGTGCCAGCGTACTAGACAGAGCACCAACGCAACATCAAGGTCTCCCACCAGCTTCAGCCATCTTAGACAGGAGTGTCAACATGTTAGGTTTTCTCAGGAAAGCCCAGGGACTTACAGATATCTCAGGTGGAGATAACACCCTGAGATACCTATCACTCTGTCAGTCTCTGTAAGTACCTATCCCACCTAGCTTACAGGCTAAGGACCATCTGGAACCTAGAATCCTAATTTTTGCACCTCTGAAAGGTACTTGAACTTGGTTGGTATCAAGGGCACTGTCATCATTTTGTAACACCAATTTTCTCAATGCTTTCTGTGATACAACTTACCAGAAATTCTGAACCTTCTCTTTAAAACTACCTTACCCAATATTACATATCCTGAGATTTTTTTTTCTTTTTTTTAGACAAGACATAGACTTTTAAGAGGTTGTTATGTTCTCTGATCGCCCCAGCGCCATCTCCTTATATTAAAAAGGAAAAGCTATAGCAGCAGTAATGTCTTGGCTAGCTGAGTTTTTTTTCTCCTCTGGAGAACATTCCCAGCAGTTCCCTAGCTATATTTGTATATAATTGTGTTTGCATTACATAAGTAACAGGGAAGTCCCATGTAACTATGCATTATGTTAGAGGCAGTTGCAATCCTACAGAGAACTTGACTTCTCTAATAGGGTTATGAGATGTTACAAATCATAAGGCAGATAAACTCATTAAAAGCTGTCTCATTAAGTCCTGCATAGAAAAAATAGTTTGCTTAAAGAGCCGGGACCAACACAACCATCTACATCTGTGCCTGAGGAACCTCATTTGAGCTGCAGCAGAAAATGGATGCTCTAACAAGCATAGTAGGATTGGAGAGAAACTAGTGGAATAGTGTGTCTGAATACACTGTCTCTCATCTTTAAAAAAATGACAGAGACTGAAATGTAGATGATCCTATTTGAACACAGCCTGGCACTGGAAGTGACAGCTACAGATGAATAATGGAGGATCCAGACAGCCCTCTGCTCTGTAAATTACACACATCCTTAAAGGATTGAGAAATATACCCTCTTTGGTAAACAGGATCTGAGCAAACAGATCTAGTTTTTTCTCTTCACCTCTTCATATATTGCTTAAACATAATCAGATCGAGGTTTCATACTCTGATCTGTGAGATGCTGTCTGTGTATCCAAATCTGTATTTGCCCATCTGACCCTCATACAGTGATTGCACCTCAATGTTGATATACAACAGGCATCACTTACACCTTTCTTTTTCATCTCTCTCTTTTATATATATATATTTTTAAGGAAGTCAGTGAACATATGTTTGCCAGCTAATGAAACACTACAAAGAATGTCTTATCATTTGAAACATTTAAGCTGATTAATATTAAAAATGCATCCACAAGAAATTCCAAGTTTTAGCTGAAGAAATACATCTGATTGAATTATTACAGACAGTTAGAACACCTGCATTGCAGTTACATTTAAAATTCAGTTCATATACTAAGCCAACTTTGTGAGTCATGAATTTCATTGTTTCTCAAGTACATTTGGAACCAGACAAAGGAACGATGGTATAGGATACTATCTCCTCAACAATTTTATGACGACTTTTGTTAATATTTCCAATAAAAAAAACTAAGCCCACTGTTATCACAGATGAATAGGATGAGAAATCAATCAAAATGGCAGTGAAAGTGAATTCAGAAGAAAAAAAAAGTAGGATGAAGAAAACTGGTGTGCAAATGAAAAGAGGAGATGTCCAGACAAAACAAAGAAAAGAATGAGAGTGATTGAAAAGAAGCAGGCTAGCTAACAAAAAATGGATTAAAAAGAACTGAAATAGCAACATAGGCAGTTACAGCTAGGAAAGCATTTAAAATGGGGAAACAAATAAAGCTCAAGAATTCCTCTAATTAGCCTAGCAGGTATCATGCTTCTAGTTCCTGCCATCAGTCCCAAGTGAGTAATAAGAAGGTGGAATACCTTTGTGACAGGCAAATACAGAACAGCTTGCTACACACATGAAAAATCTAACCAGCCTTAGTCTCTGACAATTAGAACTGGTTTGACATGCCCTTTTCTAAATATATCTTAGCATATTATTTTCTTGTTGTCTGCTCTGTGTCTATACTTGAAGCCACCTAGAATTTTCTGTTAATGCAGTTTGTCCTCTTTTTGCCTTTTCTTGATATGTTTATGAATGCAGCCATTAATCCAAGTGCTTTGGTTTTCTGTGGGTAAAATGGGCCTGTCTGTTGATGAAACCAAAACTGCACATCCAAGCAGGTGTACAGATTCAGGAACTAATGCAGCCACGCTGACTATGAGGGATGGAGACGTGGGCCACAAAATAAGGATCAATCCCCACTGCTGAGAACAGGAGCTCTCCTTAAGAGTCATTGGAGATTTCTTGAACATTACCAGACGTGTTTAGAGGAAAGAAATGTAAAAGAAGAATTTTTTTCAGGAATTTTTGGAGGCTAGGATGATATTCACATTTATGCTAAATTTTTTAAAAGTCACATCCACTCTCTTTGTAGAAAATCTGAAAATCTGCATGACAGAAAAGTATCAATTTGAGAACATCAGCACAGCACATTAGAGGTGATTTGAAGAGAAAGTGTGTGTCCCAATGGAGAGAAAATGTGTTAACACAAGTATTACAAGAGTCCCAGTGAGGGAAGAAGTATAAATAACATTATGTCATTCCTGAACAGTGAAAAGAAACTTAGGGATATAACAAGGAATGAATACTATACAAATTACAATACAATCTCTGTCATAGGTATAAGTCTCTTCACCGACCAACGAACTGTGTGTACAAATACACAAGTTCATGTGTGTAAAATCATTAACTTTAGTACCTGGGTTCCTGCAAGAGACCATAATAAAACCTTGCACTCAAAAACAAGATCATAAACATTGCAGAAACAGCATATATAAAAGCATATTTTTTCTTATTAACTCTGTTTTGCTTCCTAGTATTTCATTAGAGAGCTGTTCTTTCCAAAAGCTAGAGCTGATCACTAATTATCCAGCTCAGTGATCACAGTTATGTCCTGAAATGCTAGGAATTGGAAACTTGCTGTCCTTCTACATTTGCCAGGAAGGTCATCCATCTGAAAGCCCAAGAGATATGTTCAGGCACATCTACTCCCTTAATTAAAAATTGTTCACCTCTAAATACGATGACACCTTTTAGCTGTCTCAAGCTGAACACCAAAAATCTTGAAACTAGGAAGATCACTGGTCATTTAAAAAGAAAGGCTTTTGCCTTTCCATTCATATGACCATTTACCAGTCTGCTTTCCAGTTTAATCTGGTGTAGGATGCATCTCACCAATACTTACTGATGAGGAAGGCTTAGCTGTAAGGCGGGAGCTCCTAAGAGACTGTGACATGACAGTTGTCATTTCTGGGTCTCAAACCAGAAGCAACAAGGTGTATTTACATAATCTAATGTATGTCCAAAAACCCAGCATCTGAATTTGAGCTAATCTCCTTCTATAGTCAAGAATACAGGAATCTTATGCTAACAGAAGCATCTAAAACAGATCAAAGGTGGTGGAGGGGAGGTGTTTTCCCTGCACATTAGCTTAGAGGAAATCTAGTGTAACTAGTTCAGAGATACAGTATATAAATTAAACACACTCACTTTGTTAATAAGTAATGCCTTCTACCTCACCAGGAAAACTAGGCAATACTCGTTAGAGTCATGCACTAGAAAGAAATTCAAAGGCCAGATATTTGTATAGTAAGGGACTATATTATTTGGATGAATAGAAGTATACTAGCAGTTCCAATCCTATTCTGCAGAATTTAGCTGAATAATGCTACATTTCTGATACACAGTTAATTAAAGTGGTTTCTAAGTAAGACCTAAGAAGAAAGAATGTGAACTTTTGTGTGACAAAATAAAAATAAGCCCTGTATGCTGACTGATATGGATTGTAAAACACAGGGCACACAGTCAATGCACATGAGCAAGAAACTGTAAAACCTACTAAAAGATAACTCAGGTCACATGACTACCATGTTAAATAGTTCTTATTTAAAAATAAAAACAAAATCTGTATCAAGAATTCTTTAAAATACCTGGCTATTAAAGTGCAGTAACATGAGAGTATCTGTATATTAAGCAACTATAAAGCATTTGCATGGAAGTTACGGAAGGCTACTAATGAGAACGAGATAGAGGATTTAAACACTGGTGTCACAGTATCCCTCTGGGCAATGCTTCTTGAGAAGTGATGAAAGACACACTTATGATCAATGGTCCAGCAAAGAACTTGACTGAAACGCAAGATGAGTTTATTATAGGGGTTGTGTGCTGTACCTCACAGTTACAAAGTGCAAAAGCATGCTTTATTCAGGGATCTTATGGCTGCCATGTGAGGCTAGATATAGCCACGATGCGCAGGAGGACAATGGGTAGGAATAGCATTACAATTCCCAGATGTGTTCAGACTGAGTGATTCGTGGGATAACATGTTACTTAGTAAGTAAAGGGTTACAGTGAAAATAAATCCCTGTAATCTTCATAAAGAGTTCAAGATCTTCAGGAAAGTGATGAAAGAGTTTGAGTGCCTGCATCTTTAGAGGCCCCCTTGTATGGTTTCTTAAAATTGGCCCTCTGAAAACAGAAGCATCCAAAAGCACTGGCTGAAATATCTCAAGGCTTAGGTTTCACCGGACTGATGGAAACCTCTAATTTTATCCCCTTTGCCTGGAAAAAAATAATCTTAAACCAATAGATTCGAAACAAAAGCCCCACTATTTTTTTAAAAATTATAACCTTATTTTATTTTATTTTTAATCTCAGGTACAAACAGTGAACAAATCCCCTCAAGGAACTGACTTGCCCTTCTACAGGATGAGCATCCACAAAGGAGATTGGAAGTCTTAATGTAGGCTATGGGGTCACACACAAAAGCCAGAATCAGTGTCAGCAACAGATCCTTCACATTTAGGAAGTGCTGGCCTTCAGAACAGTATATCAGTACAATGTAATAAAAAAATCTTTCCTTACCATTGGAAGCAACATGAGAGTGAAGAAGCAGATCTTCCAATTGACGGCCATCGTCTCTCTTAATGTTCAACTTTAGTCAAGTTTTGCTTGTTAACACTATTATTAGGGCTGAAGCACACACTCTCTGCAGTTCTTTTTGTTAAGGTCTTCACGTTAAGGCTCAGATTTCTGTGGTGAAAGAGGAACATTATTATAAATACAGAAAACATGAAGAGAATGAGAAAGAAATGAACAGAAAACACAGAACCCAACACTTGAACTGTGAGCTGTACATTAGAGATCAACTGTACTTGTCTGGATTGCAGCTATTATAGGTGGTATAGATGGTCTTGGATACTTAATTCAAAGCCCAAGGACATGTCTGTATGATGAGTAACTTGTATCGTAGAAACTACTGAAAAAGGTTCTGTAGCTGCAAAGACCTAGATCGTACCCCAAGGAAAAGGTAGGATGGATTATTTTTAACCAGAAAAAGGACCTAAGTGTCTGCTTCAGTTCTGAAGTCATGATTTTGCCCTTCATGATTTTCAGTAGTGTCTCAAAAGCACAAATGTCTGGGGGCTTTTTTAGGAGACTGTATGACATGATAATTTACTCCCAGAGATCCCTTGTCCAGATAACAAAATCCGTGACCAGAGCCGTTAACAACCTGACCGCTTTTTGAGAACTCAGCAACAGAGGTGCAAAAGGATGAATTGTACTGTTGGACTAAAGATTCATCCGTGACATTAGGCAGGACTGACTTATATGGATGACGATGTCATGCATATCTGTGACTTCCACTGCTTGGTCTCTGCCAAGGAGCTAGACAGGTGGTCAGAACATAACAGAATTCCATACCTGACATCAGCTCTGCCCTAGCACCTCCTGCCATAACCCAGTGTTTAAATATTCCCACTCGTTCCAAATCATGATGGTTCCTCAAACAGTTTTTCCTTGAAAAGAACCTCTCATCTCAATCCCTGGCTGGATCCAATCCTCATTACAGTTTAAAACACCATCCTGCCTCAGGTCTTGATATCTCGGTGACACAGAGATCTCATTTGATGCCCTACCTACAGTCAGGTTTTTAGCATGGAGTTGTACTTTCATACTCATTAACTGTGTTTCCCCAGTTCTCCCTTACCTGAGATGGATCACCTTGTATTAGGTTTGCGTGGCAAGGTGTTGGCAGTGGGGGGCTGCAGGGGTGACTCCTGTGAGAAGGTGCCGGAACCTTCCCCCGTGCCCGACGGAGCCGATGCCAGCCGGCCCCCAGCCGGCCCCGCCGCTGGCCAAGGCCCAGCCCGGCAGCCACAGTGGCAGCGCCGGGGGAGAGGAGATTTCAGAGGGGGAGAAACCTGCGCGATTGCAGCCGGGGGAGCAGCGAGACTGTGTGGGAGCAGCGGCCCTGCAGCCCCCCAGGGCAGGGCAGGGAGAGGCCGGGGGCTCCAGGCGCAGCAGCAGGGGCTCCCCCCCAGCCCATGGGGAGCACCCGGCGGGGCAGGCTGTGCCCCCAGCCTGTGGGGAGCCCCTGGCGGGGCAGGCTGTGCCCCCAGCCCACGGAGCCCCTGGGGGAGCAGCTCCCCCCGCAGCCCAGGCAGGGCCCCCCCGGGGC
>JAVJGI010000050.1:54120654-54151733 GCA_035590275.1 Ibycter americanus
GCCCGGGGAGCCCCCGGGGGAGCAGCTCCCCCCGCAGCCCGGGCAGGGCCCCCCGGGGCAGGGGGTGCCCGAGGGAGGCCGTGACCCGCGGGCAGCGGCGCTGGGGCAGCTGCGGGCAGGGCCTGTGGCCCCGCGGGGAGAGGGAGGGGTGGGGGGAAAGAGTTTTCAGATTTGGTGTCATTTCTTATTATCCTACTCTTGTTTGATTGGTAATAAATTAAACCAGTTTCCCCACGCTGAGTCTGTTCTGCCCAGGACAGCCATTGCTGAGGGATCTCCCTGCCCGTATCCCGGCCCAGCAGCCTGGGGCTGTATTTTCCCTCCCCTGCCCAGCTGAGGAGGGCAGTGACACAGCGGCTCTGGTGGGCGTCTGGTGTCCAGCCCAGGTCAACCCACCACACCCCTTCAGTGCATCTCTACCCTTTAGACCTAATTCCTTCAAGATAAGCTCAGCCAGAGGTCCTTTGGCAAGGTCTGCAGTAGTTTAGGTGCAAGGTCTCTGCTTCAGGAAGGTATGTGAGTTTAGCCCCCTGGGCACGAGCTGTGCCACACCGGTTTGTCTCAGAGCCAGAGAACAGTCTCTCATCTGTCTTATTTCAAAATGTAAATGAAGCCTTTGAATGCTGAAGCCCCTTGTAAAATCTTCTTGTCTGATGTAGGTTTTCTACATACCACCACCTATGACCTCCATGGGCATAAACACAACTGACATACATCTTCACAGCTAGAGAAATGTTTAAATAAAGTAAGTAAATATTTGAGAGAAGAGAAGAAAGGGATCATAGATAATAACAAACCAGGGACACAGGACACAAACAGTCAGAGAAAGAATAAAACAAGGGTACATTGAAAAAAGCATTTAAAGTATCAGAGGGAATGTGAGGAAGAACGTGAGGAAATATAACAGAGAAAAGACAGAGAAGAAAACAGACAGAACACAGAAAGTAAACAAAGGAATGACAAAGGCAGATGTAAAAGAACTTTTATGATCACAGGACACTCAATTTTTTTACTGACTGCAACATACTGCCAAGGCATGAGCATTTAGAAAGGAGGGAGTCTTTCAATTAAAAAATAAAAGAAGGAAAATTAAGCGCTCTAAATTTTTGTCTTCTCTATCAAGACCCTGACTAAATGGAGAACAATGATTCATAAAATTCCCTCTAAACTGATCTGCTTTCTTCCATCCTCACTCGATCAGTCACTCTTGCTCTGCTCTGGTACAGAATTTAATTACTTAACTGTATTTCTGATGGTTTATCAAATAATGAGGGACTGATAAGATCTCAGCTGAGGAGAACAGCAAACATCCATGGTGACATTCAGCAGTGAGGAGATGGAAAAAGAAAGTCACTCCATTAACAGAAGCAACAGAAAAAACAGAAGACGCATTAGCAGACATCGGATTTGAAATTATTTCTTGATCATTTGCACTCTTGTGTGCAGGCCAGTCCAGAAAGGCCAGAGAGTGATGTGGAGATTGAATTCTGTCCTTGGATTCTGCTACTGTAGTGCATCAGAAATAATACGATTTAAATACAATGGAGGGGTGGAAGATGCCTGACTAAAAAGATGGACAGATACCCTATGGGAAAGCGGTAACCTTTAGAATATACTCTTTCCAATATTTGAAGACCCTGTTTTACTTTTACCTGACATTCACTAGGTTTGAGAAGTGGAGAGTGGATGCTCTCTGTTTTATCTTAGTTTCAAAAAAACTTCTAAAAAGATGACAAGAACATCTGCAAACCGTTTCATTGACTTTCTTTCACATTTTGCAGAGAAAGTAAAGGAATCCACTTCATTTTTGCCTTCAGGGTAGTCATGGAAACCTGCATCAAAAACTGGGCTGAGGCCTTCATATTGTCCACAGAGACTCAAGTGTTTATTAGGTAATAACTGCCAGTTCTGTGAACTGATGCCCCAGACCTGCAGCGAACTTGTATATATTGCTTAGCAGCTCCTAGCATGTATGATATACATAGGTGCAGAGTTCACATGCTACCAATAAAAAGCTTGTTATCTCACAAACAGGTACTAGAAAAATAAACTTTTTAAAAATACAGGCAATGTTCTTAAAGTGTTTCCATTTTCATTCAGTACTGGGAAAAAGAAATAAATATACAGATATAGTGTTTAGAAGGGAAGCTTGAATTATCATATTGTTTTCTGATGTCACTGGTAGCCAAGTCCTGTAATTTTATTAGTAAATTAGAGCTACTAGTTCTTCATGTTGTTGGTTTATCTGCATCTGCTACCATAACTAAAATTGGAGAAGTCAGAACAGCCAGTAGCATGGGGGCTGCACATTTCAGTTATGCAAACACAGTTCCCCAATATAAAAAAATCTTCAATTATCTCTGATGAAATAGAAGAGCTGTTGAAGTGTCTGACAATCTGAAAATTAGTTGATTGTTACTTAAATGCACTGGGCTTCAGGGGTCTATTTCAAGCATGGCTGAGATATATGAAGAAACAAAAAAAAAAACCAACAAAAAAAAAGGCTTGTTTTGGTCACATAATGACTTAAGGAAAAAAAATTCATCATCCACAAAGGCAGATTGATTTGTTCACTGTAGACACTTTCAGTGCCACAGCAGATTCTTTGTGTTATTTAGTGGTGAGGTACTCCAAGGACAGGTTGGAAAAACTTTGACAAAACCCATTCTGCTACAAGTGCCCATTTTTTTCCCCTATCTAAAAAGGAACTCTGGAGTGCTTAGCTCATATATGGACTAATTTACAGAAGCCTAAAGGCTGATGATGGGAATAGCACGGTGAGAAGCCTTCAAGTGTCAAGTACAAAGCATGATGTCAGTAACCAACAAAACCAGAGAGTCCTTCCCAAGTAGGATGTACCTACTTCCCGGGAGGCATAACAGAATCACTGCTTAACAGAATCAAACCTCACCATCTCAAGTAAAGGGTGGAACTGTTATGCAGCATCTTAGACAGAATGTACCCGTGTAGGATGAATGAAAGAAGATTTTTAGTGACTTTATAAGACAGTTATGAGCTGTTACTGCGTTCTTACCCAAAAGAAAGAAACAACCTGATCTGCTAGGCTCCTTGTTACGGTCCTCTGGGATGCGTGCCAGTGGTTTGAAAGGAAGGCAATAAATTTCAAAGCTGACCCACAATGGCTTAGACCAGCAGTTATCAAATGCGAGTTCATTACTTAATTAATCTTAATTTTGTGTCTAGTCAGGGCTGCCCACATCCTTCTCCTGCACACCAAACCACCACACAAGTGTGGAAATCTGAAAGCTTCTGACAACATGCAGGATCAGCTGGGCTTTTGCATATTGAATACTCTGTTGCAGCAAAGCCACTCACTCCATGCAGTTACCCCAGTACTTCCAAGTGATGTGAAGAATATTTCCTTATGCAGAATACACATGGGTAGACAATGATGGGGTGCAAAGGAAAAAAGGTGCTGAGGAGAATACTCCAGCCCTCACTGGTCAGTCTGGCTCACAGACCGGTCCCTTGGCATTTCCCAGTTCTTCCTGAGGAAGGAAACTCCACAACTGTTTATGGCACAAAGTGCCAGATGGACATCTTTGGCTTATATATGAACAGGTAATTATGTAATTGATCCTCTATCTTCTACGATCTCTCAATACCAAATGTGAAATCCAGCCCATTTTATTATTTCCCTCCTAAAACTTCCCAAACATAGCATGTCAGCTTCATAATTTATATTAAAGGGCACGGTGAACCTTCCTCATGCCAACTGAGACACTTGCTAGCAGGAAATAAGCAGGATTGAGGAAATAGCCCTTCAGTGACCTGGGACATCACCTAATTTTAGAAACCTAGAAGACACATACTCACATATGAGCTCATTGTCAAGTCTTTTTTTATATAGTCAACAGAGAGAAGTAGGTATAGGAAGGAAGCAAATTGTCTGACCTATTTTAACTCTGTACTTTAAACTTTCTACTTCTCTTCCATGAGTGTAAAGGAATTCTTAACAGCTAGCTCATATGTTGACATCTATATTGTGGATATCTAAATTTGGACAGAATAACCCCACCTCCAGACTTTTCTGAAGTATACGCATCAGCAATATGAAACCCAAAATAGCAAAGTTTGACCTACCATAAGGGCTTGAGAAGGAATTAGACTGCTTAGGGTGTTGTTGCATTAAAGGGGAACGGAGTAATTTAGCAGGAAATAACCCCCCCCTCCAAGCAATTTCACAACAGGTGTCAATACATTGATGCTGAAATATTTAAGATAACAGAAAAACTAAAAGAAAATTTAACTGAATACCAGACTGCAAGAGCTCTAAAGTTTCCTCTAGAAAGTAGTCTGTAAAGACCAATCCTATTAAAGCAAACAAAAAGAACAACATTGTGGGCTTTCTACTATCTTTAATATACCACTTCTTATTTCTTGGAGTTTGAATATTTTGGGTTGTTTTCATTTACTTGCATTAATCTTTGTAAATTCACTGAAATTAAAGTATCTGCATGGATCACAGCAGCTGAGAATCCAGCTCTATCTTTCTTTTAAAAACCAAGGAGACATTTATTCACTTTTATCCCTTTGAGTGCTTCATTGAAAAAGTCCCTAGTTTCCTTGTTTTCAATCACCATGTCTGTCCTCAATGACAAAACAGGATTTGAAGGGTAATGACATCAGGAGGTCTAAGAGGTGGATTTTCAGAAAGGATTCAGAAAGGGACAAGCGAGCCCTTCTCAGCTACACATGAATGTCCTGAGGGCCTCAGGCAGAAATGCCACACCTTCGCCTGAGAGAGCTGGCAACCAGCAATCTGGATTTTGTCACAAGATTGGCCACAAGGAAGGATGGAGTCTGTAGGACATCCAGCCATCATTCTAAGACAAACTGATGTGGGGTCAAGTGCTGCAAAATGTCCATTAATGACAGATGCAAACAGGTAGTCTCTTCTAATACCCAGTGCTTTCACTGCTCAGGAAAATTGTTGCTTTTGACCTCAGGAAAAAAAAAATTAAAGAAAGAGCTGATACAATGCTAGCAGTAATTTTGCATGGAAATATTTGAAGGAAATCTATTCAACTCACTGCCTGGCTTAGCCATTTCAGTGCTAAAGAATAACCAAGTCTGTCAACAATACTCAGTAATAGTCCTTTTTCTATCTGCAGGAATATGTTTTTTTTTCTGTTTTTCCTTGCACAACATGCAGAAAACACCTATGAATTTTTCTAGACCTCCCTTTTTAAAAATGAAGATAAAGATGTGATTACAAAAATAGGATATGGCAAATTGCAGGTGCTGTGACTCCCATATGGAAATGAGAGTCCAGGTGGTTGAATATTTCTGCATGACATAGGGTTATCAATTTCATTGCCTTCCATGAGGACTTGTGTAGGAAAGAAATCAGAGCAATGCGGTTTTGCAAGAAGAATAACAGATAAGGGAGATTCACAGAACTGGGGTTTGGCAAGGACCTCTGGAGATTTAGCCCAACATCCCTGCTCAAAGCAGGGTCAGCTAGAGCAGGTAGCTTAGGTTATCCAAAACCCATTTCCAATCAGGTTCTGAATATCTCCAAATGTTGAGATTCCATGAGCCCCCTGCACAACCTGTTCTAGTACTTGACCATTCTAACAATAAAAAAGTGTTTTCTTACCTAAAAGTTGAATTTCCTATATATTTGTGCTTGTTGCCTCTTGTCCTGCTGCTCACCACCACGGAGGAGAGCCTGGGTCTTTTTACACATTTATAACATTCCCCTGAATCTTCTCTTCTCAGGCTCAACAGCTAGCCCACCTCCCTCAGACTCTCCTCCTGACTCCTTAATCATCTTTGTGGCTCTTTGCAGGACTCACTGCAGCGTGTTCATGTCCCTCTCGTACTCAGCAGTCTGGCACTGGACCCAGCACTCCAGATGTGTCTCACCGGGGCTGAGAGAGAGAAGGATCAGCTCCCTTGGCATACTGCCTATACTTTTCCTCATGCAGCTGATGATGCTTTTGACCTTCGTTGTCACAAGGGCACATTGCTGGCTTAGGATCCACTTCATGTTCACCAAGAGCTTTAGGTCCTTCTCTGCAAAACTGCTTTCCAGCCAGCTGATCCCCAGCCTGTCCTTGTGCATAGAATTTTTCTTCTCCAGGTGCAGGACTTTACTTTTATCTTTCTTGAACTTGATGAAGTTCCTCTCTGCCTATTTCTTCAGCCTGTCTGGTTCCCTCTGAGTAACAGCACAACCAACCATTCCTCCCAAATCTGTATAATCTCCAAACTTTCTGATGTGGATTCTGCTCCATCATCCCATCATTACTGAAAACATTAAACAGCATTGGTCACATCCAAAAGTTAGACATTTATAGTTCAGTCCAGTCTACTCGGGCTCTCTTTACAGTCAATGGAGAAGAGGTAAGTATGGTAAGTATCCTCAGGGAGCAATTCTATACCCTAATGCCTAATTTTGGACAAAGTGAGTTACTGCCTGGAAAGAGTCTATTTTTCATTCCTCTGCTTACTCAGGCCGATGAAGGCAAACAAAGAAAATTCCATCTCCAACATTTCAGACACCAAGACACTAATGGTAAGCAAAACAGATCACTGACTTCCATCTATGTCATGGCCTTTTGTTATTTTCAGTACTATCTTTATTCCTTTTATTAACACAGCCTAATAACTTCCATGTATGTTTTATTTCAGCTGTCCCCGATTATAATTTTGGTGGAGTGTGGGTTTTTTTCTTTTCCTTTGAATGGTTTCAATTAAATTGAAATTCCCTGAAGATGTAAGAGTATTATAATTTGTCCTTACAAAGTACACTCCTTATCATTTCTGTATAACCTGACAGCTCTTGCATTTCCTAGTCCTCTAGTTTTATAGAATTTTCCTAACGTTTAAAAAAAACCTCTCAAAACTATTCTAGAACAGATTTAATGAGTGTCACTCAGCTAATTCAAGAAAGATATCCCAATTTACACTTTCTGAAGATCGGATACATTTCTTGATCATTTGCAAATTTTGCTAACACATTGTTCGCTTTCAGACCTACACAAGATCAGGCTAGCATAGGTCTTTATGGCACTCACTATTACTTTTGAGAAAGAATTGCATATTCTTGCTGCTTTGCTTTCTCTTTATTTAGGCGTCAGACACTAGTAAAACTTTTACAGCGTACAAACTTATTATGCCAGAGCTGATACACAGTAAATATGTATGTACCTCTTGGTTCACATCAAATTCAATGCAGTATAATTTAGTTTTGGTTGTTTTGTTGCAAAGCTAAGTTTCATTATGCTGCATTCACCGTAGGCAAAGAACTCACATACAGTTACCATTGAAAGCATATGTGTGGAAACATGTTAAATGAACGTAAATCAGTCATGTGTGAGCCACTCTGCTCTTCTGATCCCAGCTGATGCCTGCTTTCTTCAGTAAGGACATTATCAAAAACTTTTGGAAAATCCAAATCTACTATATCCCATCCATTCATATGTGTGACCATAAAGCCCAGCCTTTCTTGAGCTTTGAAATTTTATGCCTTGCCGGGACCTAGTGTGTAAAACTAACCAACACTTGAGTTTATTAAACAAACTCCAGTTAAAATGCCTGACTTTTATAAGTAATAAAAATTTTCACGACATAAGAATTCTTCTTCATATTATGCTGCTTCACCCATACAAGTATGATAAAACATTGAAGGTTATTGACATCTAAAGAATTATTCTAGATATCTTAGTATTTTGACATTATAATGACTTCAAATTCTGTTGGAACTGTTGCTTCAGGCTCTCTGGAAATTCAGGTGGACATGAGTGGATCATTTGTCTACAGGTCAGGATTTTCCACCTGATCTTTGCAACTAGAGCAGCTATAGACTTACGAAAGCAGAGACTATGGAACACAATTCATCACTGCCTGTGCATAGGATTGCTATTCTTGGCAGATTTCCCATGTAACATCACCCATAAAATTCATGCAGCAATTCTTGCCTTGATTGGAATTATTTTCCCTATTGTATTATCTATCAGATTTATTGTGCCCTTACGTTGTTGACATCCCCAGAGACCTGGTGAAATGGCATGACTTCTTTAACTAAAGACCACAGATACTCAGTTGCAGGGAAATATTTATAAACTACCATGCATTTAAGAAGCATTAGTAGGTAAAGTAAAAAATTATATGAGAAGTTTTCATCTTCACAGGCAGACTAATTACTCTTTTGAAGTATCTGTGATGTATGTGGAACTTCATAGCTAATATGCAACTAATATGGAATCATAAAGATAACTATGTGCTGCTCCATTCCAGCAGAGCTTAAGTGCTGCTTGGCAAAGTCCTTCAAAATCATTACTCCACTACCAGTAAAATGCATTCTCTATCTGGTGTATCAAAGTTTTGCAAAAGCTACTTGATTAATTTGCTTTCCTGGAGTGGTGGTCTGCATTTTCTGCCCTGGCTATAGGTTTCACTATTGTTTTTCAGTATTACATAGGAGCTTGTAAGAACTCTTGTAACTATACATCAACATTGCCATCACTCTCTGCTTTGAACCCATCTGGCTGGATACATGTCTGCTCAACAGCATCACTGTTGAGCAGACAGCTGTCACAGCCAGAGGAAAGAGTAAGAGCAGAAAAATGCACCTCTGGACCAAAGCCCTTTATTCCTATTGTGTCTGAAGAGCATCCCAAGTGCAGTAATTGTATACCACCTTCAAACCAACTTCTTAACTCAAAATAATATATTTACTGGAGTGTGATGCCACTCTAAACACCCTTAGTTAGCTTTATTGATGTGCTGAACTTATTATCTTGAGATAAAGCTGTCACTATGAAACTATCGTTGCTCCCCAGACCCAGGGTAGTCTCTGTGCAAGGTACTGCATGCTCTCAGCTGTGGGGAAATACCAGGGGTACCTTTAACACTATTTAGTACAGGCAGACTCCAGGCCCTGTAGCTGGTGATAGACCCATGGGCGAGACACAGTCTCTGAACTGCAGTACAGCACACCAATATTATATTGTCTCTGGGAAACAAGTCTACCCTGCCCATCTGAAAGCAGAGCCAAAATAGTAAAATAAGCAATGAAAAGGAGTTACCTGTTGCTTTAGAAGGTGGTGAATACAACAAGCAATTGCCTGATGCCAAAGGAATAAATATGTGATGGTGTGCAGAAAACAGTCTGATATAACCTTGGCATTGAAAGAAGGATGCTTGGAAGTATGGAAAAATTGCCAAGGTGCTCAGAAAGGATGACCAAATGATCTTTCTTTGCCTTATATGCACTTGTCATTTTTCAACACAAACAGCAGAGCCATTCTGAATACAACAGCTTGTACTTCATTGAGCGTTCTGACCTGGTGACCTATACCGATGTCCCAGATGAATATCCATTAGCCTCCTCTATGTTGCAGCACTATAAAACTAGCCAGCTGCAACAAGGCTTTCCCACACAAGGTTTCAAAAGTTCATCTACTGTCTGAACTGTTTCTTCATCCTCTTCGGGCCAGTCCACCCTGCTTCTTGCCTCTGCTGCATCTAGGTTCCTGGCTTCTCCTCCAGCCAGCCTCTCCTCATACTGGCCCCCTTCTTCTCTCAGCTTCTACCAGGGCCTCTCCTTGTCTCTCTTACATCCCCAGGCTCTTCTTCATCCAGCCTCCTCTCTCTTCACCCAGTGCTCCTCTTCCACCAGTGCTCCTCCTCTTCTGGGCTCCTCAGTGCTATTTAGCTACTTAGCCTGAACAAGCCACAGCTGTACATTATCCACATCAGTCAACCCACCGCCCCTGAAGCAAGCCCACAACTGTATATAATCAATGTTAATTATTCCTCTACACCTCTAAACAACAATATAGAAAGCTTTCATGGGCCAAAGTTCAGCCCATCTTGAAAAAAAAAAAAAAAAAAAAAATCAGCTATAATATGTTTCCTGATTCCTTGCTAGATAAAGTGATCCCCCTACAACTGTGATTCTTCAAGCGCATACTGTCTAATTCTCAGGGAAATGTGTCCCAGAACAACCCTGGGACAACAACCCTGCCTCTTCTGTCCTTAGGAACATGAAAATCCTTTCCCTGTCCCGTTCCCCCAACAGTTTGATTCCTACACTGAAGGATAAGGTTAAGTCACTGCATAAGCATTAGCAAGTTGCATAATTCCTTTTTTTTCCACCCACATGTCCTATTGTCCTCCTTTTTTATTGCACCTCAAACAGTCTAAGTTTGCCCAGCTGTGTCCCATCTTCTGGTTAATGGACTCACTACATTTGGACAGTATTAAGACCTTCCACAGCACGTGTTCTTGCAACACGAGAGATGGAATTTGTGTCACATAAATTTGGCTGTCTAAAAGTGAAACATCTATATCCAAGCTAGTTTCCCCTAGCTCCCTCTGCAGTGAACAAAAGATGAGCAATTCACCTCAGCAGCACATGGGTTTGCCTTGCTCTGGGACACTGTGCTGCAAATGGAGAGTTAATAAAGCAGAAAAACAGTTTGATTAGCTCAGAAGACTCTGTCGAGTAGGGACAGCCCTGAGCATAGCAGAAGTATAAACAAAGGAGGAAGAAAAACAATTGAAATTAAAGTCTGTTGGGACAAGAAAATGTTGAGCTGGGAATTAGAAGAAAGCTTTGGACCATCAGCAGAAAGAGGCCTTGGAAGTACTTTCCAGAAGGAGGAGGATAGTCTTTATGTAACGTGAATATTTTGTAAATTGACTTCTCTGATATGTAGATTATTGCAGTGCTAATAGACATAGGTTCCCAATCACATGGCCTCTGACTCACAGCTGGCTCCCATCCAGCCACCTTAAAGCACAGAGTGAACTCGTGTCTCAGGAGAAGACTGCAACGTGTTCTTGGCCTTTCCTGCTCCATGTAATCTGGAGGCAGTGAAGGCTGCAGAGCTTTTTTTGGTAGTGGGTGCTGAGGCTGATGGTAGCTTAGACATATGGGCAGACAAGGGAGTTCAGGCTTTCGTAGAAAAGCTACTGCTTACATGCAAGGTGGTCCTTTGGTCTGACATAAAAAGAAATTCATCTAGAGAAAATGTTGTGAGCCTCTTTTTCTATTTTCTTTTTCTTTATTTCAGCAGGTCACAAAGACTTTTGCATTCTGTCTCATGAAGGAAGGACACTCAGGTGACACAACAACGAGGATGTTGCAGGTAATCCCAACCCTTCCAGCCTTCTTACCTTGTCTCTAGATAGTTTGCCTTTTGAAAAAGTTAGAAAACCTTATAACCTGGGTAGCATTGCAAAATTATTCCACAGTGTAAAACTGATTTCCCAAGCCATTGTTCACAGTAGTTAAGATATCTTAGCCAAGGTCACATTTCAGAGTGCCCGGTGCCTTAAAAAGGTATCAATACCCATGACTTACAGCAGTGAAGCTTCTTAGGGACATTATTTTTAAAAAACTAAAATCTGGATAATGTAAATATTCAGCTTAATTCATACACCACTACTTCACTATTATTCTGAATGAAACTGCTTCTAGAAAAAATACAGCACTGCCACCCCTAGAAAAAAAGTATATACAAATGAATGTAAATTATTAATTTCCCTGTAATCACCTTCTCAGACTATGATTAAATTGATTATTTCTATATTCATCTTCATGATCTGCTCATGGATTTCCATGTGACAATTCTAGAAGATAAGTTGGCCCTATGGTACCCTATAAGGTGGCAGAATATGGCCCTAAGTGAATACCTGTAAGGATTTGCACAATTCAGGATCAAAACAGTTCAATATAAACACACATACACACATAACATGCAATTACATGCAAAACTTGTTGGCCAAGGTATATGTTCTCCTTTTCTATTAATTCAAGAGGTATCAGAAAACAAACAAAAGAAACCCACCAAAACACAACTAGAAGAGATCAGTTGTATCCATTATAGCACTGTTGTTACTTCTGTGGAACTCCAATCTACTACAGCAGATTTCTTCTTATATAAAGAGACTATGTGAACAGGATTCAATGGGTTCCATTAAAAAAGTGAGTTATTTTGCCATATTGAATGTGGCTGTTGAGGTAAAAGCTGAAAACCCTCATTATAGATATTAAGATGTGTGGTGATGAAGTTTATAAATTGACAGGATGCTCATCAGATCAGATGCAACTAACTTGGTATGATTCACATTTTCCGTCAGAAATCATGTGGAACTGGTATATTCCATGTGGCCCAGAAGACAAACAAAATGTTATTGCTTTCCATTGGCTAGCTTTGACATTTTATTGTCATGCACACCAGTAAAACCTAGGATATAAGGATGTAAATTCAATCAGGCTGAAATCCCCGTCTTCTCCAAAATGCCCACTGTTCAGTTTTAAATAGGTTGACTCATGTTTCAAAGGCACAGTGAAAATGCCTTTTCCCCATGGGTGCTCTTTCACGGCCTTGGATGAGAGTTATTTCATTAAAATGTATCCCTCTAAAAATGAGCTAATTTCCACAGATTCCTTGTATAGTCACTGAGACACAGCCAGCACATCCAGTAGAGCTCAGAGCACAAGTTAGATCATCCTAAATTATGTATCTCAAAGCATCAGATGAATTGTGCCCTATTTCTCTATGTTTTCTTTCAGGAAGGAGAGAGGGAGGAAGCAAGAGAAAGGAAGAGAGAGATTTAAGACAGACACACAGCATAAAACATTTCAGCCCAAACAGTAAAAGTTTGCCAAAGCTACACTCAGCTGATTAGTAGCATCATATATTGGGCAGCAAATTAAGGTCAAATAACAGTAAGTATTCAGTAACAGAAGTTTTTTCTTTTTGCTTCAGCCTCCTCCCTTCACTTTCCTCACATTAGACCAAGTCTAAATTCTGTTCAGGTCTTCCTTTGCACCCATCTTGAGTTAAATTTGTAATTAAAACTCGGCAGAAATGACACAGAAGGAACAGTGGCTTGAGAAACAGGTGGTGCAGTCATGCAAAGATATTTAGGTTAGCTGCTGAAAAAACTAACTAAAATCTGTGGCCTTAAAGTGCTGGTATGGCTCTATCATGATGATGATCATCATGTGCCTTTCAAGGACTTTGGGGATGAAACTTTGACCCTTTGGAAACTTATTAGGTCAAAGGATTCGGCCAAAGATTTCACAATTTCACCGTAGTGTGTAATACAGAGTTCTCCATTATTCTCCTATTTCCTTGTATGCTCTGTGGAGAGTATTTCTTCTACGCTCTTAAAATAACTGCAATAACATCGCTGTAGGCAGGCACAGCTTCACAGGTTGGTTTCTCACAAAAACACAGTACCTGCCCATCCTAGTCAGTGCTTGACAAAAACATTTTAAAAAGAAAAGCAACCTTAGAAGGAGAAAGCTATATTGATCTCTAGCACTGGGAGATCCACTTCAGCAGCCTCCGAAGGATGCACTTTATTAAGATGAGAAATAAAGATGTCCCAAAGCCCTCATTTCTGCTGGCTGCATTATTAATGACCCTCATGCCTGCAGATGGCAGAGAGCTACATGCAAGTAGTCTTCTTGGGTTTTCTCATCGCCAGTAAGGCGAAGGAATTAAAGGTGGACCAGGACAACAAAGTAAAGGAGAGACCACCAGTAGTATATGAGAGCCAGCTAGAAAACATCCACCAGAGCTGAACGGTTCATCTGTGCACTGGCTAATAGCCTGAGAACCTCTGAGATACCCTTGCTTTTAAACATGAAAGCGATCTTAGGAACTAGGCAGTGGTAGCTCTGAATAACTATGAATTACCTTTACATTTATTTTCTGGCTCAGCCCAGGCAGGTGGCATCTCAGGGTCTCTAGTTGCTGTTCCCTGTAAGGGTATCTGCAGCAGAGACCAGCATTTCATTTGAGGCATCAGGAAAAAAACAAACAAACAAACAAACAAAAAAAAAAACCAACCAAAAAACGTACACTCACAAAGAAAAAAAAATCTTCTATAAGCAGTAGAAAAAGTGAGTTCACATTTT
This sequence comes from Ibycter americanus, assembly GCA_035590275.1. Classification (NCBI taxonomy): domain Eukaryota; kingdom Metazoa; phylum Chordata; class Aves; order Falconiformes; family Falconidae; genus Ibycter; species Ibycter americanus. The sequence goes on from JAVJGI010000050.1 coordinate 54,134,567, forward strand.
TTGGTATTTCTTTCATCATGTCCTAGAGTTCACTTCTGTCCCTAGAGTTCATTGTCAGCTGGACTAAATGAAGCATGGGATGAGTTTGTATGTTGCTCTGAAATGTGTAACTCACTGAGGAGACCAGGGCAGGGACACGTAAAGGAAGAGAACGATCCTCTCTTGGCAAATAAAATGAAATGTCTGATAACCTGAAGTCAACAGAGTGTGAGGTTGTTTTGGACAAGCAGAATGAATTTTGTGAGGGAGTCTGGATAGGCTGGCACACAGTCGCTGTGCAATGAACTAGAGGACTCTCCAGGGCACAGCTTGGCTGCCATTAGACATGCCCAAAGAACTGGATGTTTTATTGAGGACTGCTTTATTCAGAAACAGCCATGAAATGAAAACGCTGTGTGAGGCAGAGAATAATTTTTCCAATAATATTTTGCACATTTTGGGTGTGTGAATGTCTCCCACTTAGATGAAACCAAACTTTCGTGGCATGGATTTAGATGTCCTTTAGACTGTTTAATTTCATCCAGCATTGCTTGGCTCTAATCAGTCACAAAATCTTCCCTGATGGGCAATATTGCAGGTTTTACAGAAATAATTCTGGCTCATGTTCTGCAAAGGGGTGGTGGTATTCTGTGTTATCTTCAACCAGTAATGAAAGCAATCATAATTTTAAATCAAAATAATGCAGAATTACACTGAAACAAATCTGTCAAAAAACCCCTCTAAACCAGATCAGAGCAGTAGGACTTCCAGGTCATAAACATGTAGGTGAATAAACCCCAAGTACAGTAATACGTTATTCGGTGCCAGTCATCCAGCTCCAGTCCAAAAGGCCAGCACCCTCCTTGCCTTCTAAAACAGATCAGCATATCTCTAAAATGGAAATGAATGTGATTTTTTTCCCGTCTGGCCTTTTAATCTGTTTTCCAAAGCAAAAGAACTCCCCAGTTTGCTCACACAAGTAAAGTCATCCTGAAGGCAATCTTAGTCTTTTAAGATTATTTTACCTACAAATAAATAGACACTGTTGTTGAAGATATTATGCATATTTTCCCTAGGTTTACCACTCTTATTTTGTATGTCAATGAAGCCATAAAGCAAATGAAAGGCCCACATTCCTGATGACAAAAGTAGTAACTTCTGCTGAGTGACTTGAGTGAGAACTGAGGGCACCTGTACTTCATTTCTAGATAGCTTCAGTATCACCAATAAACACAGGATTAATTTAGCTCTGAATACCAGCTGTATCTCCTTGTGTTTAGGGGAAAACACAAAATTCTCTCTATTATTCATTCAAAATGTTTTCCTTTTTGAGTATTTTCCAGCAAGCTAATAGAACTTGTTTGCATTAGCTGAAAGGTAGTTGATTTCTCCATGAAAACATGAATTCGTTCTTTCTGCTGATCCTCTGTAGAAATGAGATGCCAACCAGTGTGTATAAATCCCCTAGGAGTGTTTCGAACAACTGCCAGCGCTTGACACCTGCATTAGTCTGTGGACATCTCTGTCCAGCTGTAGCCATGCTGAAAAGAACATTACTCCCAGTCAGCTTAGAGACACTAATCCGTGCTGCGCTGCCTCCGATCTGCCTGCCGAGCTGATCCTATGAGCGTTGCCTAACCCAATTTCCTCCAAATAAATTGGGTTAGCTTAAATAATAAGGCTTTTCTAACCAAGGTCAATGTGATACGATCAGGTTAGGAAGCACTCACACAAGGCGCTCAGCTGGCAGATTCAAGAGGTGGTGACAAGGTGGTGGAGTTGGCTGCAGGTGGTCGTGTCTTCAGGCAGCTACAGGACTTCACAGCCATGGCGTAGACTTCAGACTATGAACTCATAAACCCAAGGTCTTCCCATACACAACTGTTTGGTTGGATTTTTTTTCCTTTTTCATGTATGTACTATTCCTCACTCCTGATGCTCATAACTTTAACTATCAACTAGTAGATTCATTCTGCCACTCCCGATAAAGCAGGTAAAAAAGGCCTTAGTCATGCATATATTCTAATTTTGTGACGAGAAACATTTTTCAGTAAGAAAATATGCACCATATTTTCCTGCTATTTCATTTGCCATTTAATCAATGTATTCTTATCCTGTACATTAAATGGTCCATTTTCAGTTTGATTTGTTAAACTCTTATTGTGGTTCTTTTCTTTTTCATCCCCCTTACTTCCCCCTTCCTCAATACATAACTAACATATCATTTTGCATCCCATGTGGGATATCTGTGATTTAACCTAGTAAAGCTTTTAATTCCTAATTTGGTATTCTGCTCTAATACATTCACCCATGAAAGAGCCCGGAAGGCTGAAGCTAAGAAAAATCACTTTCATTTTCTTAGATACTACTGAGTGGTTTAATGTCAAATACACATGCAGTGCACAGTTTGTAATCTCAGATTTTATCATCCGTGTCTTTCAGAGCTGAGTCAAACCTGATCAGATTTTTGATGAAAGGATAAAAATTCAAGTCTAGGCTGGAACCACTGAACAATGGTGAATTACTGAAAAAAAGTTGTTGCATAAGAGCAATGAACAGTTCACTAGAGAGACTGAAATTTGGCTCCAAACCACTGGTGTGAAATGTGAATATCAGCACAAGTACTCCAAAGCAGGACTTTGAGTTTAATTAACCTTGCCGCTTAGTTATCAGGGATTTTCATTGAAATTAATGGTTTAAATCAAAGTGTTTAAATAGCAAATAGCCAATCTATATTTTAATCGTAAGTACTATTTCCATTTGTCATTTATATTTTTAGCTTTTTTTTTCCCCAAAAGAAAGGTTGATGATAACTGATTTGGGGGACACAGTTTGGAAATTCTTTTTGGTAACTGGGGAAGGTATTTCAGGAAGATTTTAAATGGATGTATATTTTAATTACAATTTTTAAATTAATTTTGCTATATTAGACGATGCCATATGATGCATTCTGAATTAGTTTATACAATTCATAATTTAATCATGATTTACTGTGTCAGAATTGAACAGAAGTTAAAAATGCATTTGGAAATGCATTAATGTGTTAAGGGCCACTGCTTGACAGAGGATGGAAAACTAAAGCTTCTCATGACACTGAACATTATTTATAATATTGTGATGTCCTGAACAAAGAAAGTATCATGTGGTGTGAGTGAACTGACTGTACTGTTTCTGGTCACCAGGACTGGAGCTCGCTCCAGTTAATTATTAGCAGAGATATTTTAAACTCTACTGTTAATAAAAAGAGTCAGATACCTCCATTGCACGAATCATATTCTGACTTCAGTCCCTCTTTGCAGATGCCTAGCTCTTTTCTTTGGTTAAAGAGGAATCCTATACTGACTGCACTCCTAATTCAGACATGATAATAGAATTTGCTCTTTAGCACCATCTTTATGGTTTCACTCCTTAGGACTTCCTTCTGTCATAGCTTGTAAGTTCTTTTACTTTTTTCCTTGTTATACCTCTGTTTCACTGGCACCTTGTGACCTCTAAAAGTTCTCCCAGGTTCCAGACTGTATTTTTTGGTCCCAGTTTCAGTCAGTCTTGTTTTCTTGGAAATCAACACTAAATTCCTCTGATTGTGCTCAGGGTCTTCAGTAGTCAGGAGGCAGAGTGGGTGTTCAACCTATGTTTTTTCAGCATACACTAAAACAAGAAATTAGTCTCATTGCTAGAGAAGTCCTATTCTGCAGCTAATTTCTCTTTTTCCCCAAAAACAGGTTCCAAAATTTGTTTTCAAAATCTGCTGTGTATAGTGGCAAATACAGAGGTCACTGGCTTATGTCAAGATTTGTTTCTTAAACACAATGTTGTGTTTTCCTGTGTCACTTTCCTACTCTTTCCTGTTACAAGCCTGGTTTTGAGAGTTGGTGAGCACCTTTTTGTTGGAGTTGGGTAGGCTTCATGTCCAGCCTACGTGGCCCATGCCATTCACATTGCAGAGATAACCTCCCAGCTTGCTACCATTTACTAGACATACTAAGAATCCTGCAAGATCTGTTCCTTCAGCTCCCAAGATGTCTGTGGATTTAAAAATGTCAACAGTATTAAGACAGACAGATCCCTATTATAAATCAAAAATTCCTATGTGTAAGCTACAAAAGAGAAAAGAAAAACAACCAAAAAAACCCCTTTCTGCAGAGAAGTGCCAGTTGCACTCTTTGACATCCGAACATATCTAAAACACTAAAAACAGACATGAAGAAAATACTCTAAAATTGTTCTTGTTGTTATTGTCACTAAGGAAACAACTTCCTAGGAATCTGCAAGTTGAGTATACAGACTCTTTGATGTGCAGCCAACTCTCTCTTCCAACACACTTCCCAACTCTCTGGAGAATCAGGTGTGCCCACCAAGGGAGATCTCTCCTGCTCTGTCTCAGCTGAGTCCTCACTTCACAAGGAGATTGAACTCTAATGCTCCAGAAAAGCCATAGTCCGGATTTGCCACAACATGAGATACCAAAACACAAAACCATAACTAAGCCAAGGGATTTTGCCTTAAGATACTCCCCTCTACAGTCCAACAGCACTGTTAGGAGACCTAGAGAAGCGCAGGAGCTAGGGAATGTGGGAAGCTCAGGGCAGAATTTTTTCTGTCTGTTCGCTTGTGGTGATGTTTTCAGCCATACTTCACCTCCCCATACCTGCCCTCCCCCTCCCCCAATAATTTAGATGTACGCTTTTTTTTGCATTGAGGTCAAGAGGGTATGTATAGTTTATTTAACCTCTTCATCCCTTCAAATAGAGTAGCCATCCCGAAACTGCTTATTGGGAATGATACATGGAATTTGATATTCTCTGAACCATGAGCAGGCATTATAAAGAAGAATCCTAGCTGACCTGTCTGCAAACCCGCTCAACGTACCATGCAAATAATTTAACATTAATTTAATAATAATCTAATAACAGTTTAATGACCAAATTCCAGAGGTCTGGGATGTTCTTTAGTGGTTTTTAATTTCTCAGCATTGGCACAGCCAATGTATTCCACAGTCCTAGTGTCCTTTGTATCCCAAAGAACTTGATGAACAACATATTCTGCTGAAACACATTCAAACAGGAGCATGCACACAGATATCCCCTGTCACCAGTTCTCCTGCAGACTGCAAATGAAATAGTGACTAAATTCACTGAAAAGAAGCATAGCTTATAACAGGCAGCAACTATGGAACAGAATCATTTGTTCTAATTTCCAGGGATGCAGCCAAGACTTACAGACAATGGTCCAAATAGAATACATGGCAAGACTTCACTAATGTAAAACCATTTCAGAGCATTTGAGCTTTGAAAATATTTTCTCATTACTACTGACAGGAGTCCATGTCAGATCCTACTTCCTAAGGTTCCTTGGCAGAGTCAAGGAGGTCTTACGTACAGTTACGTTTCCCCAAGAACCAGAACATCTCCCAGTAGACAAGTTTACTTCTGGTGTGTCCCCTAGCTCCTTGCAGTCTCTAGACTTCTCTTTCACTTCCCCTTGTGTAAAAAGTGTAACCTGGCTCTCTGTAGCTCTCTTTTCTGTGGCCTCTAGACCAAAAGTGCTTAAAAGATCTAAAAGCAAAGCTGTTTTGTCCAAGTAAACAGCTGGACCACAGTGAACCCATCCGTCAATGGCAACAATTCAATAACCACTGAGCAACCCTTTACCAAGGTAAAAATCTATGTGTTCAGCCAGCCAGGAGCCTTTGCTTTTATGTTGAATTCATCATCCACCTTTGTATCAAAGTGTTTTGTCATCTCCTTGTTTGTGTATAAGGAGCTCCTAGAAGCAAACTGAGTAGTCAAGAGCTGCCAATGGTGATTTCATAGCAGAGGCAAGGAAAAGAAACAGATTTTAACGTTACAACTACATTGCTAAATACATCGGGTCTGGGACCCTTCCTTGACCTTGAGGTCAAGTAACATGTCATCATTTTTACCCACCCTGCTAAACTGCTTTACCACAATTTAAACTGGCCTCATCCAAACTGCTTATGACAACAGTCTCTGGGCCATGATTTTCCCTCAGCATTGTTTGTAATTGTGGCGTTTGCCTTTATTTGTTAAATATCTTATTTATTAAACGTTGCATAGAGAGAACCTCATTTGGAAATCAGATTCTCCCAGTTACTGCAGATTCTTCCTGTTTTCCTCGCATATTACAGCAGTGTAAATGATTATCTGTTTTCCTAACCATTTCCAGTCTAATTGGTATTCATGCCGGTGCTAAGTCTAGCAAATGCACCATTGCTGAACAGATCTTGCTGAAAGCTGTTTCTTCCACATTGAGGGAGTTGTATTTTATCTTGAAAAGACAACAGAAATTTCTGTCTTTCCATATCATAAAAATAAAAAGGCACATTGCAAAACCTAAACAATTGATAAATGTTTGACAACGGGTCTATGCTTCTCTGAGCACATAAGAGCTCTGAGGTTGTGAGTTTTCCACAGCTCGTTCCTTGTTAACTACCAATTTAGGATAATAACAGTGATACTTTCAAGAAAACTTTGGGAGAAGAAAAGTATTCACTTTTAAATTCTCTATATCTATGAAAGAAATACATGCATACATTTTTTTTTTTTTTTTACTTTTTTTTTTTACTTTAAATCTATTAACCTTAGTGTCCCATCCCTGACATGGAAGGCCTTTGTTTTGTAAGAGTTAAGAGAGTGTTTTGATAGCAACAGTACAGAAAACCCCAGAGAAATTGTACTCAACTATCAGCTTTTATTCAAATTTTCTGTATGTTTTTATGCAAATCAAAGTGGATTTCCCTCCAGTAACTTCAAACATATACTTTGTGGATGCTTGTAGATAACCAAGTTATCCCAGACTCCCTTAATGGACAGTGGAGAAAAAACATTATTTTGGGGCATCATCTGATTTATTTTAAATTATTGCTTCAGGGGAAAAAAATTAATTGAACCCTATAATCTTATGCTCCTTTGATGTATCTCAGATATAGATACATTGTAGGAATTTTCTTCAACTGTAAGCTCTCCAGGCGTCTCGTGCAAGGTGTTGCACTTTTGCAATGGATCTTTATTGTGATTGGAGCAACATGCTGAAGAAATCACAAAATGAACAAACAGGTTTCAATATATAGACTGATTCATTTAAATTATTTACTTTAAAAGAATTCAGAGAACATTGGTAGACTATTTGCTGACAGGTACGTTAAGAAATCAGGGTCATTGCATTGATTCAATGGTATTGTAGTAAGGCCAAGTTGCAACAAGCAGGAAGAATATACTTGACAAATATTTCAACATTGCTACATTAATAACAGTGGTTCCTTCCCTTAGCTCATTGCAAAACATTGTGTAGGAGCTCTTCCAAAACTGCTCACAGGAAGCTAAAACTCAAAACAACAGGTGAAGAAATGCATAAGTCACACTGTACTTTGCCCGCTTTCTGTTGTTACTTATGGGGTCGCTAAAGACAGTGGTCTACAGATATAGATGATAAAGAATAAGGTGTGGAATTGTATAAAACATTTTGTAAAGCCAGGCATGATAATATAGAGCTGCCAGCCATGGATCTCATTTAATACTGGCTGAAGTCACAACATTGGTAAGAAAAGCTTGAATCTCAATTGAACAAAGAGGGTACACAGCAAAAAGGGTACTGAACAAACATGGCACTTAAGGGAGCAGAAAGAACTTGGAGGAATGACTATTTGTTTACTCTTTTGCTCATTTGATTATTAAATGGGCTGGCAAATCAACATGGTTCATTTCGCTGACCACAGAGGAATTTACATCTTTTTAGAGACTAGCTCTTTGTTGAAGGCTAAGGTCAGCCTCAGATGATGTCACTACTACCAGTTCAATTTAGAGCATGTTAGATTTTTTTTTCTTTGTGTTCCCTTACATCAGTCATTTTTCTGAGCCTTCTTGATCTTAGAAGAGAAAAAACTGCCACAAAGGTTAATACAATGTTTAGAAGTGCTGAAAGTTAGGGCAGGAGGATGATGGACAACATTCTGATCTAAGTTGCTCCACCAGCCAAGGAAGCTAAGTCTTGAGATGCATTTTGGGGAAAGATGGAAATTATGATGTGTTGAGGGCAGTTGCAGAGATGTGAAACAGTAAGATAGGTTCAGATATCTTCAAGTCTGTCTTCTTCATCTTTGTCATTTCTGATACAAAGGCACATTGTTTTCTGTTGTACAGGTTATGATGTCCGCCTGTCTGACCTTTCACCTGTTCCAGGCTAAACGTAAATACTGAGACATTAAAGCTGGTGACTTTTTCAGGGTCACACAGAAGTAGTAGCACACTAGGGTGATGCATCTGGGAAATGGCAAAGACACAGCAGAAAGCATAGAAAAATTTTACAGGTTGGAACCAGCCCATGAATCACAAGCTCCAACATTTTAGGTTAAAGCTCTCAAAGTTGATTTATAAAATGCAAGTTTGAACATGCTGCTAAAGAGAGTGATATGGATTAGCTTGGACATGCAGTCAGACATGCCTGCATATTCTTTTCAATCTGGCCAATTCAGATTAAGTCAGTAGATCTCATTTAAATTTTTTAGATAATTTTGTCTGGCTTACCTGGCTCTTCTACAGCACTCACTGCCCAGTATTCCCACATAGTTAATGGCTGTAAAAAGGACATCCAATTTACATGAATTATTTTAGAAACCTACTTGGGATCAAATAAAAATTGAGATCTGGTCTCCACTGCCTATAAAGGCAGCATATAATTGTCATTTAGTCAGAAGTAACAGGGGAGAGAAAGTTGGGCAACAAAAGATCTGTGTCTTGGCCACCCAGAAGTGCCATGATAAAGTGAGAATATTCAGTCAGGGTGTCATAAGGAAAGTAAAGTGAGATCAGAGGTATGACCCCTGCACATCTGCCATGGATTGACTTTTTCCTCTGCTTGAGATTAGGACAGTGGTGATGTGTGGATGAAGGGACAACACCTAAGGTAACAAGACAGAGCCAGCATGGGCTAGTGAGCTGTACAAGGCAATGTAATAAAAGATGAAGCACAGGCTGGGAATATTTCAGCCGTAAAGGTGCAAGGTCCATCACCTGGGATGGGGCAACCCCCAGTATCAATACAGGCTGGGCAGAGAATGGATTGAGAGCAGCCCTGAGGAGAAGGACTTGGGGGTGCTGCTGGTTGAAAAGCTCAACCTGGCCTGGCAATGTGCGCTCACAGCCCAGAAAGCCAACCAAATTCTGCGCTGCATCACAAGGAACATGGCCAGCAGGTCAAGGGAAGGGATTCTCTCGCTCTGCTCTGCTCTGGTGAGACCCCACATGCAGTGCTGCATCCAGTTCTGGAGTTCTCAGCATAGGAAAGACATGGACCTGCTGGAACGGGTCCGGAGGGGGGCCACAAAAATTATCAGAGGGATGGAACCCCTTCCCTGTGAAAACAGGCTGAGAGACTTGGGGTTGTTCAGCCCGGAGAGGAGAAGGCTCCAGGGAGACCTTTTAGCAGCTGTTCAATACTTAAAGAGGGCTTAAAAAAAAGATGGGGACAGAGTTTTTAGCAGGGCCTGTTGCAATAGGACGACAGGTAATGGTTTTAAACTAAGAGGAGGTAGATTTAGATTAGACATTAGGAAGAAATTCTTCCCTGTGAGGGCAGCGAGGCGCTGGCACAGGTTGCCCAGAGCAGCTGTGGGTGCCCCATCCCTGGCAGTGCCCAAGGCCAGGCTGGACGGGGCTTGGAGCAACCTGGGCTGGTAGAAGGTGTCCCGGCCCATGGCAGGGGGGTGGAACTAGGTGATCTTTAAGGTCTCTTCCGACCCAAACCATTCTATGTTTCTATGAAATTATATAGGGAGAAAAACACCTTCTAGATTATTCTGTCACAGGATGACCAGAAGCTGCCTGTGGTAGTTGAATCTGGAGAAAGGTGAATGCAGTCCTAAGGTTATCTCAGGTAAAATAATTCCAGGAACAATTTGGAGCTATATAGATACACCTGCAATGTAGTAATTCTTTTGTGGTCCAGTATCTTAACTGTGATATCCCAAGACAACAATACCAAAGGGTATTTCCAAGTCCTGCATCAGCGTATATGAAAATCAGCTGAACTCTTTCTGTGTGGGGTAAGAGCACTGAGGCCAAGATTTGAGCAGTCTCATTTGAAATCACCAGGAGGGATCAGAAACCCAAGACAGGATTTAGACTGCAGATTAAACTATCTCAGTGGCATTTATTGAAGACTTTCCAGGCTAATGAGTTACAAAGCTCACTCTATAGTAGATACCTACGTTTATCAACACCAGGCATTGGCCTGGGGCCAGAATCAGTAGCCTGAACACCGGTGTTTGGTGTCACTAATACCCCAGGGTATTTTACCTGCCCTTATACAGAGGGTAAAAAATGTGGTGTACGTAAGCATCATACCTACAGATCTCTAGTAGATGTTAGATACCCCAGGGAACCTCAGATGGCACTTAACACCTATGTTTAGGTGACTGAACCATGTCCTAAATCTCCTTTGACTATAGCAGAGGCTTATGCCCTTAGATACAGGTAATAATTTCAAAATGCACCCCTGTCTTTAGGTGTCTTAATCTATGAGCTGAATCCCATTTCTGGTCAGCACGATAGAAACTATCCTAGCAAAAAATGACACGCAAGTCTTCCATACAGAGGAAAGGGAATGAGCTGAATGCCAGAGGTAAAAATCTCTCAGGGGTACACTTGCTGGGGGAGCCAAAACGCCTGTGACATTCATTTCTTCACCTCTTCCGAATAACATTCAGACTTTGATAGTCTCTGAAGACTCTTCTCCATGGCCATCATTGCTACACCCAGCTGTGGTACAAAGAGCAAGTCAGAGAACAAAAAGCTAGAGAATACAGAGCAGTGTCCAGAGACTTGACTGCTGCAGAGAAACAACTTCAACATAGCTAATGATGGCTTTTCATGCTGCTCTCTCCTCTGCAGTCACCAAGTACTATTCTCTAATGAAGTTTGTTCCAGCTGTTCGCCCACTGTACATAATCATCTTGGCTAACTAACCCATTCACTAGCACAAAACCACCCAAGATGTCAAACTCCATGTAACTTGAATGAATGAGTGTGGATTGTGGAATTCAAGGCTCCAGTGACAGCTGTGACACATTCACAGCCTTAGTCATGAAGAGCTTAAGCATCTACGGTATTTCTGATGCTCTCTCATCTCCTTTGCATCTTAAGTTAGAGCACAAAACTCTTGGAAGGAATCCAAAGATCCAGCTCTCTAAAACACAGGAAATGAGTAACTTTACTAACTTTAACTTGGGCCTTTACATCATGCACTTGTGCTGGCTTTTTTATATGATTTGTTTCTAGGCCAGCTCTTAAGAGAGGAAGTTCTGTTGTGTGTCCAACATCTTAGAAATGTACTAAGCCCAAGCTCTTATTTGACTTTTGCTACTAGTTGCATTAATTTAAGGTTTTAGATACATATATAAATGTCACTATTACAAAAAATTGCTTTGTAAAAGGAAATGCTTTTTACTTATGAACATGAATGTTCCATTTTATGCTTTTGCTAGAAATAAAAAAAGCTTCTATAAACCTACTTCAAAAATGCGACAGTAAGAGCAGAAACAGAAATGCTGTGACTTAATAAAGTCTTACCATTCCAGGAAAAGGAATTAATAGTTAAGGATATCTTAGCTATTTTAAACTCCCTTTCCAAATAAATATAATTCCTTTCTGCTGTGGAGAAGGGTATCTCTTACTACTACAACTTTAATTCCAGTCTACAGCTCAATGTGTTCTGGGAAGTTCAGATATTTATTTTTTTTCATTATGTGGATTTCAGTAAATATTTTTAAATGTCATAGTTAAGGAGGAAGGTGCTAGTTAAATCAATTTTTCAACTGACTGGGGGATTTTGTTAGCTTGGGACACAGGGTAGATGTATTATTAAAAAAAAAGCATTGAGCTATTCATTTATGACAAAAAGCTGGCTTTTAGGCCATGTAATCCTAAGCATGTCAAGTGCTCCAAGCTGGTCAAAATGTACTTCACAAGGTGCCAACCCTAAGCTAATGAGGTCCGGTCAGCATTCATCTCCATCTTCTTGCAACTTACAGTGTAGCTATTCACAAGTAGGGTATATTAGATGAGGCTTGGAGCATTGCACAGCTTCTGGCTGGCTCAGAGACCAGGCAAAGCAAGCTTGCGTCTGCCTGCAGAAAATCACGTCGCCATCCTAGATGTGTGCCTGTGTTGATGTATTCCCCCCTGTTCACAAAATTACATACAAGCTTCAGTTGGAAAATCTGTCTTTGTAATTGGAGATGCTCTGAAGACAGAAAGTGTTGATACACGCAGAAGGAACCCACTGAGATTTAAAATAAGCAATGAATAATAATAATAATAATAAAAAAAAAGACAAATAGACAGGATGTTGCCTGGGACACATGGCACGAATTCTCCCTGCAAGGGACAGGCTGAGATTGCCATTGGTTGAATAAAGGGAAGATATGGGTGAGGAAGATGTGGGGGCTACCACAGCGGGCTTGAGCTTTTTAGAAAGCTTAACATCTATCACAATTTGCTATTGCTATGAGTTAGCAAAAAATTACCAGTCTTCCCCCTGAGCACAGATGAGAGCAAGAGAGGAATTACACTCTGAGATACCACGGAAAGATTATTCTCACTGATTTTGGATGTGGATGTTGCTGCAAGAACCTCCACGGGGTGATTCAGCTGACCCACTTCAGGATGAGATGAACCACCCTCCCCACATATAACATAGTGGATTGGGGTGATTAGCTTGGATATGACTACCTAGTTTTCAGATGCTTAAGTGAGAGTAGATGAATATCACCTAGGCTGCCAAACACTTTTCCTGAGCACGAAAGCCTTCCTCCACATGAAATGAATGGTAATTTTTCCAGAGTGTCCTTTGGGGCCAAGTTTTCCCCTTGAGAATGTGGAAATTTATACCTCCTCCACTCATCAGAGATGGACCTAATGATGCATCTACTCCCCACAAAAGAAGAACTTGATTCTGTCACATTTTTCCCTTCAGTAAGTCATTTTTCCTTAAGAATCCCCACCCAATCAGATAGGACAATATACAGTCCCTTGCAGGAAAAGAAAGTAGCAAAACTTGCCTCATTCTGCATAACTAAAGAATAAAAATAAAAAATCTAGCCTATTAACCCACCATGCAGATTAAAAGGGCTTTTCCTGCCCTAATCCTCAGCTCCATTTAGCAGGCCCAACAAATCACAGATAACCGACTATAATTATCCTTCCATTTGCAGCTCCTGAGAAATCATGACCCAATCATCTCTAATGGAGTGCAAAAGCCACTGTGATTGAGGCTCTTCGTGAAATGCATCAACATGGGATGGACAAACCTGCAAACGTATGTGGCAGAAGTTTAATGTTGCATATTCAGTAAGGAGCTCTTAGACTTCAATATTCCCAACATATTAGAAAAGAAATTATTATTATTGCTATTGTCATAACTGTTGTGAAGAAGAATTAGATCATATAAATATTTGTCCCTTTAACACTAGAGTGAATTATAAGTTATGCTAAGAAAAACTAGAATCAATTTGTTGGATTTGGAGTTTTGGGATGTTTTTTTTTGTTTGGGTTTGGTGTTGGGTTTTTTTATTAAGCAGAGGTTTTCACACCTTTTAAAACTTTATTTCTGAAACAATCTGTCTATTAAATAGATCAGAGCAGTTTCAGAATATAGTCCTACCTTAAACCATACAAGAGTAAAACGTGACACCTGAATGAACAGGAATGAGACTGTCAGGTTGTCTCCAGAGCAGACAAATTCTAATGGCAAATGCGAATCAGCTCATTTTATGAGACGATTATCTCAGAAGAATTTGGATTCAACTGTAGAAAGAATCAGAGCAGCAAACACGAGTCACTGCAACTGTGTCTGTGTATTTCTGCAGGAACCTTTCCAAGGGAATATTTCTCAGCACAACAGCCATGTTAGCTTTAAATGCTCTGTCCGACAAGGCTTCTACCTTTTCTTCAGGAGATGGAATGATTTAGTGCCTCCTGAGAAGTTCTACCCTGAAATTATTAGTCCTCCTACTCTACAGATCAGCCCATTAGCTTGCATGGGGATGCAATCAATGAACAGCAATGAGTTACATAAACAAGGCTTAAACAACCTGGCTTGTTTTACACGAGTTCCTAGTTTGTCTTGTGGAGATAAAAGTTCAAGCCTAAGAAGACAGATAAATAAATTGAGAGAGCAAAGGTGGTCAGAGAATAAGCACAAGCAAAGCAGTGGGGGGAGGACTTGACATTCTGCCGTGAAGCATTCTGCAAAAAAGTCTGGCTTTCTTCCTATATATTTGTGTCCACTCAGTTACAATCCAAACAGCATTTCAATAGCTACCACAGACACATGAATTCTAGTACTTGTTAGCATTGTGGAAGACTACCAAATACCTTTCTGTATGCAGAACATTTCTTAAGAACAGAACAAATTCAGCACCGAGGGAACTGGAAAAGTATCTCGTCAAAGGATGCTGTATATATTGGGTAGCAGGAGTACTCTGAAACAGAGTGGTGTTACTGTCCTTGATGATACATTATGAACAAAGATGACTTATAGTTCTAGACAGGAGAAAAGGGGAAGTTCCTCACTGGTGCATTTGCATCCCTTTCAGTAGAGTTGTTCCACTTCTGCACTGGTGTGGAAAACTCACTCCAAAACCCTGTTGACTGCAGCGTGTACCGAATCCCACCCCCACAGTCTTCACAGGTGATATGGGATGGCTGCATGTGGAAAGAACAGGGGATGGAAACAAAGGAACATAAGCCAACACAAAAATACGCTTTACTGACTTAAAGGTTGAGGCTGTACTCTCTGGGCCAAGTAATGGGGTGAAATAAAATTCAGAACCTCCACTGACTTCTATATGCTGATATCAGTTTACCTCTCCTGAGAACTGTGGCAAATAAATAACACTTCTGTTAAATCAGGACTAACTGTAAGACGTGACATTTCTGCAGGTCTTAATGCCAGATATGATTTACAGCATGATCCTGTCCTGAGTTTACTTTTTCTCAGTGCTTCGTAACTCAAATACTCTGGTTTCATTAAAAGATAATCCGAGCTAATTTAGGAATTAGACTGTTTGTACTAAGTGTGCTCAGAAGGAAGGAAAGGAAAACAAAATCTGCTACGTTGAAATGAATCAGCTTGGGGACATGGGTCTCAACTTAACAAAGGCGTAGGCACATATGGAACTCAGCCCCAGAAAAAATATCTCCAGGATGCCAGCTCAGTCAGCCAAATGAAGAGAGATGTGATGAACAAAGGTCTGAACGTGATCAACAGTGCAGCCCACAATCTCAGAAATCTCAGTTTTTCTCTCCCTGGTAGCATCCCACAACAAAGCTTCTGCCTTCGTGTTTACCAGCTTCACGCATACACTGACAACAGAAGATCTAGAGACCTACATGCGGCTGTGGCACCAGCATGCAAACAGCAGACATCTTAAACCTACAGGGAAGAAGAATTCCCTCCTGTTTTCTTTCAGGGACCCCAACAAATAATGGAAGGCTGAAGCCAAGGAGCTATCACAAAGCTAGTTCCCTGTTTAAAGATAAATATGTGTATTGTAGCTGCCCTGAATGAACAACAAAGCAGCAAACTGCCCTCAGCACATAGAAAAGGGGAAAAAGGTAGGAGACCACAACCCAGAACTGTAACCGAGATGCAAGCAGATACATCAACTTTAATCCAACTCCCATTACTGCACTGAATACCTTTCCTTAATTATTCATCAAACTCTGGAGCAGTATTGCCTCAACCATCCTACAGGACAACTTCTTTCAAGGCAGCTCTAGCGTGTTGTTTTAGCCAAGTATAGATGCTTGTATAAAGCATTCCTTCTCTGTAGCTATATGACCATCACTGTAAGGAGTTTGCCTTCATGCTGTCATTGACAGTAACCCTAAGTAACCATACATTCATTCCTTTTGATTACTGTATGCTAGCCAAGGAAACATTTCCCCACCATACCTGACCAGTGTTGCGTAGGTTGAATGGAGAAGTGACATGGCTGTGTACCCAAATAACAGCAAATGAAAATCCATTTGTTGTTTGTTGACTCCATCAGATTAAAAAAAACCCAAAAACCGCATCCAAAAAGCTGCTTCAGTTATGCTGCATATTGCCATACCAGTCCAACACTTGCAATGTAATTAACATACACAAGACAGACAGTAATCCATAATACCCTAGGAAAGAATCAGGTCACTTCGCTGCCTTATTCACTTTGATGAAATTTTTAAAATTATTATTATAATTACTTCTAGTGCTACTCCAATATATTCTTCAAGCTAAAGGCTTCTGTTTACCAGCCGATTAGATGCAGAAGAAAGCCACTGACTTCCAGGGAGTTCTTCCAGACCTGCTTCTGTGTAAGTGGGATGCTCGTCTAGCCATAAACACGGGTATGTCATGACCAGCATGCTGCATTATCTTTCTCTCCCTAGCCCTAAACTCTTCAGATTCCAATACACACCTGAACTGTTCCCACGTTAAATTCACAGCCCAGCGGTAAGTAGCCTGTGCTGTATGCTATCCCTCTGACTTCAGATGTGCTTTGCATAAAGATATTATTAGAACCAGCTGTGCAAACACTGATAAGGAGAAGTGCACAGAGGCATGCAAGCAAAGGTCAAAGGCAAATTAACGGCAATTTTTACTACTGCCCCACAGTAAAAACAGAGAAGTCCTGGTGCACTGCTTGAAGGGTGAATCAGAGTTTCTGCGGCAGGTGAAGATGCAGAACTGCAAAGGGAGCCTTGAGCTTGAAAATGCCAACAGCAGCACCGGGTCTGTTAGCAATCAGGTTTTATTTACCAGCCATATTGTGTTAAAAACAGACGTGATTCCCATACTGAGCACGTTAACCTGTCACCACTTGCAAAGGGAGATTTATGTGTTTGAAAAGAACCAAATCTATCTCGCGGACGCATCCTCGGAGCCTGCAGTTCTGGCTGAAGGCAGAAAGCCTGCACGCTAGTCCTCTCCAAAAGAAGTATTCCCAGGTCCTGGGGAAGATGAGGGAACAGCCGATAAATCAATGTCAAGACAAGACAAGCCGGCGGTTCCTTTTCCCTCGCCGGCTGCGGGAGCCGGCGCTTGGGCATCTCCAGGATCGGCCCGAGCGGGGCAGAGCCGGGCTGCCGCTGCCCCCCGGTACCCGGCCCGAGCGGGGCAGAGCCGGGCT
>JAVJGI010000050.1:54159665-54174501 GCA_035590275.1 Ibycter americanus
TTTTTTTCCTCCCTCCCCTTTTTTTTTTTTTTCTTTTTCTGTTTTCTTTTTTTTTCTTTTAGTGGAGATTAGTTGTGCTGGGGAAGTAGCGGGGGGGATGGGGAGGAGGAAGGGCTTCAAGCTGGATCAGATGCTCTGCCTGCGAGGCAAGGCTACGGTGTGCTCGCCCCTGTATTTCTGTGTGTGTGTGTGATTCTCACAGCCAGACAATGCTCTGCAAAGCGAGCCGGTCCTGCGGAGAAATGCAAACACCTCCTCCCCCAAGTGCCTGAGGAAAGGAAAGGGGGTATGGAACCAATAGCTTGTCCTTGCCTGGTCTCATGAATATGGAGGAAGCAAAGGAAACCAATGAGGAGGAGCAGGAGGAGGGGTTTATTCAAATTAAATTTCTTAAATCAAACACCCCCACCCCCCTACCCCTCCGTTTTCTTTCCTCCTCCTACCTCCCCCAAATTCTCCTTCTCCCTGTCACCTAAGCATCGTTTCTGCCGTCCCAGAGATTTTTTTTTTTTTTTTTTTTTTAATTAGTGTGACAAGGTCAGCAAAACGCGGTGGTAGGAAGGAGGATGGTATAGCTGCTGGAAGGGAGAAGGGGCTGTGGGAGGGAGGGAGGGAGAAGAGAGGCAATTTCTCCCTGAGCTGCAGAACAGTTGATTGCAAAAAGAAAAAGCGATAAAGTAGCTGGAGTTGTCAGGGAGGGGAACGGAGGGCAAGCGGAGCAGGAATTTCACCTGGAAGCACCATTTTGCAGATGGTATTTGCAGATGGGCAGGTGGCCCGTGTCCAGGATGAGCCCTTTGAGCTTGTGGAAAGCATCTCCTCCCCTCCCACAGCAGACACACACACCCAGGAAGGGAAGTGACTGCACAGGAACAGCAGCATCTGCACTGTCCTGCATTGCCTCAGAGCTACACAGCAACAGGATTCCTGCAAAGGCAGTGCAGGAGTGGTACCTGTTGCAGGAAAACCAGTGAAGTGAAGCTGTAGAGAGTGCTGAGATGATTAGCGAGAGGGGAAGGGATGTCCAGCTGGCTGGAAAAGAACAGGGTGGCATGTATCCCCTGCAAGATAAGCGCACAAAAGTATTCAGTTTCTGCTCCTGTCTGGAGAGGGTAGCACTCAAGGGAAAGCTCCGCAGACCTAGGAAACTATCACTAAACATCTATAGCAGGCCTAGAGGACCCCTCTGCCAGGGCATCCCATGGAGACGCTTGGTACCACACTGCTTTTACTGCTGCCAACCATGCTGCTCTCAGGCCCCACAGAGCCATGTCAAGAGCTTGACATGCTGAATGCCCAGGTCCTTACCCAAATTCTCAGACATCTGTGCTGTAAGAGCAGCTGCCTGCTGATGACGCTCTTCTAATTACCCTGAAATTTCACAACACCTGGGATAGTGACACTGTTGCTCTTCCCGTTGTAGAAGCCCTTTCCTCTGCTTATCTTTTACCAGTTCCCCTTCATTTTCTGCATCTCCATTCTTCCGTTTCCCCTTGTGTGTATATTAATTTAAAATCCTCCTCACCTTTACCCTGCTCCTAGATTAAACAAAGGAGAAAAAAGGCAATTTGGTCATAAAAGCAACTAAATCCATTACCTGTCCAGTGTAAAAATCCCTGACCCAATTACTTGTACGTTATAGTCCCTGTGGCTCTCAGTCCAGGTGCAGGAGCCTGAGGGGCATAGCTCCACAAGAGCAGCACTAGATCAGACAGCCCTGCTCCCAGCCCCTTGGCACAGTAACAGCCCCCTGGCTGCATAGATGCCTTCTCTTGAGAAAAGCATGCACAGACACATTGTGAATCCATTCAGCTCTGTTTTATTCCAGCACCATGGGGCAGTTCAAAGAATCAGCTAGACTTTTCAAAGCTTTCCTTTTCACATTTTCTGCCAGTTATGCCATCTTCTCTAGCCACATCTCATAGCTTTCAGTAACCTCACTAAATACGATGGGAACAAAAGAAAACAAATAAAAGATGTAGATGTTTACACTGTATAGCTGAGCTATTCAGCCTGTGCACTCCATATAGTCATGAATGAGAGAGAGGCACTATTAGTATGTCATCCATTGCACCTACTTTATGTGTCTCTGTAATATAAACCACCTGACTATATTTTCATAAAGTATTGAGGGAGTCAAGACTAATTAAATTAGACACCTAGTTGTTAGTCAGGTGTATCTCAGCAAGCCTTATTTTTCTGCATCCTAAAGGGTAAGATATGGGACAAACAATTCTCCACAGCAAATTGTTTGTTCTACTCATGAAAAACCATCTATGTTTCCTCTATAGACTTAAAGAATCTCTTCCCTCTCCAAAAAAAACAAACCCACAACAAAGCCCCAGCTGTGTCCCCTCAAAACTTCCAGAATTTATGGCAGTCCTACCTCAAAAACCAGAAGCCCCACTGTGAAATGTTGTCTTGGGTTGCTAAGCATGGGAAAAAGCTCCCAGATGTTCACGTACTATGTGCTGCTCCAACATCAGCTCTCTCTCTTTCCCAGGAGAATGGCAATGGGCCAAAAGAATCATCCAGTGGCCCATATCCAGCTGCAGTTGGACTGTCTTAGATGATCTCAGCTGATATTCATATCAGGTTTCTTATTGAAGTAATCAGGAGAGTCTATCTAAGAACTTTGTTCTCTGAATTTTCTTTAGGAGAAAACAATTAAGGCATTTTCAGGCAAACAGGCTTTATTATTATCCTCACGAGCCATCTATTAAATAGATTTTCATTGTTTAAGTGTGTGTAAAGCAAAATAACGATTACCTTGGCTATCCTGAGGGACTGACGGGGCAGGGGAAGGCTTCCTGAGAGAAAAGTGTGAGCTACTGCTGAATGACCTAGACAGCCATCCATCTGTCATCCTACATAGGGGCAAGACACGGGCAAGCTGGCTGCCAGAGTGTTTGCTGAGACTGGGTTAAAGGTATTTTGTTGGAAGGCCCTTGTCGCTGTCTTTTATTTTGACACCTCAGGTGTGATTCTGTTAACCGAATAGCTAGGTCTGCATTCGCTAACCAACTCTCCTTTCAGGTTAAGGTCAGATCTTAGCAGTGCAGTTACTGGAATATAAGGCAAGATCTATCTCAGCCCAAGGAGATATTGAAAACTGCTTGGAGGAACTGTGTCCTAAATGTGCCTGTTTCTCTCCACGGACATTAGACACCCTGGGAACACTAACCCAGCTTGTCAACACCCACAAAGTAGACGTCTAAGGTTTAATGAGATTAATCCCTCTTCCACTATCAGGCTGACAAGCCTGAAATATTGAGACTCACCTAGTTGGTGGCTTCTCCTCTGCCAGGACAAGAACTACCCCTAGACAGTGCGACAGCCTCCCACCTCCCCTGACATCCCACCTGCCATACCCTATTGGCCTGCAGTTCCCCTGATGTGACGATCAGCTGTGCTGGGGATCAAAAAAAAGGCCCAGAGGAAAAGAAAGATCTCCTGTGCTGAGGTGTGAGGTTGAGAAATCCCTCGTGCCAGATGGGACCCTCTGCTCTGCATATTCCTCAGTCACTTCCTACCAACCAGTAGATTTCTAACAGTCAGAAAGAGACATCTCCTGGCTCCTGAGGACAAGATCTGGTGGAGGCAGAGAGTGGGAGAAAAATGCTATTTATGCAGGCAATGACAGTAATGTGTTCCCTTGCTAGCTATGTAAACGAGCTGTACTGTTTTAAGACATTCCTACTAGTAGAACTGTGTCCACAGATGGGGAGAATGCAGAATGCTAAATATCCCACCTGCTATGATTAACTGGGACATACTTGGTGTGTAGGCAAAGGTCTACATCACTGTGTTAGAAGGCAGTATCTCCAAGTGTGAACTTAAAAAGCAGTAGGTATCCTGTTGTATTTTTACTCTTACCTTTTAGTTAATATAAGGCAGCTTAGCCCACAGAGATGCATACCTCAGGCTGCTGGAAGGTGGCAGAGCAGCCATCAGTGAGAAGTTGAAATGCTGTAAATTCACTCTCAGCTGACTGGACAGGAGGCTGTTGATCTGGCTATTTTCAAAGGGAATTTAATTGAATCAACCCCCTTGATTCCTGTATCCAGCCTTTCTTTGCCTCCCCCAGCACTGTAATGAGGTTTATTGGAGAACAACTGCAACCCTCGTCAACAGCTTCCCTCACTTCCCTCACACGTGTTCTGCTGCAGAAGATGCTGTAGCTGACTACTTAGAAAAATGAGGGAGAACACACATTAAGCTTGGTTTACAGTGCAGGCAAGGCTAACCTGCCTTTGTCCAGGTCCCTCAGGTGGCATCCCATCCCTTAGGTGGCATCCCATCCCTCAGGCATGTCAACCGCACCACACAGCTTGGTGTCGCCTGCAAACTTGCTGAGGGTGCGCTCAGTCCCACTGACCATGTCATTGATGAATATATTAAGCAGTCTGGTCCCAATACGGACCCCCAAAGGACACCACTTGTCACCGATCTCCATCTGGACTTTGAGCTCTTGATCACTTCTCTCTTGACACAACCATCCAACCAGTTCCTCATCCACTGAACAGCCCACCCCTCAAATCCATCTCTCTCCAATTTAGAGGGAAGGATGGTGTGGGGAACCGTGTCAAAGGCCTTGCAGAAGCCCATATAGATGGCATCCATAGCTCTTCCCCTGTCCACTGGTGTAGTCACTGCACCACAGAAGGCCACTAGGCTGGTGAGGCAGGACTTGCCCTTGGTGAAGCCATGATAGCTGCCTTGAGTCACCTCCCTATCCTCCATGTGCCTCAGCATAGATTCTGGGAGGATCTGTTCCATGGTCTTCCCAGGCACAGAGGTGAGGCTGGCAGGTCGGTAGTTCCCAGGGTTCTCCTTTCTACCCCTTTTAAGAACGGGTGCAAAGTTTCCCTTTTTCCAGTCACCAGGGACTTCACCTGACTCCCATATAAATATGTAATTTATATATTGTATAAATTTATTTTATGAATAGATCTATAAATCTCTATTATGTAATTTATTATGTAAATTACTACTCTGATCTGAACTGAAAGCTCCAACATTCTTGCAGTTCTGCTTATAAGCTCTCTATCGCTATGTGGCCAAGATTTTAGGCACTTAGATGAATGGGTTTTCTAGGACTTTCCCTGCTCTGTGGTCTCTGTTTCTAGAGACAGATCACTCCTGTGACTGTCAGGGTACTTCTGAAATATCCCTGCCTGCTCACTGGCTGTTAGAAAGAGCTCACAGTGTCTATACTCCAAACTGCATTGAAGTGACTTGGGTTATATGGAAAAAATATGTAATGTGGTCGTCACATATATAGCCCGAGTTGCACTTGCAGGTATAAGATATAGGTACCACTGTTGAGGAGAAAATTATTTGCGGAGGTACCATCTGTAAAAGAAGGTCTCATTTGTGCTTAGGCACGACAAATATCTTGCAAGTAATACTTTTAGCGGTGGGATTTCTGATAGCTGAGTTATCACCTTCTCAGAGAGATTACTGTCTCTCAAGTGTTTCAATTACTTGAAGGTAGTCTGTTACTCTCTCCATTTTTATAATTACGATATCTAAAGCATTTTTGGAGTGGAAAACACTCAGATGTTTATGTTCAGTCAATAACAATCTTAAGAAAACTTAGTTTGATTGTTAGTTGAATTTTGCAACAGCACTGTTCCTTGATTGTATAAACAAACGTCTGTGTGTGGGTTTAAGGTTCACTAGCCATGCTAAACTGCAATACAGCCTTTCAACCTGACCCACCGAAACTGCAATACAGCCTTTCAACCTGACCCATGGAACTCTGGCAAAACCAATGAAATTTGTTTCAGTTTTGAGCTTCTAATAAACAAAATGCAAGCTGTCTAAATAAATCAGTTGTTAATGATTATAGTGAGTAATCCTTAATTTCAACTCCACTTCATCCCCTTCCTTAGTGAGACTGGGATTTTTTTTTTTGCTGATTTTTGCATGAGGAATGAAGTGATGAGGAACATGAGTAGCATAAATAAAAGCAACCAGATGAGGATGCATCATTGTTTTAGACAGTAAGAGTTGTCCAGTCATGCAGGTGTAACCATAGTATGCTGATGTGAGAAGGAGCACTGCATCAGGTGGTGCTAAAGGGGAAGGGAGACAAATGTCAAAAGGAGCAATCTCAGGAGATAATGCCCATGTTCTACCACTCAGCTCTATGCTGCTGTCCAAGAGGAAGTTTTCCCCTGTCCTTCATGAAACATCTGGGAGTTTCTTTCTTTCCCAAATCTAGATAAAAATGGAATTGGAAAAGAGATCAAAAATGGTTACACTGTGTGTCTCCATACTCAGCACTCACTAAAGGAAATGTGTATTATCTTCTGACAGCACCATTTTCTTTATTAGAGGGCAGGAGGAATAGGTATGCAATGCTTCAAAGAGCACAGGGCACAAAAAGCTGCATTACTTCTTGTAGAAAACAAAGCTGATGATAAAAACCTACAATACAACAAGAATGTAGAAAGTCTGTTGTTCAAACTGCACCTGAAGCCCAGGCTGGGACTCTGGATTTTGTCACAATAAGCCTGTGAACCTGCTGTTGTCATACCCAAAGTCATTCTCGAGTTTCACATAGAAAACAGCAGCTGATGCTACCTCTGCTCAGTTGAGGTAAGAGCCAGTCTACCTATTTCTCTTCATTTTCTTTGTGGCTGGAAGTCTGGATCTCCGACCATTTGTGTCCAAGGACAAATAATCACAGACAAATTCAGTTTTCTGCCTGCTAGGGAAGTGGAGAAGATGCACTGGGTATTCCTAGCTCTGGTCAGAAATGGAAAGCAGCAATGATGTGCTGAGAAGCTCTTAGGGACAGTCTCTGAGCTGCGACTTATGGCCTGCTCAAGCACATCACAGAGAAAATAAGGCCAGCAGGCACAGCTGCATCACAAGATGTTCTGTGTGTAGACAGGGAAGGGATCACCACATCTATCAAGGCTCTTGTTAGGGTCACGGTCTTGAGAACACTTACTCATGTCCTTCACTTTGTTATCATGAGCCTTCCCACTGATTTAGTGAGTTTGCTCAGAGCTAGGCACAATCCACGTCAGCAGGAGGTTTAGAAGAGAAAATTGCAATTTTCAGTGAAATATTCTTGTAGTCTTCTTGGTTTGTCATGTTTGTTGAGGGGAGTGGCAGTTGCAGGAGGAGTGGCCAGACAGTAGGATGAACGGGTCATCTTTAAGTAGTGCCAGAAGTCAATGATTCGATCAGGGTTTTTTTCAATTTCCAAAACAGATATAAGAAAAAATGTAACAATGTATTTGTTATTTCTCAAAACAGAAATTCAGACCTATGTCTCACTAAAAGAATTACTGCAAAAGATTTATTTCTCAGCCAAAGACTTTTTACTATCTGTAAAAATAATTGGAAAAAGCACCACTAATATAGCAAGACATACACATCTGTGCCTTCTTGTAATCCAGTAATCAGTAGCTAGCGGTCTGCAAAAAGATTAATAGATAACTCTCTGAATTTTCATCTACAAATATAAAGCTCAATATACACAAAGCTTTTATGAATAGTGTATTAATAAGGTTTTGTGATTGTTTTTTAAAGAAAACAACATACAACCTTAAATGAATACAGTTGTAAGGAGTATATCTTAGCAGTATTTATCTTAGAATAGTGGATATTGTAGTGAGATCAAAAGCCTAAGCCAAAAATGTTAAAAGAAATAAGTGTCCTCTGAAAGCTGAAAGTTGTCTGTAGTTCCTGCTTGCCAACAGGTATGGAAAGAACCCTCCACAAGCGTATAAACCTTCATGGATGTTTATCAGAATGTGACTGATCAGCAGAAGTCTCCATTCAGGGTTTTTATTCTATCCAAAGAATGTGGATACCCACCAGAATTTATTAAATCTTTCCTTAAAACCAAAGCCATCCAAGAAAATTTTCACTTTGACCTTCAGACCTAGAAGGTGGTTGAAGGTGAGTCCACGTGAGAATTTTTGTGCTGCAGATTGATGGCTCCAGGATTTGTGGCCTAAGCCCTGACCCAGACAACTTCTCCTTAATTAAAGCATAATAAAGACACTAGTGAAGCAGATTTGAGGAAGAAGTTACTGATCTATCCAGCTTCCATCTCCAATAGACACACATCATCCTTCATCTCTCAGGCAGTCTCCTTTTGAAGAAGCTGAAAGATGCATTACATCCTCCCTAGACAGTTCTTACTAGAGTTATTAATGACCAACTTGTGGTTAAATGCAAAGGTCACACTTCCCATCTGAACTATCTTGATTTATAAGCTGGTTTTGTCACTTTGGATGATTCTGCCTTCCTTTATCTCCAGGCATAGACAGATGGCTCCCCTAACCCTACAGTCAAATGTTTTTCTTCTAATTTCTCTGACAGAATGTCTTGAGTCAGTCCTTGCTGCTCTCCTCTTTGTCAGGTGACGATCATCCAGTTCTGGCCATTGCCTTTAATTCTGGCACTCAAAATTATTTATGTCTAATATTTGGTGGTCTTGCATGAAATACCTTTGGAGGGAGATTCTCTACTGCTGAAGGACAACTGGAAAAAAAATCAGCTACAGAAGACAACCAGCAAATCTCTTTTGCTTCAAGAGAGGAAAAGATGGAAGCAAATAACACTCTAGTGTGGGCTGCAGGAGGTATATGCCTGATTTGTCGAGGCATATTGTCAATGACACTATTAGCCTGAGTGTCAAATCTGTGTAAGCCAAGCCATAATGAAACGGTTTTAATGGAAGGAGCTTATTGCTACATCATGCCTCTCATGGAGCTTTCTCATGTGGGACTGATGCCTGCTGGCTGTTTTACCTGACGCAATTCTTGATGTGGAATGAAGATATCATCTTTTAGCTAGAGAATGAAATTTGTTTGTTTCGTATTTTTTCCAGGACTTCTTCACCACCTCAATTTCTTACTCTTTTTATTACATATATTTGTTTTTCTTAATACAGTGTCTTGGGTCCTAGGTGCTACATCGCATTTATCATGTGAGATAGTACCTTCCAGTCGAAGTCATTAGCAGTAAACAAAGATGCGACTTTAACCATTACAAAATCTCTCCCGGTTGCACTTGCACCAAAGGAATAGCTGTGACTGTTACTAGTAGTAGTTTGTCATCATTTAGTAAGCCAGACTGTAGAAACAAATATGCTTTGTCACTTGAACATAACAACACTGATAATTACCTTCAGTTCTTTTTTTCTCTGCTTTTTCCCCTGTATATGTATTTTTCTTTTCCATTTAAATTGTCTTCCTCTACTTTTGGCTGAAAGCCAGTTGTCTTAAATCAAATATGACAAAGCTAATTTTTTTTTCCTTTGACTTCTAGTCGATGTCTATTCTGTTTTTCCATGCTTCATGACACTCCTTGCAGTCTAGTGTACACTGGTATAAAATGTGGTCTCCTACACGGGACTGTAGCCTCCCTGACAATCCGCTTCCCTTCTCTGAGCATGAAAATACTATGCAAACAATCAAAAGCAGGTTCATACAAAATTTCTGTCTTCACCTCCTGTAACATGAATGTATGAAAACATCACATTAAATGAAATATTCACAACAAGAGTACACTTGCTCCTTGGGGTCTGTCAAACCTAGCAGAGAAAAGAAAAAGCAAAGCTAGTGACTGGAAGCAAAAGCCAGACAAATGTATTTCAGAAATAAAAAATGCTTTCTTAAATAAGTAGGAAAAGAAACCACTGGAATAACGTACCAGAGGAAGGGGAAGGTTCTTAATCTCTAAGGGATTCATCTAATCAAAGGTTAGACGTACCTGCAATGTAGGTACCTGTGGCTGAACTAGTCCTTGTTTCCCTTTCTAGTCAAAAGAAATCTAGTTCACACAGTCACCAGAAATCAGTGTATGAATCATCACAACCTAAGGGAGGCATATAAAATAAATGAGAAAAATCACATCCTAAAAGTGTTTCTCTCCACTAACTTTAAAGGAGCCTTGGGTCAGAAAAAGGTACCTATGTTGTCAACATCTGAAGACCGATGAGCTGAATCCCACTCTAGATTTCTTCAAGACAAGTCCATTTGTCACCTTCAGGAGATGCTTTATCCAAACATAAATCATTGACTTCAATAACTGAATAAAATTTAGTGGCTTATGATGGCCAGATGAATGAAAAGGTGAGGAACTCAACCCTGATAAAGGAAATACTTCGTAAGATAAGTTTTCAGTGGTGGAACACATTTCTCTAAAAACAAATTAAAGAGACGAAGAATACAAATCAGAATGGAAGGAACTGGAAAATAAGAAAAAATACCAAGATTATCCAGAGGAAACATTAATAATGATGAAATAAATTTAGTAGGATATGTTACAACTTGAAAGTTTTAATCAGTCTCTAATTACTATAGGCCAGGGCAAAAATAAAATGTAAAACATTAGATGTAAAATATCTAACGCCCTAGGCATTAGATTCTTATACTTTCCTCTAATATACCTTGTATTGGGTGAAATAAAGACTGGATTAGACCCGCAAAGGGTCTGACGGAATCAGAAGGTCCCTATATTCTCCAAACTTCCTGGAAAATAAAACCCATTCATCTTATTTTCTGATGTGAATTATAATAATCAACCAAACAAAAAAAAAATCAACAAAAAACCCATCCCAACCTCTGTTCTTATTTGTATAGGATTTCTATTCTATACTGGGATTTACCACTTTGCTCTTTGAAGTTCTTATGATTTCTTTAAACAGGTTATGGGTTTCCAGAATTTGTCAGTTCTCTTTCAACAGTGACAAGGGTTGTTATTAGTCACACAGAGTAATACATGTTGCGGAAAGCAAAACAGAAAGTGGGTTACTTAATTACTAAAAGTCATGCAGAACAAAAGACCTCATACTTCACACCCTAGCATGGCAGAAACAAGACAAGATGAAGTGTCTCAGAAAAGCTCCCAAGAATGATTCCTTAGCTTTCTCTTTTATCTTTGAACTGTCTAACTTCCATTTTTATTAATCATTTCAACTTCTTTTACATAATCTTACAATAAGCTACACAAAGTCAGTAGGTTTAATATAACTTCTTTTGTATTTTTGTCACAGCAATAACATCTCAGAATTTAGCTTAACTCTATACATATTCTACATTTGAAATAAAGAGTTCCTCACACGGTGCTTGTTTTAAATACCAGCTTTGTTTCTGCTCTCTGTTCAATCAAAACACAGTCTGATCCTAGCAGGTTGACATGACAGAAGGTAGATTTAACACATTATCATCCTAAAAAATTGGTGGGTTATGAGGGGTTTTCCCCCCCCTTGCAGTAACAAGATTAACAAAAATCAAATACTACTTATGTGCTGGGCAATTTTTTTTTTTTTTTCCAGCAACATATCATTAATTCACTAAACGTTTGCCTTACAGTCTAATTCCTTTCTTACTCATTTTAGTCTAAAACCTTGTATAAAGGCTACAGCATCCTCTCTTCAGTCAGTTGTGATCTTTGAACTTTGCCCAAGTGTAGCTTTTGCATTCCTCTGGTATTTTTCATTCCCCTGCCTTCTGCCCATCTGTTCTGCCACTTTAAAGATGCTGGTTTCATCTGCCTGTGTACTGTCTTTCACCCCTTTCTGTCATCTTCTCATTCTTCTGTGGACCTTCCCAAAGAAGAGGCTCAGTCAGATGTTCACCTGATTCACTTACATTATCTCAGAAGCTTCTGCAGTGCCACAGCCGAGTGTCTCACCACCTGCAGGAGCACATTTGCTGCCATCCTTAAGAGAAATGTTGAATGAAAGCTTTCAGAAACACTGGCGGAGATAAAAATCTAGGATTCAACCCATTTCCTCTCACTGAAGGGATTCTTAAAATAGTTTGTTTCCGCTGAAAGTGAAAATATAAGATGTGTTTGTTTCACTAAGTGAAGATGTCTACAGTATAAATGTTTACATGTATAAATGTGGAGGGACTATCACTACAGCCTCCTCTTCCATATGTACGCATACTCGGTACAACTAGGGTCAATAATTTCTGTTATAATACACATTGCTCATGCTGCTTTTAAGTGCATTTAACAGCCAGAGTTAAAATACATCCCTCAGATGTCTCCCACAATATCCTTGGCTTTTCACCAAGTACATGCACACTTCATACTATTAGATCTACATGCAGTATACACCTATGTATTACAAATTAACTATAGTGCCATTTAATCTTCCAAAACAATTTCTCCATGTATTTTTAATGGATTATATATATATTTAGATATAAATTTATAAATATATAAAAATATTTATATTTGTAAATATCTATAAATTTATAAATATTTCTATATTTAAAATATATAAATGTATTTTAAATAAAAATATACATCCTGCAAATACATTAAGAATCAAGCCAAGGTTGTTCTTTTTCTGAAGTGATGGATATGCTTGATGTGTCAAAGACCAGAGCAGAAGTTGCGACAGTGGCCTGAGGGGCTGTATTGTCTTATTTCTCCTTCTTTTCCTCAGTTTCCCCATTTAAAAAATGGCAATTATGGTGCTGGTCTCTCCTGGTAAACACCAACAAAACAGCTATGAAATCCGAACATTTTTCCTCCGTCTCGTGGGAGCACGTGACCACACACGCACGAGCTGTAGCTGCACAACCCCTGGACGCGGCTCTTCTCTCAGCGACTAGAAACTGGCACTTCAGCCCAGGGTAACCCACATTCCATTAAGACTTTGCCATCAGCATGGAGAGGCCAAAATGCAGGCTGGTTCTTTATATATTTGTGACTATCACAGATAATTTTGAAGCATCTATTTTGCAGACATCTTTCAATGAATGGTGGAGGCAATAGTGCTGTAGCATTATGCAGTTTTCTGCCATAAGCATGAAAACACACTCCAGCTGCAGTGCCTCTGAACACTAAATGTTCCTTTTATTTATTTCTAGTTCTTTTTTATGAGCAATAAAGCACATCGTTCTATCAATTTTGCTCTTTTACACTTAGGACCGTAATGAAATGCTCTGAATGAACATGGATTGGAAATCTAGAAATAAAAAAAATCCCAAAATGTCATCACTAGCAATAAAGACTTTATAAGCTGTAGAGCTGCAATTTTTGTGGACATCTCTTTCAGTTTTGTGGTTTGCTTATTTGGTTGGGTTTTGGTTTCTTTTTCCCAAAAAAAAGCTCCTCAAATCATGACAGGCAAGCAGCCTGGCTTAACACAATCATTTCACACTGCACAGAATTGTCTCCAAGTAAAATTGCCAGTGATCGTTTCTCATTTGAAGTACTTCATAGCATCTATGAAGGAATCACAGGAAGAAATTTGCGACATGAATCGGAATTAGCTCGATGGGGAACCAAACGCCCTGGGGATTGCTGAACCACAAACAAAGTGTTGGTGATATAATAATTATCCCCTGTGCTTGCAACACGGTTCATCACCGAGCCCTGCAATGCACTCAGGCAGGCACCACAGGGTTCGTATCCTGCATCACCGAAAAGTCGTGTCTCTGAAGAGAAGCGCAGTACCTGTTAACAGCGCATCACCCCCTGGATAATTTAGTGTTACAGGAGGGATAGATGTTCACAGTGATGCTTAGACAGCCTCATGCACTCTTCTCTTTGCGTTTAGATTCCTTCCAAACATAAAAGTACTTTTCCTGCACAGGGGAGTATAAATGTCGACATGGTAGAGAAAAAAAAAAAAAAAATTGCAGGAAACATTTAAGATTGCAAGGATTTTAAAGGCATCTAGGTGCCTAGCAATTCCTACAGGGAGCTACCTAAGTAGCTTTGCCTTGGAAACCAGAAGTAGTGTTGCCTTTTCACCATGAATGAGTCCATAAAACCATAGTAAGCAGCCTGGCAATTTTCTTGTTTCCTTCAGTATAAATCTAAAGCAGTGACTTTTAATGCCTTCTCATCTGTGAACCCCTGGGTTTTTTTCTCCCTCCAGTGCTACACACCAAATTTTAAAGGAAAACCCATCTCAGCTGTGTTAGTTACCACAAGCCATCAGGGAAAATGGGTCAAAAGTCATTCTAGAATAATCCAAAATTGTTACTTTCCAGAGCACTGAAAAACTGCATAGGCAGGGAAGGCAGAGTGCAATGACACCAGCCCCACCTTCAGGCCAGGAAGGCTCCGGGTGCCAATGAAGCAGAGATGGATTTAACCCTGTTCAAAAATAAAGTCACATTAGCATAGAAATTGTTAAGTGTATATTCATAGCTGTGTGATAGGACAGCACAGAGTGTAGAAAAAGTAGTAATTTAATAAGTGGAAAATTTGGAAGAGATGAGGACTGGACCAGAAAACGATGCTGGCAGCCCCTGAGCCAGCCCCTTGGAAGCTGTCTCAGGTTCACACGCATGGCAGTCACACCGTCAGCGGGAGAGCTGTGGTTATTTCTGCTAGACACAGAGAGGTATCTGCTGTAGTGTGGCTGTAAAAAAGGGCACCTTTGATTCTTGTGATGCTCTTGGGACTTTCACCTTTAGAGGTTTGCACAGTACCGTGCACAATGCTGCTTTGCTCTTAGTTTCAGGAATGCCCAAGTGGCCACATGCAGAGCTGCTGAGAAAAGGGGGTCTCGGTATCAGGCTGGTAGCGCTCAGCCTATAGCCAGCTTTGATTCTCAGAATATATATGCTTGGGCTCCTTGCTATGTGAATGCCAATAATCTCTCCTGGGAGCAGAGGTGACCCTGAAGGCAATATCACGACATTCATGCCGGCTCTATGCTAACAAATCCCCTGGGCTCAAATAGACTCTGTACAACATAATGTCTATGGCCACGGTGTCCAAGGGCCAATTA
Source organism: Ibycter americanus (assembly GCA_035590275.1). NCBI lineage: Eukaryota > Metazoa > Chordata > Aves > Falconiformes > Falconidae > Ibycter > Ibycter americanus. Next base: position 54,174,406 of record JAVJGI010000050.1, read on the forward strand.
AGCCGCAATCCCAAATAAAACACACTCAGACTGTGATGGAGGAGTAGCATAATCTGAATATTAGCTAATTAAAAGGGGTGGGAAGAAAATGCCACA
>JAVJGI010000050.1:54180202-54253794 GCA_035590275.1 Ibycter americanus
TGGTCAGTGTTACCCATCAGTAGCATAGGTCATGATCTCCAGCTGTCTAGATTAACAATATATTTGCAGGTATGTATGAAAAGAACATTTATAGAAAGTTAGTTAGATACTGGGGGTCCTTCTGGGAACTTCTTTCCAAGCACAAGGGAGAGCTCAAGCAAAGGATCTCAGGGGAAGATCGCTGTGAAACTTTGTGAATATTCATTACTCCTGGGTGCAGTCTCCACCTGTGGATTTTGGAGATTAGGATTACTCTTTTCCTCCAAAGACCACACTTTTGACTCCTTTTGCAGAACAAATTGACAGATCTTATGACCTTAGAGTCCTAGAGTTTTAATTTGTAATTATGACCATATAATAAGAGCTCCTGCTCACATTCTTTCTCCTATTCCTCCTCTCCCTTTCTTCCTCTATTTTCCCTGGTCCAGAAAGATATTTTTTTTTTTGGTCATACAAGTATGGAAAGTTTTAAATTGTTCATACATTTTGCTTTCATGAAAAATTCAGATTGTGGTTCTTAACTCCATTTCCCTCTGAAATGAAAACTTACTCCAAAATATTTTCTGGTATTTAAGCTTCTCTGCTCACAAAATGGTGAGCTTTCAACCACAGAAGGTTGTAAACCTCATCCAGAAGTCAAGTGGTTTTGTTCAGCCCATGTTGGGCATAAGATTTTTACTCGGAACCCATAGATGCAGAATACGGCAGCGAAAGATGTTGTCATGCAGAAAATATCCTTGATTTAAGCAACCTTTGAACTTTCAAGCCCCTTAGCAAACACACGTACAAGGGAAGAATTTGCTGTACTCCAAATGATGCTTGTATACAGCCTTAAGGGGAACTGGATGTTCCTGGGCACACCTTGAATTTAGCGGCCCTTTAACACTGCTAATGTCAGGTCAAGCACTTGCTTTTGCCTGGAAGTAGCCAGCCCTTTTCTACTCCTGTGCAGCTGAATAGTCAATACTATCAAATGAATGAGTGCTGAGACTGACCTGATGGCTGATCTTGCAGCAGCAATAGGTCCCAAGTCTTGGCAGGCAGGGACATTGCCATGCATTTGTAGCTGCCTTTCTACCCCTGGAAGCAAAACATCTGACAGGGAGACAGAATAGTAATCAGAAAGAAAGAAGTCCACAGATATACGCTGAAACAAATGAGCTGTAACCGTTAGCTGAAAGGAAATGGCTTCTTCTGTGGTTTTCATACCTCCTTTGTTCTATAAAATGCCAATAATTTGACAGCACGGTACTTAGTTATAGTCAGTACTCTAGACATCTCTGTGCTCTGTAAATAACATTTATATTGCCGAATTTTTCACATGCACAGAAAGTTTTTTATTATCATCATCATGATTCCCTTGTGTGTCATCTCTACTTTCTGGCAGGTTGTCATTTTTATTACTTTCCCTTGAAGAACTTTCCCTTATTTCTCTCTTATTTTCAATCTGAAGTCCTGTTCTGGAGGAAAATAAGATTTTCAGAAGGTCTGGGTAATACACAGAGACCTTAGTCACATCCTCTTTGATTTTAGTTTTCCAATCCTCCTTAATTTTGATTTTTAAGTTTTCCATAATTTTAGTTTTTTCTGACCTGTTTCTTAATCCCTTCCAATTGGGCTCACAACTAGATGAACAACCTTTGCTAGAAGTTTAATTCATGTCATTCAATTCTGAGAACTTTGTTCCTAATGCAAGCTTCTAATGTTTTTTCAGCCATCCTAGGTTACATGAGACATCCACATGGGACTGGTAGATACTACACAGCACCTCCAAGGGACCAATGCCTTCCAGATCAGCAGTTGGAGGATGTTAGAATACCCCTTAGGACACCAAGAAGATATCAAGGGGAGCACTGATTGCTTAAAAAATGACATTTATGGTCTCCTGCTTGGCCCTCACCTACCAGAACAAAAAGGTACAGGTTTCCTTGTTAAACCAGCATAATCCGACTGTCAAACTGCAGCTTTGCTGAGAGCTGCAACTGCCAGCTGAGGTGGGAAAAGAGGTAATTTTTTACATAACTCTGTCTTCAAAGACTGCCTAGCCATGCTTTCCAGGTCCTTTTCAGCACTATTAATGGTGTACCTTAAGAAAGATAATATAAGATAAATAGAAAGATAAATTAAAAAAAAAATTAAAAAAAGGTCATGACTTCTCTTGAAATAATTGCAGGAAAAAAGAGTCATAATCTGGCCATTGTTTAGTAAAATCTAGAGGATTCTCAAGAGAAGAGTGAATATCACTCTTCTTTGTGTTTGCTGCCTATCAGGGACAGCTTTGTCTAAATTGCTAGGAAGGTGATCATCCTGGCCATCCTGGAGCAGTCAGGACGGAGCAGTCAGGACAGATCAGTCAGTCAACCTGGATCAATCAGTCATCCTGACCATCCTGACTTCCTGCAGTGCCTTAAGATCCTCTTTTTTTCGTATGTGCACACCCGGGCTTCCATCTGAAAGAAGCCAAGGTGCATAATAGGATGATTTTGCTCTGACATGTAGTAGGGGGGAATTAACGTGCATCTCCGCATCACATCGGCATCTTCTGGCACATCCAGGTTGGTGGACAGACTCTAGTCGCAAAGTGAGACCCACAGGAGCAAAGCTAATACAGATAAATGCACTACACTGTGTGTAGTGATTCTCAAGTAAAATACTGCATAGGTTCTACTCTTTCTACACAGGAGTTATTAATTGATTGTTTAATTTAATATTCTTGTGAGATTGTCCTAAGGGGCTCACTAAAGTACATATTTTCTGTATCTTAAGATGTGATTAGCTGGGTTGTTTCATGAAATACCCTGAATATCCCATTTCCATGAGAAGGACATAATTCAGCATTATGGGTGATTTTATTTTTATATATATATATAAAAATATAAATATATATAACCTATATATATATTAAATATATATATATATATAGGGGTGATTTAACAATATGAAGGAAAGAGCTTGAAAGGCAAACCAACAAGTAATCCCTCTGTTGCCTCAGGTTTTTTTGGAACAAAAATGCTTCTGGGAAGAAAAAGGAAGTTCTATTTTTTCACCAGAAATATATTTTTAAATGCATTCCAGTGTTCGGATGAGAAAGCCTTTTCACCAGAAAAGTAAAATTACTAGCTCTTCCAACATATTAATCACATTTGTCATTGTTAAAATTTCAGCTTATTTCCCATGTCATTTAGGGAACCCTTTGAGAATGGAATAAAATAACATCTTAATCAAGGAGCAATTATTTTTTTTTTTTCCCTCTGACAAAACAAAAATCTTATTCTAACCATGTGGGGACCAATGAAAGACACAGCCAGGAATGGGAATGAATTGGCCCATGTGGGTGGGATTTATCATACCAAACTTCAGGGGAGAGATCCATTTACCTACATGGAAGTGCCCGCTGGCATTAGGGATGCTCTCATGTTGAGGGTACCAGACCCTCCCGCAGGCCTGGCAAACACGGCAGGATGTATAGGAGGGTTGTGCCCTTCTGGAGCACAGCTGTGAAGCTGGCAGGACATCAGCAAGCAATTTTGTTTAGGAATCAGAATCCTACCCTACATCTCCTTTGACTATAAAGGGAGCAGTCAATGGTCTCAACCTCAGAGTTAAATGTCTATAGTGTTGGTGGTTACTTTAGTGAGCTGAATTCTACTCATCCTCTACACATCCTGTGTATAACATCAGTTGAAGATAACAGACCAGACTTCCTTTTTGCTTTGGCCCTTTCAGTCTGTAGCACTGGCCCAAAAAGGCCCAAATTGAAGAAGGCCGGTTTATCTGTGAATTCTTCACTGCAGGGAGCATTTCTCTGGTGTACAACAAATGTGCTGTGCTCTTCTGCTTCGATCTCCCTCCATCCGAGGTAAAAATTTTTACTTTCTCCCAGGTGTCCCAAACTAGAAAGGGGGTGATATTAGCCCAAGCTGCACTTTATGACTTTACTTGGGTCTGCAACAGCCTTTAAGGGCCGTATGCCAGTTGGGAGAAGACAGAACATGCCAGGAAATGTTCTAATCTTCATTGACAACTGTATCTACAGCCCATGCTGGTTTCAGGCAAATATTTATACGATGGAAGGTGGGCTAAACAACGTGCCGCATTGACAGACAAAGCCACTTCTCACCATAAGCCATTTTCTGTCAAGCACAGATTCAGCTGCTCAGTAGGGACTAAACAGACAAGTAAAATTAGCTTCTGTTGTGCTATGTGCAATGTCAATCCATTTTACATGCCTCACAGTGGTGACCTGAAAGAAACGTATGGTTTGCTGCACACAATTTTACTTCCATCTGGCTTGTTTTAAGATTGGGAGGGGGAAAAGGAGAAGGGGTGGAAGGGGTGGAGTGAATACATGCAGCCCTAAGTGTTTTCAATAGAGCATTAATTGAAATGTTGTAGATATTGTTTGCCTCAGCTGTGGCTGTTCATAATAATTAGGTTGATGGATTCAGAGAGGAACAAAAAAAACCCGAAACCCAACATCTCTCTTCTCAGAGAAAAAGAAATTCAAGGACTGAGTTGGGGATTTGGGAGTCTGGTAAACTCCTAAACCTGGTAAATTGGACATGCACAAGTCCTGGAGCCAGATGGGATGTATCCAGCAGGGAACTGACTGACAAAATGCTGCCACTCTCCATCTTCTCTGAAAGTTTGCAGTGATTAAGAGAGGTCCCCAGTGTAAAAAAAATGAAATACCGTCCCCCCACCCCATGTTAATCCTTACAAAAAGACAGGGAGGAGGGTACAGAAAGCTAAATGCCAATACCTTACCTCAGTTGCTGGGAATAAAGCAAACCCCTATACAAGGTATTTTAAAGGCACATGAAGGAGAAGCTCAGTTGAATTCTGAATGGGGTATCATAATGCAAAAATTCATCCTTCGTTAGTCCAGGGGAAAAAAGGATCCTGAAGACAGAAAAAGTATGTTTTAGTCATGTGACTAACAAGAATGAGCATCTGGTCTCCAGGACAGGTATAGGGGAACCTGGGTTCCTCAGCATTGCTTGGCGTGGGTGATTTGTTGTCATCCTTCTTTTAGCGCAGCTCTGATTGCAAAGGAGGGTGAAGTATACTTCGTGCAGAATGCAAGATCTGATACCCAGCACAAAGGACTGAAAGCTGCATTTTTCAAGATACTTTTGAGACATTATGCATTACACACAAATAAGTCAACATATATGCATTTAAAAAACACCACTTGCCACTTTAGAGTATATTCAGGTCTTGGACTGTGGCATCTAAGATGGTCTCTGAGTAGTTACTAACTGCAACCTCTAAGGAACAGGATCTTGAAGAGTGACCTAGAAGTGCAATGGAGAAACATGACTGGGCACAGAGGGAGGCTAAACTTCTTTGCAGGTTTGAGGGTTTTTTTGCTGAAGGCAACCAATATGACTATACTCGTAAAATGCATACTTCCAAAGTCATGATGAAACGAGGTCATACACCTAACTCCCACAGAAATAAAAAATCAGAAGGCAAATTTATATGTCATTTAGGTGTCTATCCATCTTGAAAACTATTTTCTCAAGCTCTCTTGCAAATACTTATAATAAAGGTAGGGGTCTCCTTTGTGAACTGGCTTCTGTGTTATTTTGCATGGATCCTAACAACAAGTAGAGAGAGACCCAAGATGAGATTCATACTTTGAATGACCTCTCCACTTCACAGCCATCACATTTCTGTTCTGCCTACCATTCTGTTTCCATAAGACACTTCAGTATAGTTTATTAGTAGGAGCAGGGAAGCAAGGAAATGAGAAATAGCAGCACTCCCTCTTACAGCTGAATCAGTTAAATGCTTAATCTTGTTCTCGGATGAAAATTTTAAATTCTTACTGTATCTGGATCTGAGTATTTTTTCACCGAATCTTTCTTATTTTAAGACTGCAAAAGAAGGGACTCTCCATTTCCAGGAGTTTTAGAATCTCAGAAATGCTGTTGTTGCCTATGCAAATGTACAGAATAATTATTCATAAGTTCTTGGTGCAAGAATAAGCACAGTTTTGGATTAAGGGTATTTCTCTGGATGAACAGCAGCAAAAGGCACAGAACTTCATTCCATTCACTATTTCCTTATGGCAAACAAGCACCAAGTATTTGCATGGAGTTTTCACCCAGTCCCGTTTCTCTAAACCCAGCAGAAGTTACCAGCATCAGGCAGACTTGCTGCTCTGAAATCTCCAAATCTGCCACTCCAATGAGGTCTGTCCCCAACCAAGATTACCCCTTTGCTTCTGAGAAATGCTGGTTTCTGTGAGTTTGTTGTCTCAAAATATGTGTAGACTACAAAGCCCACATCCTTGGTGATCAAAGAAGATGTAGTCTGTCCACCTGATCTATGGTTTTTTGCACTCGACAGTCCCACCACTGACTGGACCTCATTCTGTTTCTCAACGTTCTTGATTTTTTTTTCCCTTGATTTCACTATATTGAAGCTTTGAAGTGTTTTGTGTCTTAACTCCACCTTTCCTTCATTCTGCCAGACTTTCTAAAGCAACTCAGGAGGGGTGTAGGGTTCCCAAAGGTCTTTTGCCCTCTCAGTCAAGCTCATGCAGTTGTCTTGGCAATAGCATGTCTGGAAAGTGTGGGAGCTGAGAGATGAGCACAAGCCATTCTCTGAGGAGTATCTGGGGTGTGGTTGCTGGGCAGGGACCCACACAAAATCTGGGCTGATGAGCTATTCTTAACAGCTGAGATATGACTTCAGGCAATGTGCACACCTCTAGTTTCTGGCAACTCAAAATAAAACGGGAGCGCTTCAGTGCTGACATGACTGATCTTGACTGCAGGCCAATGGAGCTAACAGTAAGCACATAGCTGTGATATTGCGGCAAAAACCATAGTAACTTCTTTAAATGCAGTCCCTCGTGATCCTCTGGCTGTGCCATAAAGCAATCATTTCACCAAAGGACTTCCAGCTTGCTAGACTGCTGTTTGCTTTTACAACAGCAGAGATGATACAAGATCACTGTATGCACAGTTTCATCTCAGACCAGTCTCCAGGAAAGCTGCATCTCAGTAGCTGATTATTCAATTTGCCAAAGACCACAACTATACAAGAATAGGTAATTGCTTTTCCCAGCAAAATAGATGACCGCTATGACCTTTACCTGATATATCACTTGTTTCTCCAGCCAGGTCACCAAGCTGTCTGCTGAACGAGAAACCACCCTAGCAAACTTTCTGATCCCCCTGTGAGAAGCCTGATAAACTGCAGTTGAAAGAGTGTCTGGGTCGAAAGTAGGGTTTCCTCCAGTGACATCAAGGGTAAGGTCCATCAGCCAGCATGGATGTGGGAGGTCTCCATCCAGCTGTGCCACCAATTCCCCGTACTATGTAGAGCTGGTCACTCAGACTTGCTGTAACAGGGGCACTTCAGTTAAGCATTTGGAGTCTGAATACAGTCAAAGCTTTCTTTCTAACAACTCAGATGCCTAAACATGTTGGTATGAAGTGCCTGACAGGCAGTCAGTGGTCCCTTTTGGTCACCTGGGTCTCAAAGATTGACTTGTGAGGTCTGGAAAGGGAGTGATGGCTCCAGCATGGCTGGATCCAGAGAACTGCCAGTCAATGTGTCAGTGCTCCACCTCACAGTCCTGCAGGGTTTCACTGTCAAATGTGACCTGGATGGAAAGTCACAGTTTTCCATTGGAGGAATGCTTACTTAGCAGCTGCACCCAGAGATCTTCAAATGACAGCAACCTTTTATAGGGACACCCCCACTCAAAGGTTCCACTGAGATACCCAATAATACTTCTGAAGTAATAAATACCATAGTTCCTTTTATTTTGTTTCTTGATTTCAATGGAGACATCACAATACGTTTAAAGCCTTTCCGTGCCAATCAGGAGAGGTGGATACTTTTTTTCTTCTTTCCAATTATAGCTGTTTTCACTATTCATATTGACACAGGAATTGGGGTTTTAAGAAAAAAAAAAAGAAAAAAATTTGGGGTTTCATTTAAACTTAGTCTTCCATCTCACAGGGAAATTTTATATCAGACACAAGGTGTCTAGGCAAAACCACACACTGGAGATTCCATTCTCTTTTCACTGACCATAGAAGGAGCTTAGACAGGTAGTTTGGATGCTTTTATATAGCTAGGAGAAATGAATTTCACCCTCCTTTCTAAGACTTACAATATATATCATGACAACTGGGAACGCATGTTTCTTTATACATGGCAAGTATTACTTTTTCCTTCATGGTCATTTTGGTGAAATGTTAGAATGATATTTTTCCCTTTCCTGGCTAATAAATGTTAGGCATCAGCTTCAAAACTTACTCCTTCCTGACCTTATCAGAAAATAAACAGTTTTTAAACAATTCCATATCCATGCTGGATTATCTTTAGGTTTTTTTCTCGTTTGAGCAAGAAGTTCAGATTTGAATTTCAAGTTAATATTTTGGAATTCGAGAGCTTTTTTTCCGTGTCTACTGAATTAATGATTTTTAGTAGCAAGAATATGTAGGAAAAGGGCTATGCACTCAAGCTGACATTGGAGTCATATCTTTCAATAAAACAGGATAGGGGATGCTCAAAATCTCTAAGAAGCAGACCAGATAGTAACTGTTGCTGCTGTCATGTGTCTGCTTCTGCTGCTTATTTTTCAACCCTTTGTTTGAGAATCTTCATTAGTTGTTGTGGAGATAATGATGAGTCCAGGGTCAAAAAATGGCAATTCTAGGTGAGAATATAAAATGAAGAAGAAAGAAATTACTGAAGAAAAAGAGATCTTGTGTGTAGATTTCCTAATAATAATAATAAAAAAATAATTTTAAAAAGCAAAGAGAAGGCTTTGGGCTAAATAGCTGACTCTAGGCATCTGTATGAAAGAAAAAGAGACAAGATATATCACAAAAGAAAGGATTTACCTTTGCTATTCATAAACACCTGCAAAGTAGGCATTTCTGCCTGAGCTAGTTCTCTGGAGCTGTTTCAGAGGATCTGATTGATTCCGTCAATGGACACTAAGCTTCAATTCATGTCATCCTCAACTAGACACCTAATGTAGGTGAGGTGAGCCATGCTGCATGCTGCCTGGTTTTGCCCGTTGGTGGTCAGGGAAGCCTTGGGGAAAGCAGCTCACATTCACGTCTGCATTGCAAGCATCTGACGAGAGGGGCAGGAAATCCCATCCGGGGGAAAGACATCAGAACCAGTCATCCCAACACTTCATACGCAAGGTTTAGCTGATGCCCCTTCTCCTTATGGCTGGTGTTCCCTCACCATGTGTCTGTGCTGATTGCAATGGACTTGTTGGTCATGAATCAGGAAAGTATTTCTCCTGCATCTGCTATGTGGCAGACCCAGCTGCAAAGCTGCCAGCGGAAAAACAGCTTTGATATAGATACAAAAGATCCCTGCAAAGGCAACAGGATGGCACTACGTAGCAGCCACAAAACAGGCACTACTTTGCAGGGCTCTGTGCTTACAGAAGCCATCTAGAAAGCACAGCAGCATTACACCTTCACATCATCCTGTTCATGCATTAATTCGGGTAGGAACTGAGCAGCACAGTCAAAGGTTGAAGGGCCATCGGCATGACCAGCCATCAGAGAACTGAGCTGAGGACTGCAACCTAAAACCACAAACTGTAATGTACCTTGACCTTCAAAATCAAATCCCTCTAGCAAAAAAGTTGAACAATTTTTATCTCTAAACTGACCAGAAAGAGACTGATGACTTGTATCTACATGTCTTATAAAGAACAGATGAAAATGTATTATATCTTTGGTTGTGTCTAAATACAGAAACATAGTCCCTGGCCAAAAAAAAAAAAAGCATGCTGGAATTCACATCTTGGGGTGTAGCTTATATATAGAAATATACCTTGAGATATAGCTTAGATGAAGGAAAAAAATACTCCTGCACAGCCACCTGAGGATTTGAGAACGACCACGAAAATACGTTGTCATACAATTGACTAATTTTGAACATTGCTTCTACACACCGAAGTTGGCCCAAGAAAATAATTTTTTTGTACCAGGGCCTTTGGGCTGTCAGTTGCTGAAACCCGCAGCAGTCCTCAGCTCTAGGAAAGGAAAGGGGGACTATTCCATCATGGGACAGGACTATTTCCTTCCCCTTTCCCTCAGAAAAGATCCTTTGATGTTTTCTTTTTGAGTCAGACTGTGTGATAGATCCTTCTTGGATTTATTTTTACATTTTACCAGCTTACCCTCTGGAAATTTCTCTTTCTTGTAAAAAAAAAAATTAAAAAGAGTAATTGGGGTAGATTATACTTAGATTGGCAATTGGTTCTGAACGTTCCCAACTCTTTAACAACCTAGCTGCCCTTTGCAGGTTAAGTGGGAGCTGAGGAGGGTAAGGACAATCGATAGATAAGTGTGTTCTAGGAAAAAGGTCCAGACCTCTCTGGACAGTGGAAATTGTGCTCCATTTGTCAACTTCAGATTTTCCTGCACTTTTGTATGAAATATTTAATTCTGAGCATTACAGCACATACAGAGCTGATCATATGGGCTACAACTGTGGACTGTTATAACCTTTCAATTGTAGAGAGTGTGTTCTGGCTTTCACCGGCCATTGGGAATTTAGTGGATATGTCTTAGTTGAGTTCTGAAGTCGTTAGTTTTTTCCCAGATTCCAATGAGCCATTTGTAGCTCTGTAAAGTCATTCCCTGGCAGCCTCCGTCTAGACCAAACACTTCTATCAGGAAGCAAACCCTGACACATTAACCTTTGGTGTGTTGACTCTCTGCAAACAACAAGATTTAATAAGCTGTGAAAGAACATATTTAATTAAAAAAAAAAATAAAATAGTCAGGGCCACAGAGACTACAGGCTGCGGCAGTAAGAAGAAATCAGTGCAGGCCCAGTTCTCAAATATAGTAAATTGGTGTGATTCCAGTAAAATCAATGGTGTTGGATCAAATTATACTAGCTGTGGATCTGGACCCAAGAGGGTAAGTACATCATGGCACTACTGAATCAAAGAGAGATGACAACACTGCGAAACAGAACCAGGTATTCTCATCTCCCTTCAGAATAAAGAAAAAAGGGAAAAACAGGTCACGTCTCTGCTGCCTCTACACAGCTTCCAAAATAATCGTGGTTTACTGCTAATGCAGACTGCTGTATTTTAGCGTGGCATACTGCTGTATTTACGCATGCATGCACAGAGCACCATTTTCATCCACATTTTTCTTTTCTTTCCATTATCACAAATTAAATTATAGCCTTGATGACTCTGGATAATGCACAACGAAAATACTCTCCTTGAGCTATGATTCTAAATCCCCAAATGTATTTGTATAAATAAATTACTGAGGTATCATTCCTCTGTCATTTGATATATCAAAAATTAGAATATATTTTTTTCCTGTGTCCTCCTCTGAAGCAGGAAATAATTTTCTTTTTCCTTAGCTGTACTACAATCAAAGTTTGTAGGCATCCATTCAGTAGTTTAGCTTAATCATACTTACGCAATTACTGTCAGAGTATGACATTTTCCTTTCACCTTTACTATTCCCTAGAGATTAAGCTATCAACCCTTCAAGATCATTACAGTTGTTTACATGCAGGTAGCAAAAGGAGTCTCAAACAGCTAGAAATCTTTATCCCTGGCTGCAGCAGGAACCGAACTCTCTGTACTTGGGGGATTTTTTTTATTTTGGAGCACGGAAGCAGTATCCATACCTGAGAAATGGACTAACTAGGGGAACACAATTATTTTTCTCTGAGAAGTTTAAAACAGTAATATAGAAATGTTAATGGAAGAATACTGGGAAAGATGTTTGGTTTTTTGTAGCTGTGGTAGTAACGCACGGGTTGAATCTAACCATTACCGTAATTTATTATGGAAAACACAAAGTCTCATTTTGTGGTTCCCTCACACAGCTCACAGTGGGTTAATTCTCTGCTGATCTATTTCTTTGGGTCATTATTAATTCCCCATAAATGAAAAATAAATGGGTTTGAAGTTCAGGATGGAGCATGGCTAGGATGGGGAGAGTTGTGGATGGGAAGGAGAGCAAATGTCAGAACCCACCCCCAGGAGCTACAAACCTATTTGGATTTAATGCAGTTGGCAATGGCAGTGTTGCAGTGAAAAGAAGGTGGACCACAGCAAAGGCTGGAGACACTAAGCTGTGCCCCCAGCCTGCACCAAAATGAACAACTATTTTTCATAATTCCTTGAAGGTCCTTGCCCACTGTCTGCGTAGGTGCCATATTCCAGCCATACATTTGACAGTCATGAGACTACCTTAACAAGTCAGGAGGTTTCAAAAAAAGTTAAAAGGCCTGCAGTGAAATAAGCTTGAGCAAATATACCCACGTTCCTGAACCTCCTCTTAGCTCCAGTTACGGGTCACGTGTGCCTGGGGCAGCATCTGATTCCTCATTTTTATCATGTGTTTCTGATTCATTAGGCAGCCCCTCGTAACAAAGGGTAATTTTCCATGTTCCCTTTTGCAGACAAGAGTAGACATTGAGGGAAGGGAAGGGAAGGGAAGGGAAGGCAAGGCAAGGCAAGGCAAGGCCAAAAGGAAGATGCTTCTAACAGCTTTCCAATTTAGTAGACTGTAGAGACACAGTGGTATCTCCAGAGAGAACTTTTCTCACTGAAGATGTGTTTAAGATGAAAAGGAGTATTCTGGATAAATCTTTCACTCTGCATAAACTACAGAAGCCAAATCAACTAGAGTAAAGTCCATATTCCTGTTTTAGAGGGTAGCCCTGCCCCCCTCCCTTAAAGCAAAGCTTAAAGTTTTGCAAAGATCACAAGCCAGCCTTAGCTAGACATGAAAGACAAAAACCTGGATTTTTTTCTTAGCAAACAAGAGATGATGCAGCTCACAGGCAAAGCCTCTGTGGAACAGAAATCTCTGTTCTTGTTGGCTGTTAATCCAGGCATTAATCTGCAGTAAAGTCCCAATTTTTGAAGATAATTTGGTTTTGAACAGAATTATATTCCTTCCGTATCTGATCCTCTTGAAGTTAACGGCCCCCTTTAGCATATAACAAATTGGGAGTTTCTTAAGACTAAATCAAGAATCTTGAGAGCTTTTGTAATGGCTATGGTGAGAGCAGGGTAAAAGCTTTTTGATGCCCAGTAATGTTGTATTGTAGGCATGCACGTTAAAGATAAAATCTCCCTTTCAACTCTTAAAAATACAAGCCAGCCACAGCATTTGGATGCCGTCACCACGAGTCAGACCATCATCACAACTCAGATATGAGTTAAAATATCTGAGATGAAGTGGTATTTTGTGTGTTTTGGCTTTATGCAATTTTTCTTCCTGCTCCTCTATCATCAGTTTAAGGTAGCAGAGACATCTGCAAATTGTGGTTTTTACTCCATTCTTCTTAAGATTAGCTGGCACAATTAGGAAGATAATAATAAAATACAAATGGAGAAACTTTATCCTTTTCCTTTATTCTTCTGGAAGCTTCTGTGCTACCTTATGAAAGTACAGTAATGTGAAACTCCACAGAATCCAGCCTGCAACCTAAGACACCGAATTAAGTTTAAAAAAAAAAAAAAAAAGTAAAAATCAGTATAATGTTGATCTGTGCCATATAGCCACTTCCAGCCATAAGTTTCCTCATGCCATTACAGCACCAGGCAACATTGTTCCACAAATATCCCAGGACATGTCTTTACCTGCTAAAAAGATGGGAACCATCTGGATATCAGATAATACCTTAAACCATCCTTCCCCTCTTCAGCTGGCATACGTAGGCTGACAGAGTTGTAGCACTGAGAGAAAACTTTGCAGAAGTGACGAGTAGCTGAGGAGGAAGCCAGAGCAGCAGATGAGGCTGACAGATTTTGATGCTCCACTTTTGTTTTTACGCCAATTAAACGGTACCTTCCGCAGGTGTTCCTGCCCCTGGGGAGGCTGGGCAGAGCAGTTGCTCTAAGATTGACCAGCACAGAGGCTGTGTGGGGTTCTGAAATGTCAGGTTTCAAAAACAGCAGCTGTTTTTGCAAAGCTCACATGGCTGAAAGGAGTTGGCAGAGAGTTACAAAATCTGTCTTGTTTCTCATCCATCCCCTCACTTGGCCTTTAGAAAACAGTTCTTGCTCAGGTGAGAGATTCTTACAGACACACACACACTCTAGCAAGTCCCTGGACTTCTACACATATATTTGCTTATAAGTAGAGCTGCACAATGTTAGCCTAATTATACACCTCTTCTCTCAATTGCTGTGACAAAATACACTTTTAGTTCAGTTTTGATCTGGCCAACACCACTAACTTACAAAATGCAAGATGCAAAAGAAATCTTCATCATTTTTTAATTGGTTTCCTAAGAAAGGAAGCTTCTGCAATCCTGCTGTATGTCTGCCAGTCCCCACTATTCATTAAATATGTTGGCCAGTTTCACCCCTCATTAGACGAGAAGTATATGTTTCAAGGATATTAAGTCTGCTAATGATAGTTAGGAAGAAAGAGGAGATGGACTACAGCTGGTGTTGCAACCATAAGAATGGGATGTTCAGGATTTCAATCATAATATTTGACACCAGAGAATCTGCAGAATGGAAAAGAAACCAGGTTTTGCAAAGCCTCCTGCTAATGAAAATCCTTGTGCTTTCCTTTCTAAATCCCTTCGGCAACTATCTCAGTCTGGTGAATATTTATATAGTCAACCTTAGTGGTGTTGTTCATGCTGTATAAATATGAAGATTATTTGTTTAATTACTCTACTCCCTCCAGTTGTTAAAACTACATCAAGATACTTTTCATTTCTCAGTATATTACATCCTGCATTTCATTAAACTAAAGCAGTTACTTAATGCTTGCAATGTTCGCATTCAGGTCTTGATCTTCAGCTGGGGTAAAATTATTTCAGCATAGGCATAGAAATCAGAATTACCTGAAGAGCTCTCCCTCTTTCCATCACTATGTAATCTTCCCTTTCTTTACAATGTAGGACTAAGACTTCTATTATTATTATGGAATAATTAAAACCCAATTCAGAAAGCTGTCAAGCTTGTTTTTGAAAACATTTGGAATGAAAGTCATTAAGAAAGCCATTTTCAGAAATGTCATTAATTCCATTTCTTCCCTGAATTTATATTTTGGTTTTAAAGACAATAGCATGGCCATGTAAGTAAAAATTAACATAAATTTAATGAACTGCATTGCTTAACATAATAGAAAAGCTATCTGTTATAAAAGGATTTCTTCATTTAAAGAGAGAGGAGGTGATAGTACTGTTTTTTTAACTGCTCTTTCCAGTGACAAGAACACAGCAAACACTTCACTTGGCTGAATCAAGAAATGAAGTGATGAAGGCGTTGCTCCCTACCCATGATCCAGCAGACAACCACAACCTGTGTGCAGCTTCAGCATGTGCATAACTAGACTTTAACCATATGCCCAATAGATTTTTTTGAGCTAGAGCCACATATTCTGTTCTGCACCATTTTCAGCCCCTCCTAGCAGCTGAGCTTGAAGCACAACACAGTTCCCACTTAGAAATCTGACTAGATAATTAGTGTCTTATAGGCTTTCATTAAGAAACCCTGTATATATGAATGGCGGATAGGATTTCAAGATTTGATATTTCACACATGGAAATACAGGAGGTTAATGGACAAAAAATAATTGTTTCCAAACTCAAATTAATAGCTGTGCTAGATGGGTTGCATAATAAATAAGTGAAGCAGCAGTTTGCTCACTCTCTGATTAAAATAATTTCACCATGCCAAGGAACAGGGAGACAGGTACAGACAGCATTGCTCAGTTAATATTTACCATGAACTGTCATGTTAGAAGCATGCAATTCTTCAGATTCTTTGCACAAATGTTACTTAATTCTCTTTGACTGCAAGGACTACAATGTTCAGGTTGAGTTTCTCCCCTGGCTGTGCTATACCTAGTAAGGATTGAAGACATCCATTGTCAGCATTAAAAAGGCAGGAATACCAATGACATTCCTAGCAGAAGCAGTTAATTTAAGGAGGTTTAATTAAAGGTAGGAACCAGCACCTGTCTGTCTTACAAACTTCCAGGAGTGTCATACTCTGGGTCTCTAGAAGGCATGATAGCAAGAGCTCTTGCAATACTCAAGACATGAATCTCTGGGTTTAATTTTTAGGCTCTTATTTCTTAAGACTCTTGGATAAAGGCATGCTAAGTAAGTGCACTCATTTCCTGTTTAATTACTGCTTTTTTGGTTTCTGGCTCTGTACAATAATAAGTTAAAGAATTTGTCCTGAGGACCAAGACGTGTTTTACAAAGAGATTAAAAAGTACGGGCAAAATGATCATGAGCAATGTGTTCAGTGGATTCGGTCCAGTTCCCAAAGGACTGTAACATTGCATTAGGCAAAATATTTGTACAACTTACAAAGCACTGAACAGAAATAGAAATAACATGAACTTCCTTTGATCTTTCCTAAGGGCAAAGATAAAAGGATACAAATAAAGATATGGGAAATTTCACCTTACTGTTGCCAATACCTTGTAAGTCACAGGTTGTAGCTCCATCTTTCATGCTGGACCACGCTCATTTCCTGAGCACTCATTTGTAATAGATTTTCTCAAGACAATTTTTTAATACATTTTTTTTTCTTAAAATACAGCTAACAGGAAACAGATGGTATCTAATTCCTCCTCCAAAGTAAACAGGACAAATATTGAACCAGAATAATGACTCAATGATTTGCCTAGGTCAAGTCATTTAAGGTTGCTACTTTGGTGTTAATTGCTACTTTAATTACACTGACAAGTGAATGTAGTTTGTAAATGAGACCCCACAGGGTGATTCAGAAAAAATGTGGAGTCTGGTCTTGGTCTGCCTTTCACTTTCCATGTTATGTGCATCAAGTCACCTGAGTGCCGTGTCCCATATTTCAACAGCGAAGTGGCTAACACTTCACATCCCTTAATTTGCATCCTGTGTATCTGCTCACCTGCTCTTGTGCCTCAGACCTGGCACCATCCACAGATTAGACTAACGAGGGGTGGGACTCATCTGGCTAAATGCAGGCATGCAATGCAGGTGTCTACCTTTGGTCTAGCGACTCCTGGGTCCTTTTATAATTGAAAGAAGGCACTCTGGGGACACATGAAGCCTATGATAGGGCATAAGAATTATTCCCCCAAAAGTGCATCTGTTGGTTAGAAGGAGAGCCTGGGATGACGGGTGCAGATTCGAATGTCTACATGTCAGGTATCAAAAGCTGTGTGACACGAATCTCGTTTAAGCTAATAAACATTTTTTACCTTCATAACTGTAGGAGACTGATTTGAGATGTATCCACTTTCATGAGTGAAAGCAAAAGTACAAAGTGTATTTATGTGTTTATAAATATATATGGACACATACACAAATAGATACAGAACACATAAATTTATGTCCATATATGTAAAAGTATCTCTTATATATACACTTTCAGGGTATGTTAAAGGTTTTGTTTTCATACCAGATGCAATACCTGAGAGATTGGCAGGAAATACAGCTAGTATTCTATTGTAGATGGTGTATATATATATGAGACCTGAGGTATCTTCTAATCAACATCAGACTCAAAATCCTTGATCACACGTTATGTTCACAAGCTGTCCAGGATGTACAGCCTGACATTCAGTGCAAATTGATAATGTAAAAATTAAGTAGCTTTATTCAAGTTATACAGAAAGCAAAGTTACTTTCCTAAGATTCCATAAAGTAGAATCAATAGCCGAATTCATTTGATCAGGCACAATCTAATTTTATGCAACAAGAGCACTTTTACGTTCCAAGCATCAGAGTTAAAGTGGGCTATCCACACTGGGTATTTGGAGGCACACGGTACTCAGCCAGGCTGCAAATTATCCTTTCACATCCTTAAGTAAAATTATGGAGGTCCTTGCTATAAAAATATGCAAGCAGACACCAATGTGATGGTCATTTTAAGCAGAGATAACCTACTGTGCCTAGTTCCTGAAAATGAACAGCCAGACTGCTGGCAATTATCTCTAATTACAGCTGGTACAAAAGAGTTTTCATAATGCACTTTGGTACAATGTGCAACCTTGAAATGAGGTCCCAAGGCTGAAACATTTGTTCCCCTTTTCCATTAAGTGCATTTTAAAAAATAATAATTAGAAGATCATTCAGGAGGGAAGATAACACTCTGACATAGTCACTTAGTAAATACATAAGACTTCTTATTTGCCTGTCAAGAGGCCTGATCCCATCCCCGTGATATAATATTCACCATTATATAACCATTTCATTATCAGAACTGAAAGAAGAGAAGGAAGAAAAGTATTATTAAACCCATTTGCCAGATAAGAAAACTGCCACAAAAGGTTCTTTGCATATGCTCAGCATCAAAGCTAAGAAACTTGCCAGTCTGCAAACTCCCAGCCCAGGGGGGTGAGCTGTAGGACCCCAATAACTTTGAATCTGTCAAAAAATCTCTCTCCATATATCAGTCTCAGTTGTAGGGTTGTTTTAATTATTTTTTCAGCTTAGGATTTTGCCCTCTCCACATTGTGGTGTTTAACTGTAAAGCAAAGAGATCAATACCTCTTGATAAGATGGCAAAGGGATAATCTTCCTTCAGTGTTTGGAACATAAGTATTAAACTGGTCTTGTCAAACAGATCCTACTATAAGACCTTGCCAGATGCTTATAATTTTGTCAATCCATCAGTCATTCCAACCAGAACTTTCTGGCTTGGACTACTTTCTCAAGCTGATTCTGTTGGTGAACAACTGTTTCTGAGAAAACTTTGGGATTAAAATTCTGCCTTTTCTTAAACACTGTTGGTAGGGGACATAAGGGGAGCTGAGCTGAAAATGAAAAACGAGCCTTTATTTACGTATTGGGTAAAAACTGAGTTCTTTGGCGCCTGTCTCCTCATGTGTTCCTTATGTTACCATAGGTACCATGAAACCCTCAATATTTACTGAATCATAACATTTACATGACCCACTGCATTTACTGTTCTTGGAAGCAGGATTGCTTTGAATACTCTGCTAAATGTAATTACTGGGAACAGCAAATACCAAGATTTTTAACAGCATTCCCTGTATCTCTTTGTTCTTGGAAATGAGTTCAAATCTCCATTTGATTAGCCAAAAGAAAAGAAAGGAGAAACAGGAAAGTAAAAGTGTCAATTGTCTTTAAGTTCTCTCATCTCAGGATTCTAAGCACTTTCCAAATGAAAAAACTCATGAAAATCCCTGTGAAGCAAATGAGCTTCAGCACATCGGTCTTCGACAGTCACATAATTTGGAGGGTCTGGTTCGGCGGAGGGGTGGTTGTGCTTTGTTGCTGTCAAAATCAAAAGAAATTGGTGTCCCTTCTCACTTTCAATGATCAAAAGATTCTCTTGAGCCGTTATGTTAATTAGTCTCATAGATAGCATCGAATTGAAATAGAATATTTCATACTTGCAAAAGATCTTGAGAGCTGCAGATGAAGGTACATATATTATCACCCCCTTTTTACAGACAGGAAAGTAAAGTGACTTATTCAAAATAATACAGGAATAAACCCAGAAGTACATCTTTCAGGTCTCAGTTCAGTGCTCTAGGCACAGCCAGGCAACTTTGTTTCAAAGCACCATTCCTTAATGAGGAGAAGATACGCTCTCTGCTGTAGTTTTTAAGTTGACAGGTTAATTATTCCACAACAAACCATGTTGTAAAAAACCACGACACCAGCTATTAGGACTAAAAGGGTATTTAAAATTAATTTGATTATCCGTATGAGTACAAAACTATATAACGCAAGGCTGAGCTGAAGAAGAATAGCTTGAAGCAATGCTGGAAAAAGTGGCCCACTGAACATGATAATTTCTCATAATAGGTTTTTTAGGTTATCCCAGAGAATTATTATAGCAGTACAACAGAGCACTGTGTTTGCTTTGCTATTCATTATCACATTTTCAAACCGATGAGTGCTAGGCTATGTTCGGTCTGATCTTTGGCTTTTGTCAGCTGCAGCCCTGACACCGTAGATAGGCTGAATCTAGAGAGTTTCCTAAGTTTTATGGACAAAACCAATGCATAAGACACAATTAAAAGAACATATTTTTTTTTGCATATAACTTACTTTAGACAACTCTGAGATTGCCCCTAGGGCGCAAAACAGTAAACCTTCTTAAATGGAAAATTTTGTGGAACCGGAGGAGGTGTGTTCTTCATGTCTTGCCTCAGCGTCAGATACGTTGCCCTAGAAACACAGCAAAGCATACATTTGACAAAGGCAATCTCTCTGCTGTACAAAGAGATCAGCTGCCTCCAATGTGGTCCTGCTTGGTGTAGAGACCATACCAACAAACTTCAGGAATGTCCCACTCATCCCAGGTTGGGAAGTTTAGAAACGTTCAAATACGTGCTTTCCAAACATGTCAGGGATCAGTTCTGCTGAAGGCTGGAGAAGGCCTGGTCTATCACTGAGACAATGATGCTCAAAGAGAAGCACCAGGTATCCCCAAACAGATGGTCAGAAGATGGATCTGTGCAGTAGCTGTGGTATCAGTAGATAGAATGTCATCTCCTGGTAGCATCTGCTGCTTTTCAACCTTACGAAGGACAGTTGGAGGAGCCATTGGTCAGGCAGCTGCTATGATCACCACTTTGTAAGGAAGATTGGAAGTTCCACAAGTGGTGGTTAGAGAATATCAAGGAAGAGACTCTTCTCACTGGGCTGGAGGGAGTGAGTTTTGTAAGCTCTCTTTCTTCAAAACAACAAGTGTAATTTTACAAACGCACTGCCACCAGCGAAGGTTAGCTGTGGGTTCAGAGGAAGGCCATGCATCATGCTGTTCTAAAGTTGCCCAGATAGGGGGCATGACCCTAACAGAGCTCCCCTAAATCGGCTACCAACTATTATCCTGGTTCCTGATGAATAGGATCCTTTTTTCCTCCCCACATTCCTTGGGTCCAAGCAGGCTGCAGGACAGTAATGGTGCACCCTTCCTGGGTGCCAGCTCCCCGCTCCTGCTTCCCCATGGAATGTCTCCTCTCCCTCAAAGCTGTCTCTCTGCCAAGGGCCTGTGAAGTTTCACCTTATCTCTGAGCTCCATCCCAAGAAGTTTAGTGGGAGATACATTAAGGATGTGCATTCGGAGGACTTCAGACTTCATTCCAAGCCTAATTACTTTCGTTTAAGTAGTATAATAGATATGTTAATTTATTCCAGGAACACGTATTGTCCTGCCTCACATTCTCCACCAGTACGGGCAGTTCTTCAGGCAACTTTCAACCTGTTTTCTCCTCTGAACCAACCTTCCTCTTCCTCTCCTTCTTTTTCCCTGTTTCAAGTAAATTTTGATTGTTTGCTCTGCTTCCCTTAAAAAAGTTCTCTTTTAAGGCTCTTTTCTGCAGAGTGCTCTCTGCACAGCGACTGACAAGAAACTTTTCCTTTTACAATCTCCAGTCATACACTCGGGTGACTCCCTGATTAGCCACCTTAGGTGGTCAAAATACCCTTTCAATTATGTGTTGCTAAGTTACCAAAGGTGAGATCTAGCTATTGTAGCGTGGGCTCCTAAAAGGCAGATATCTAATTCGGAGCTGATCATTCTTGTCACCCTTTTAATCAATGAAAGGAGATGCATAAGATATCTAAAAGTCTAGTGGTGTCTATCTTGGATACTTAGGTTAGCATGAACTGCATTATTCTCTGTTGGTGACTATTTAACTGTAAGATGAGCCTATCATGCTAACTTGAATGTTTAGTTTTTGTACAAGGTTATAATAATCCTTCGCCAGTATTATGACTCAGAGCTGGGGGGAACGCATCTCCCGGAGATGAGCCCATGTCCTGTTCCAGGTCTTTCAGCGCAATGATTTTGATTATAGTTTCTAGCACCAGTATCAGGAAAAAAAATAATATGGAAGGATTACTAAAGATTCATTCACAGGGCACTTTAATTAGAAATTCTGAAAGAACAAAGTGTCTGTTGAATCACTGTGATAATGCTAATACATGTATAACGAAAATAACTATGTTTCTATGATAACCGACTGCTGACAGGCTTACTTGTTAATTTACTTTGCAGGGAAAAAAATAGTCAGTAAACACTTGATATTAGAATTTTCTTTGGTTCTTTGGCTTCCTGACAGTTTCGAGACACAGCCAAAGGGAAATTATGGTCTGCTCTGGAAATACATTTTCGGAGTGTAGACATCGGCAAGTCCCTTAGCCTCTGAACTGCAGAATTCAAAAAATACATAACTGCTTTCCTTGTGTAAAAAGACATACTAGCTTTCCTAAACGTCTGATTGTCAGAAGCTGAAAGAACACATCAAGACAAGGGCAAGGTTATTTCTGTCATGTTTCTTTTAAACTTTGTCAGAGATAATGCTGAGTTAGGCAGAACTTCCATCTGACCAGAGCAAATAGCCATACAGTGCCTCAAATAAGCCATTAAACACAGGTGGCAGTAACAAATGCCATCAAAAACCTTTAGTCATTTTGTGACAGTCAGGGAGTGAGGACGAGATATGACTAATGCAGTGGTCAAAAACTCTGACAGTCTTCACATACATTTTCTACTGATACAGAATTTTCACTCCCCTTTTCTAAGAACATTACAGAGAAACATTAATGCTAAGAGTTAAGGGTATACACAAGGGGCTGACAACTGTCTTATGACATCTTTAAATATCACATATCACATATAATATAATAAAAAAAAATTCATAGGGATTTAGGTTTGGTGAACTGAAAATGAATCTCTGTATTTAATAGCAAAGTAACAATACACATCCCTTGTCGTAATTTTTTATGATCTAATAGAAAAAATGGATAAAGGTCTGAAGTAAGACCATACCATGCCATTATTTGCCAGTGCTTCAAAATTTTACCAAACATCTTATTGTTTTTTTTATCCAAGCAGACTATTTCTTATTTTCACCTGTGGTGAGATTCTGCTGGCAGTAAATGGTCTGTGAAGTACAGTAGCACTCCAACTTGTCTTGTGCAGTGTTTTTCAGAATTGCACAAAAGCAAAGTGGAAAAAAAAAAAAGCTTTCAACACCAGGTGTTCAAAGGTTAAAAAGCACCTGCCAGGGACTTGACAGGTTGCAGACACCTAAATGCTTTTCAGAATATGAATTTCTGTCAGCCACCACCACAAGAATGACAGGTGCTAAGAAGGCACAACAGTCCTGAAGCAGGCAGTGACATTTGGTCAGCTGGACCACTCTCTAGACTTTCCTAATCAGGGTGCAGGTTTAATTACCCATATAGCTGGGCAACAGCTTTTGGGACTAGGACAGCTGAGATATCCACACATTGCTGGCAGATGTGGCACCGCAGCTATGGAAGATCCACGTCTTCTTGAAACTAAAGTGAAGTTCAGGCATGATACCCTATGGTATTGCAAACAGACACAAAGGCGTGGGCAACTAAACCAGTTCTAGATGGCTACTGAGCATGAAGAGAACTGAAACACACACCTCACATGTGAGTACCTGAATGTTTAGTTAAATTCAGTTGCTTTAATCTTTGGCTAAATCCCACTCCACCTGTTGTGCCCTTAGGTAGAGTCAAGCAGGCAGATCCAAGCATAACACACTCTATAGCTCCCAAGGCTGGATGTTTTGTTTTGTTTTTTTTTTTGCATAAAGCAACTTTGTTATTTCAGTGACATGCATGGCAAATAAGAAAGACAATACTTGTGCCTCCCAAAGAAGCCTGTGTGAATATCACCCATTTTCTACAGCGCTGCTAAAAGACATTCATCTATTGTGGAGGTGCCTATGTATGGTGACCGGGGTAAACAAAACAACCCAAACAAACACAAAAACAGTCCCTGCCTTGTAGCAGAGAGGCGACACGGACAGAATTGCAATCAAACAGCAGCTGTAGTAGAGATCTTACCACAGAAAACCCGGCAAAGCCACAGGGAGGGTGGTGGAGCAAAGTTAATCCTATTATAAATTGGCTTGTGCTTCCTGCTCTGAATGCTTGGGCTACCCTCTTTGTTTCTAGAAAACATGATTTGGGAAGTTTAGCCTGCACAAACAACTAAGTCAACAAGTCCTGTGGCTGCAGGAAAGAAACAAGACAGCTCTGGTTTGTACCGATTCATGGCTATTTATTCAAGGTTTAAAGGTATGGTCATAGATCACTGGAATCTAAATTCCTCTTTGAAAAGATAAACCTTGAGTTAATTGGTTGATTAAGGTGCTCCTTTTTAGCATCTGTCAGTGAATCATGGCTTAGTACATTAGCTATATGTGAAACATACATCAGAACCACAGACTCCAGTCTCATAAGAAAATAGGTCCTGGTGCTCATAGATCTTACTCCTACATATCATCTGGTTAAAAGATTACTTGAACTACCTAACTCATAGCAAAAGCAAATAAACCTTAAAAACAAGCGAGGGTAGTTTATCACATTTGCGCCTGGCTAGAGTCAAACACATTTAAGGTGCAAAGTCTGCATTCTATTGTGCCAATGATTACATTTGACTTTTTTTTTTTTTTTTTTTAATTAAAGTATATTTACTTCACCTGTCTGACATATGTAGCTGACTTACATCTGGTTGGCAGCCTGTCACAAATGGTGTTCCCCAGGGCTCAGTATTGGGGCCAATTCTGTTTAATACCTTTATCAATGATCTGGACAAGGAGGTTGAGGGCACCCTCAATAAGTTTGCAGATGACACCAAGCTGGGTGGGAGTGCTGATGTGCTGGGTGGCAGGGGGGTCTGGGCAGGCTGGGTTGATAGGACAAGAGGAAATGGCCTCAAGTTGCCCCAGGGAGGTTTAGATTGGGGATTGGGAAAAATGTCTTCACTGAAAGGATGGTCAAGCATTGGAACAGGCTGCCCAGGGAGGTGGTGGAATCACCATCTCTGGAAGTGTTTAAAAAACGTATAGATGTGGTGCTTAGGCGGACTTGGCAGTGCTTGGTTAACAGTTGGACTTGATGATCTTAAAGGTCTTTTACAGCCTAAATGATTCATTGATTCTATGACTCTATGACTTCAAAAAAGAATACGTCTACCTGTTTCACATAGATCTTAGGTTGCTTAATAGTTGTCAATGACATTCTGGAACATTCAGATCAAAGACCTTGCCCGCATATATATAGTTGTATAAATACTGTACATGCTTTTAGGTAATAAAGAGGTAGTCTATGGCTTAACCCATACGCAACAGACACAAATGCTTAGCCACGAGCAGGTGTGTTAATCCTGATTTATAGAACAGACTTTTAGGTTTTCAACCAAGTGCAAGTGTACTTGTTAAAGTAGAACACAGTGGTTGCTGCCAGGAAACCTAGAAACCTAAAACAGGAGGGCAAGGTATGAGATATGAGCATTCAATCACAGTGCACTTCTGTTTGCCTATAGATCATCTGGTATAAAGCCTCCAAAATGGAGGATAATGAATTCTGGTCATCACTCGAGCACTTGATACCTCAAAGATACTTAGGGGCTTCCACGTCTTTTACTTTCATAGTAGGCACCAATCCTCCAGGGATAAATGGCTGAACATACGTATTGCTTAGCTGCTTTGCTATGCCTCCCTCCAGTCCTGTGGAGACTTAAGGGCATCTTTCAGGCACAGCCTGCGGGGTGATTTGAAGGTGCAAAGACATCAGATACTGATCTGTGGATCAGCAGAGGAGAAATGGTTAGCTTTATTTTTGACCAATCCACTACATTACCTCCTGTATTTGGAGTTTGTCTCACCAAATGTGAATTCCGTGTGAGATGGCTTGTCCTATTCAGGTGATTACTAGGAAAACTGTTGTTTACTCTCTATGTTCCTTATATCAGCGGAAAAACCTTTCAGAGAGGAATTTTTGAATGATTCTAAGGGCAAAGAATTGATCATCTCCTTGTCTCTAAATGGCAGTGGATGAGTTTCCATCCTACAGCTGGAAGCTCACACACCACACGCACCATGTAGTTGGGTGGGGAGAGCTACTGAGATCACTTTAGTCAGCCTCAGCATCAATAAATGCATGTCACATGAATTTTCTTAAGAAAACCCAATAATAATAATAGTAGCTAAAGCTTGGGTACTTTATACATGTCTGACAATTCTATTCTTCCCTTAGAAAGTTGTGAACATTTAAAAAAAAAAAAGGTCTTTGCTCTTCAGCATAGCTTTAATAAGACCGTTTTATATTAGGTGAATATTAAGTAATTGCTAAATGAGATCTTCAGGCATGATAAGTAAATAAGAGCTTAATCTAGTTGCTATATAATTATCTTAAATTTATACATGCAGCAATATGCAATTAAAACTATTCTTGCAGTATAAAAATAGGAATTAAAACATGAGAGCCACAGCTATCCTTAGATAAAAATGATTCACCATTAACCTGTTTTATATATTAATTTCTGCAGACTTTAATGAACTTCAGTCAATGCTTAGACATCGAATGAGAAAAGCAAACATTTCTGAGTCTTGACGTAAACTGTATTGGGAAAAACTCCCTCAGGCCAGATTTCAAAGTCTTAAATGAATCACTGAATTAAGTGAATAGTAGACATCTACATCCCTACTGTCTTGGGGTACACTCTACACCCAAGGGAAGGAGAAATATGTCTCCTGAAGTGATTCAGTGTACCTATTCAGGTACCTAACCCGTACTGTAGAGTAAAAAAGGACTTGGGGAGAATACAAACAATTAATGTCAACAATTCTTTTCAATGTCCAGTATTGCCTGGAGTGTCTGTAGGCTGAACCGACCGTCTACTGACTGCAAATATTTAAGGAAGCCACACTCAAAAGTAATGTCTGCAAATATCTGATTAGCTGGGATGAACATTTTAATTCTGGAGAGGCTTAGTATATTTGAATTGTATTCTAGAAGTGTGGCTGAATTCAGAAAGGAATTTCTAGATCACAAACTCTAGATCTGAATGGAAAAACATTTCAGATCTGCATAAGGACCTGCCAGCATGCATTCTGGGTTTTGGTTTTTTTCTGACAAAATATCTATTATTTCTAACAAATACCTGTGACCTCTTTTGCGTTATGTTCTACTGTGATTCATGAGTTTTATTGACATATGTGTCAGGATTTGATGTTTCAGTTCTGCACTAGTTTTCAACAATTAGAAATTATCAGGAGGTATCTTAAAGGAACTGGTGAATGTGAGTATCTTTTTGTCCACACTATAAAACTCACATCAAAACCACTGATTTTTTACCAAGCGTGAAATACATCAGATTTGGGTGATTCTCCATGTAGCAATGAGATTTGATATACAGAGACTGACATGGAACGGTTGAAGTTGTCAGGGACTTCTGGAAAACACCCAGTCCAACCTGTCTTCTCAGAGAAAGAACAACTACAGCAGGTTGCCCAGGATTGCATCCAGCTGGATTTTTAATATCTCCAGGGATGGAGACTACACAACCTCTCTGGGCAACCTGTTCCTGTGCTTGAACCCTCTGAGAGTAAGTATTTTATGGAAAAAAAGTTCAAGTAGGATTTCCTCTGCTTCAGACTGCATCTGCTACCTCCTGTCCTTTCACTTGGTGCTACTGAGAGTACCTTGGATATATTTTCTCTGCTTCCTCCCAGTCAGGTATGTATACACATGGATAAGATCTCACCCCAGCCCTCTCCATGCTGAACTATCCCAGCTCTCTCAGTCTCTCCTTGTGAGACAGATGCTTTAGCCGTCTCTGTGGAATTGCAGTGGGCTCCCTCTGGTATGTCCATCCCTCTCTTGCACCGGGTAGCCCAGCACTGGATACATCCCTCCAGATCTGCCTCACTGGGGCCGAGCAGAGGGGAAGGATCACCTCCCTCAGCCTGCTGCTGATGCCATTCATAATGCAGGCCAAGAGTGTTTTAATTTGCTTTGCTCTGAAGACACACTGCTGTTTCATGTCAACTTGGTGTCCACTAGGTGTCCATTAGCCCACCAGTCCCCAGCCTGTACTGGTGTCTTGGCTTATTTCTCCTCAGGTGGAGGACTGGTATTTCATTTTTTGACCTTAATGAGATTCATCTCTGGCCATCTCCCCAGACCAGCAGGGTCCCTCTGACCGGCAGAACAACCATCTGGTCAACCACTTCTCCTGACGTTTCACCATCTCCAAACTTGTGGAGGGTGCACTCTCTCCCATCATCTGTCAGTAATAAAAATACTGCACGGTATTGATCCCGGTATCGGCACCAGTCCTACAGCATTATTGACTTGCCTCCTGCTGAACTTCATGCTGCTGATCACAACCCTTTGATCTCAGCAATTCAGCCAGTTTTCAATCCACCTCACTGCTCATTTATCTTACACGTTCATATGATCATACTCCATGTATCACTGTTTCCTGATTTGCTTGTGGACCTGCTTAGCTGCCCCAACAGTCACATATAGAGAAAATATGTTAATCCAGACTTTGAATGGCTAAAGATGTACACAGTGATCCCAGGGCCAGAAATACACTGGCTCCTGTTGAGCATTTGAGGTACCGTAGCTAGCTGTGACTTACTCTGAGTCAGCCTGCCAGTCACAGTAGTGCAGCTGATGCTAGGATTCATCTAATTTAATTTTAGCTGCCAAAAAGTTAGCTGTCTATTCTAAGCCAGTCTTTTAGGCTGACTCTGTTGTCAACACACACAGACAAGTATCCCCAGAGGGCAATTCATCCAACCTCTCTTTGCATCGACTCCAGAGAGAACATAATGAATGGCTTAGATTAGATGCCTAATTATTAGATGGTGAAGGTTAGGGAAGATGAATCCCATCAGAAAAAAACAGGTTGTAGGAAACATTATGCAGGCTCTGTGCCAGCTGAGGACTCCTCTGTGCAGTGACACCTGGCAATATTCCAGCTCTTTTTCTCTTCCAAGCAGCATGCAAAGGAAGAAGCAGAAGACGGGAACAACTTGACTTCTACAGTCCTCAGGCAGTATTTTTTTTTTTTTTTTTTTCCTCTGCTTGTCCCTATGGTGAATTGAGAAGAAGGGAGTACTCTTTGGAGTGGCACGGAGTGAGTAAGCTGCGGTCAGTGTGCCCAGGCTGATTTGTTCTTCCCCATGCTGCTATTTTCTTGCACTGCCTGTTCTGCTGGTTTCTTGCAAGGAGACAGACTGCGCTCTCCTGCTCTAACACTAACAGGCGTTTGTGGTGTTGAAAGAGCATGCAGAGGATATCCATGGAAAGAAGTGAATGCAAGTCCAGTTTCTGTATAAACAGCACAAGCAGGCTGCCTTAGGATTCCAGGGTAAATAAAATCTACATCTTCTTGCATGTCCATGCTGTGTTAACAAACAAGTAATCAGAAACTGAGCCATTGAGACCGATATCTGAAATGTGGTCCGTGCTATGATTACTGCGTGAGCAGATTCTTTCCATCGACTTTGGTTTCACTCTCCAAAATAAGGCCTTTTAGTTTTGTTTCCAGATCCACAACCCTTCTTTGTAATGTCCAAAGTGAACGAGATTCAATTCCTTCTTCAGCTAGTGTCCTAGCCTTGGTGTGATGTTGGTTTACCTTTTTAACTTCAATGTAACAATGACAATACCAAAAAAAAAAAAAAAAAAAAAATTCCTACTGCAGCTACAATTGTGAGGCATTATAAAGAAATTTAAATAAGGGATGAAAAATCCCTAGACTGAAATACAAATTAAAACCAGACTAAAGTAAAAAATAGACTAAGGGAAGAAACACTTGATGTGCTAGCATGTTCTGAAGAGATGTTTGGTTTTGTCACCAGGTGTCCATCAATCTTGTCTTCTGTCACCCACAGTAAGACCAGCCTTCACACAGATAATAAGAAAGTCTGGAAACAAAAAATTACATTTTAGGATCTGCTGTTAGATCCAAAAGCCACTGAGCCAGAGAAGAAGGCAGGGATGAAGCTACAGAGCAAGAGACCAAAAGGGCCGTTCCTTAAAGCTTCCATCTTTTCTTCCAGACCGGTTCTCTTGAAAGATTTAGCGGAGCTGAAGGACTTTGTTGAAGGAATAGCGGTCACACCCCATAATCCTGATACTTCATGATTCCTACAAGCCCTCATGGCCCTGTTTTCTCTGATCACAAGTATCATCCATGATTTTCACTACCACAATAGAACTGCATGGCTAACCAGGCTTTCTTTCATTGGTACTAGAGAGTTACTAATAGGCAAAAAAATGATGTATACCATACAGATGTGTAGTAAGAGACCATGCCCATCCTGAAGAGTTTTCAGTTTACATTGTGTATTTCCTATTTAAACTGTCACCTTCCAGTTTGTAAAACATTTCAATGTTAACTATAATGTTTTCACCCAGAGGCGCTGGGTTTCCTGCAACTGTTTAATACATAAAAAATTCATCCTCACTAATGTGCATTCAGGTGGGAAACTTCAGTTGTTTGAAAATTAAATATGTAAGTCTAAAGCAGTAATTTAGGCTTCCTTCACAAGGAGAGGAGAGGTAAAGGGGGCAGGATTAATTTGCCTAAATGTGGGGTTCCTTTCACCATTGGAGATGTCTTGTGTCAAAGACTTCCATGCAGCGCTGAGATGTGACTGAGAACTTTTGGAAGACACAGGCTGTTTTGGAATAGCACCTGGAAACTAGAAACGATACCCCACAATGCCTAAAATGACTTTGGTTCAGTCCTCAGAAGGTTTATACCTACAGTGGTAGTTTGTGAAAGTGGGCATTTTGGAGTCACTGTGAAATCTTGTTAAGTCTTCACAGTGTTCTTAGTGCTGAGCCTTGTCAGATGGGTGTATTAGGTGTACATAACCCTAGAGCTGGTAAGAAAATGAGTTTTCATAGTACAGAAAGTTGTAACATTTCAAACTTTTAATTCTGTTGAGAAAAAAAGTGTTGAGTTTCTAGGAAGGTGATTTTTTAATTTTTTTTTTAAATTCTTTTTTTATTTTTTCTGTGGGTTGAGCAGGCTGCCAAAGTTCAGTAGCTTCTACCTTCTTCCAGACCACCTGAGTCAGCTTCAGGGATCTCCTTGAAAAGGGTGATCAGCGACCTGGTTGTCTCCCTCCCTTTCAGATCCCTGCAGCCTGATGGAGATGCCTCTTGCTGGCCTCCCCTGAATACACTTCAGCAAATGGGTGACTTATCCAGTAATTTTGTTATTTGGTTTCCTGCTGGATGTAAGGCATTTCTTCCCACACTTGTTTGTAGAAGTCATTCCCAAATCATTTGTAGTACTTCTCAGTGATAACTTGTGTGGACTTTTTCAAGTCCTTGTTCTGCACATTTCCCACACAGCCTGCAGCCAGATTAAGAGTCCTGTCATAACATTGGTTAAGATTACAGTACTTTAATAGTATCACATATCAAACATTTATAACGTTGTTTACAATGCTAATATCTTCACAAGACAAACTTATCTCTCACAATTATCAAAAGACGTTTCCCCAGAGGAATTTTTCCTTAGCTGACAATGCATGCTTGGGTGAGAAAAGCAAATCCACTAAGTCTTTTTCATTGAAGTTAGATAAATAAGTACTCAAAGATGTACAAAGAGAGAGAAGCCTCTTAACTTTCAGTCTACATGCCTTTGCTTTGAAGAGTACTTACATGGTATCAAGGCAATTTTCAGCAATGGTTTGATGCATTAATCACAGAAAGATTTGTGATCGCAAACAAACCTATTATTTCAGTCCCATGACATTTTGAAAAGTGGGTGTCAGATACAGAACCTTCAGTTTTCAAAATTAATTTTAGATTACTTTAAATCAGAGAGGTGGAAAAGGAGAGAAAGCAAGTATATTTATGGTATGCTTCAGTAAATGGACTTAAAAACTCAATAGGCCTTAAATTCAGTGGAAAACATACTAGGAAATGGCACCAAAAATGCTGCCAATTTTACATGCTCACATAAAGTCCTGTTTCCACTGAAGTTTATGCAAGTTTAAACACTGGTCTTCCAAGTTTTCCTTTTGGTTTCTGCTTATCCCAGCCTTAACTGCCCAGAGCACAGGGGCACAGACCAAGTAACGCTCCACGCGTTAGTCTCGTCTTGCCTTCATATAGGAGAATGTCTCAACAGTTCTTTGTGATGCTAGAACATACACTGAAAACAATATTTCATCATCCTAGAATCACAGAATAATTTAGGTCAGAAAAGACATCTGGAGGTCAACTAGTACAACCCTCTGCTCAGAGGAGGACTAATCAGACCGGATTACTCGGGGACATACCCAGTTGAGTAGTCTTGAACACCTCCAAGGATGTGGATTCCACAGTCTCTCTATGGAGCCTGTGTTTGACAATTCTTATTGTAAAAAAACCAAACAAAACCAAAAAACCCAACCAAAAAAAAACCACAACCCAACAACAACAAAAATATCTAAACCTAACCCCTCCACCTAACACCTTAATATCCAGTTGGCATTCCCCATGCTCCAACATCTATCCATCGCCTCTTTTCTTTTTGCCATTTACCTCCAAGAACAGCCTGGTTCTGCTGTCGCTGCAGTCTCCAGTCGGGTAGCTGCAGAAAGCAGTATGTCCCTCCTCTGCTCGCTTTCCTCTAGGCTTCAGTTTACTCTGGGAAACTCTAGAACCAGTTGGTTGCTGCTGGGGGGACAAGGTGGTTGTCTTTGCTGAGGAACCTTCCTGCTCACTATTGGTGAGGAAAATGTGATGTTCATACTTGAACATCTGTTGATTTTAATTAGTCCTTCTGTATGGTTACTGGGTGGATGTGCCGAATAACTTAAAATTCCCCTACTTACCACCCAATTCTTGAAGGGTCAAGGAAAAGTTATGTCTTGCAGTGATAATAATTCTGTCTGAAACTGTAATATAATCCCATCATTTTCATATTTGAAACTGTCTCACCTAGCCAAAGCAACATAGGCATTAGTGGTAATCCTTCTTCCTTCGGCACCAACTACAGTGAGTATTTAAACCCTACTTCACAGTTTCACATGAAAAACAGCTGCTATAAACAGTGTGAAGGAAACCTTTCCTGACTTGCTTAAGAGCTCCTTTAACTCTTTAAAAGGAGTAAAAGTTCCCAAGATCCCTATAAAAATATGAATGAATACATCAAAACTGTTCCAGAAGCAGTAATGCTCACTCCAAACTTCATTCGCCTGTAGGCTGGTCATCAGTCTAATCTTTGCTGGTTATACAAAAATGTCTGTGGTCAAAGCATAAATAAGAAATCAACAGTGATTTAAAACCAGTTAGCAATATTTATACATATTTTGGTCTAGCACTGGAATCATTGCCCTATACTCTGCTACGACTGCAGGGAAAGGTTAATTGTTCTAACTGACCAAGAGAAGATAACACCGTTCTGGGCTAGTTCATAGTTTTATGAGTCAGAATCGATGGATGAGATGGTAGTTACACATAAGTTCAGGTGCCAGTTCAGGTGCTGTGCACTGTACCTGCCTGACATCTCGCTGTGACTGAAGAAGTTTGTGGTCATCCTCTAAATCCTGTATCATATGTACCAGCAGTGGGTAAAATGCCTTGTATATCCCAAAGTATTTCAAATGACCAAGGGTACTTCTGTTGAGGTAGCTGTACTCCACCTAGTTAATCTGTCCTGAACAATTGAGGAGGTTATACCTTGTCTAACATGCACATATTTGCATTTAGTACTCCGAGTTACAAAAACAGGCGAGAAGCCGGCATTTTTAAGGTAGAAGTCATCTGACATTTCAGCAGAGGGATTCAGCTACAGATTAGGACACTTCAATTTATTTTTTTGTCTCTATGTACATGCCTGCCTCTGAGCTGTCCATGATAAAGGGACAACAGAGTTTAGAAAGCTATACCATTCTCCTCAACTAGACATTTAGGTATCTGTGACAGGCTGTGCAAACCCCATGCTGTTAGAGGTCAGAGTGAAACAAGCATTTTGGGAGAGCAGCTCATCTGATCTCTTAGATGCCTGCTCTGAGATGAGCTGACCAGCCATCTGGAGGGTACCTGTTCCTCCTACTGCCTGTAAATGATGGACCAGTTCAGAAACAGATGAGCAATTTTTGGACATCTGAAATGAGATTAATTCAATTTCTAGAGCAATTCAGTTCAATTCAGTAGTGCAGGAAATAGGCCTTAGGGCTACATCTACGACCATTTTTTGGCTTTTTAAAGGAGAAGGATAATAACAACGCTTTGGAGTATGCCAGTTTCAGTGAGCACTTCAAATGGTGGACAAATACATTTTAAAAGCCAAGTCACGTGAGACCTGTGAAGTGAAAGAAACACTTTTGTGCTATCGATGACCACACAAAAACCTATGATACAACAACTCATCAGTGAACGGGACCCTAATGTCCTTTTAAAGTCACACTGACATGAAAATAAACAGCAACACTAATAGCTGCTTCTTGTCAAGTGAGTTATTCTTACCTGGTCACATGAACATATATTCAAATATGTACCAATTTTAATTTATTCTCTAAATACAGTAGAAACCCAAACCTCCAGTTCCCTTCTGCATTTTTTCCTTTGAAAAGCATAGTTCAGTCACTAACTCAAATAAACTGATTTGCTTCTGTTTAAAATTTGTAAGTTTGGGCTACACAACACTTCAGTTGCTTGACTTAAACTGGTGTTTAATGAGTTGTAAAGCAGAACTGTGTAATATATAAAATATATATAAAAATATAAAGAGTAGGTGTTTTCCTCAGTTACCCAGATTCCCTGCACACTCATTCATAAAAACAAAACCAACCCCAAACCAAAACAAAGTACCTACAGAACATTACAGAACATAATCCACTTCATGCTTTGCTAAACTAAATGTTTAACTAAATCATTTTAGACTAGTGAACAACTGCAGATGTCTATTTCTCCATATAGACCAAAATAATCCGAGGGTAGTTAATGTAGAGATGTAAATGCAGGTGTCTAAAGCTCAATAAGATATTCCCATCCTGACAGATCTGCATAGGGTCTCACAGACTCAGAGCAGCTGATTACCATCATAACTTCCCTCTGAAACAGAGAAGAATTCTGCTGAGAAAAGGTTCAGCTGCCAATATAAACCAGTCCAAAACGGCATCACTGCAAGGACTGAGTGAGGACCTGGGGGCAGAGTGGTTGCAGGTTGTCACCACCTGCAGCGGGAGGTATGTGTATGAGCCAGAAACTTCTCCTCTTTCATGCCCTAAGACCCACTTTCCATACACGACTGAGGACAGACTTGTGACTTTCTTCAGTGACTGCAAGATAAGTCAATAATTGTCTAAACCCAGAATCTGCCAACCATTAAGGTAGATGAGATCAGGCAAAACAAAATCTTCCTTACTCCTATCCCAAGCACAGAATCTTAGAATCAAAATTGTTTGGGTCATAAGGGACCTTTAAAGATCGTCGAGCCAACTGCCCTGCCACAGTCAGGGACATCTTACACCAGATCAGCTTGTTGGTTAGTTCAGGGTTGCACCCCTGACATGCTCTTGCCTTCTCTAAGTGGTGACCCAAAATAATCTTTGTCTGGACTTTCTTACCACCCCAGTCCCTGCTTTCAAACTCTTGTCATACAGCCCAGCTGGGGTTCTGGCCTTGCAGAAGACCTTTCTGTAAAAAAAGTTGAGCGCTCCATGTAGTAACTCCTCCACGAAGATCAGATCATCAGCATGCGAAAATCAGCATGTCTTCTTTTTGACAGAAAAAAAGCCATTTTACCCCTGCTGAGTAAGATCAGACCCAAAGGGCCTACCTAACTCAGAATATTAATGTCAAACACCAGGATGTTTCATACACAACGGTTTGTCAAGCAGTCTGAGAGAGCTTCAGTTGGAACGCAAAGAGAAGTGCAGAGCATGAGTCTTCTGTAAATAAGCTCAGGTGTCCTTCAATGTTTCCAAATATTTCTGAACTGTAACTAAATTGCAGTAAATTTCAAGTATTCAGGAAGCCCTCCAAGCAAGGCAAATTTTTACATGGGCTTGAAGTTTAGTGGAAATATGTTGAGTATCTGTGGGTGATGCTATGTGAATGCACAGTGTTGAAACATTCATTTTGCACCTCCTTTATCGGTACAGTAAAGGTGACTGCCACCTTAAAAAAAACGCTTAAGTTTTCAATTAACCTATTCAGGAGATAAAAATCTGAAGTGTCTATCAAGTGAATCAGTTTTCCTAAGCAATTTTTAACCAGTGATCGTTAGCAAAAGCTAATAATCAGCAAAGAGCAACCACAGATCTCAGTCCTTCCCCTATTGTCGCCTTCATGACAGAATTTTTGATTCTGCTTTATCCCTGTTGTACGATTCATAGTTATATTTATGTAAAGCATTAATTTCTTTTGCGTGTTTGAATTGCTTAGCTTACCTTATTGGCATTGCCAAATGAAAATCTTGGAAAGAAATGGGACACAAAATTAATAATATCAGAGGACAACAGTGCAGAACGTTAATGCTGTACATTTCTCTGGATTATGCTTCAATGTAGCTCGCAGTCTGCTATTCAGAAAAAAAGCAAAATTTGAAAACTTGAAAAAAGCCTCTCATGAAGTGATGTGGTTTGTAGTCACTTGTCACAATAACAAAGTGAACAATAGTTGTGCCCTGAAAAGATAAACATTCTGTTCCTAAAGAGCATGAGTTGCCGTTTAACTTTAAAATAAGACAAATTTAGACAACTATATAGCATGATGTGTTGTACTGTGCACTGTAGGTACAGTTGCAAGGAACGTTCAAGTCTTCCCCGAACATGTATCTTCTTATCTCATTCTCCAACCTCATCTCTGCTGCATCAGGGAAGGACACACTTCAAGGTGCTTAGTCTGTTCACGTACAAGGCAAGGAGATACAGCAGGGTGAAAGGGCAGGAGTATTATTTCCCACAAACGTGAAGTCTTTAGGGCTGTCGGTTGAGTTCTTTATTTGTGTTGAAAGGAGTTTGGGGTGAGTGGCTCAGTGTTAGGTGCCTGGTGTTGGCCAAGATTATTCTCATCCTTTGTGAAATATAAGTGAGAGACATGAGCCTACAGCTGGCCGGAGCATGCCACCACATCTTCATCTTTTCGTGGAAGAAGCACCATTGTGATTTTTCCAGAAATAAACAGATTTTGTGAATTTACAAGGAAAATATCCCATAGCTGAAGGAGATTGGTACTGACACATGCTACCAGCGGTGCTGGGAACATTACAAGTATCTGTGAGCTCAGTGAGGAACAGCAAACAGAAGCAAGCGTGTCCAATGAAGTGCATAATAGCAGATTGTAGCTGGGGAAAAGCAGGTGTGGACACATATGAGCAACTCACAGGAGTTCTGCTGAGGTTCTCCATCCCTGCTTTCTGTTTGTAAAACCTTTCTGTTTGCCCTGCACAGACCAGAATCTACCCTGGCATCTAATTCCTCAGAAAGCTTTTGGCAGTACAGCTCTTTCCCACTGTCTTTCTTCCCTTGTGTTTCTTAACATCTCTGGAGGCAGGGATACAGCTGGCTGCTAAAGAGACCAAACTGAAGGGAGAAGATATGAGCAAGAAAATGTCACAGAAACCCTTGACAATTATGTTAGTAAGAATCAGATTTTGGAAAGCCAACAGGAAGACCGTTGACTCATACGAGTCGTTACGCTGAAGAGCCAACATAACAGCAAACAACATCAACCACGGAACAGGTGGACTGATTACCCAAATTAGGAGCTAAATTGTAATTTTCCCGATTTTTCATACATTAACCTTTGTCCCTAAGCATAATTAATCTCTAACCTACTTCACCTCTCTTTGGCTGGCTCATAATAAATCTTTGGCTTGCTGTCTAGCTGAGGGACACATGTACATGTCCAGTTATCCCAACTCCTCTGCAATACACGTGCATGCTGCCAGCGCTTCTTCCACAGCACACCGGGCAGCTAACTGGGCAGCTAGTGAGCTTACGGTGAGACATGCAGGGAGTGATCTTGCTGATCAGTTCTCTACATCTATACTGAGATGAGAGCAATCACACACCTAGAAATCACTGATGATGCTGATCAGTCCTTTACTGACTAACAGTAAAGTCGGTAACTTTAGATTCCTATACAGATTTCTATATAGGATTCTATATATTCCTACACCGGAATCTACTGTATACATATCTGAGATAGGGACATCTACATTGTCAGGGGAACCCCAGTCTTGATGTGGTCCCATAGCAGCAATGAGTAAGCTGGATCTTCAGCAATAAGCACTGGTACAGGCACTTGGAGCAGGCTTTCAGCAGACATGTGGTAGAAAGCTGGCACACGGTTCAGAATGCCATCAATGGTATTCAGCCTTGTGAAGATGTGAAGAGCAGCAGCGTTCTCAGCACACCGGCAAAAGAAAAGCAACCTTCTACAGGCTCAAAAAAATTGTTACGGGTAGCCGTATTCTTAAGTTTGATGTCCTACATTTTCCTGGTCTTGCTTGCACATCTTTTGGGCATGGCTGCTAGCTTTAAGAGCATGGCAGTGTTTTGTTGAATGTTCAACGAACAATCTTTTGGTCAGATGCTTCATTTATTTAGAGAGCACCTTCTTCTGTCACATACAAAGAGACAAGCCTTTTTTGTTTAAGAAACTTAGGAAGCATGTCTGTGCAAGGCTCATTCCCGTGTCTCATTGTAAAAGTAACCAACACTTGCTTGTGTCATTTATCTCTGATGAGTACAATTATTAATAGTAACTCAGAACTAATATTTAAAGCATACATACCAGCATCTTTAACGGCTTGACAAGTTGGCACAGCAACATGGCTATGTGAAAGCTATTGATTCACAGTACCTTTAGAAAGAAATATACAGCTTGCAACAGTCGATTTTTTAATAGTTTAATTTGTATTTATTCTTGTTGATTTATTTTTTAAATATTATTTAATTTTAATTTATAATTAAAATTTGTAATTTTGTTGATGTATTTTTAACTTTCTTCTTGAACAGCTCCTTGCCATGAATAAACAAAGAAGCACCAAGATACTGAGCATCACTACTGGTGGAAAAAGTTTGAAAGCATCATTAGAGCTTGTAGATCCATATTCATACACACGGTAGAAAGGCATCTTGGTCAAATCTACCTGCTTTCCCTACTATGCTATTCCCTATACAGATGGTAAGTCAGGGTCTCAATCTGCAGAAGGAGAAGGTAAAACTATGGCCGCCTTTGGCCTGGGAAAAGGGGATGAACAAAAGGCATGCATATCTCCATTGCCTACCAAGTAGGGTTTAAACAAAAAGGCTATTCATCCACAGGCTGATCTTTTTCCATGTGCCCTTCCTGAAGGATTCAGGCACAACCAGCAGGCAAAAATAACAGCATAGCTGATTTATTAATGCTTATTAAATTGTTCACTGCAGACTTCTTTTATAGTCATTGGAAAAAATAGTTACCCTTAGAGCCGGTTTGTTTGATTTCTCAAATATTATCTGTCTTAGAATAAGAGAAACTGCCTTCTCAAAAAAAAAAAAAAAATATTTGCTTCCCTGACTCTAAAGTGAGCTTAAAAATTGACATTTACCTTTTAAGTTCCTAAATTCAGGATACATGGATTCCACTCTACATGCCCCATATTCAGGACACTGAGCAGAAGAGTTGTGACCCCTTCCAGACAGCTTCTAAGTGAAAGAACATGGTAGGTGCTGTAACACAGCATTGAATTTTCAGTTAGCAAGCAACTGACTTCCCTCCGCCTGGCAGTTGGGCAGGATGTCATTAGTCAGTGCCTAGAAATCCATCGACTGATTCAGCCCAACACCAACAAGCACCTTGCAGAAGCAGAAGTGCACATAACAGCGGGAAGGGTCAGCTTGTGAGACTGAGTTCAAGAGTTTGAGCTTATGAGGCTGAGTTCAAGAGTTTGCCTTTCACATGATTTCAGATGAGAATGGTTCACCGCCCTGCTGGTTTGACGCATCAGCCTAGTGGTAGTGTCCCAAGGTAAAAATAGAAATGGTGGTGATGTCACCCGAAACCTGAAGCCGCCCACGTTGACTGGTGATAAATAAATCCTGCCTCCTACCATGACAAATCCTTTGGGAGAAGCAGAGGACAGCTCTTCATTCATCAGATGCCTGAAACCTTAATTTTGCTTTAAGTAGAGCATCACCTCAAAAAAAAGGTGGATTTCTTGCAGGTATATCTCCTCTCTGGAATCCCTTTACAAGTTTTTTTCACAGAAATCCCTGTTCCAGAGTCAGTCTCAGTCTTATCCACCTCCTCTGGCAAAAAAAAAAAAGGATCTAAACCCCGGTGCCAACCACTTGTCCCAGTAAGAAAAAGAAGTTTCTAGCAGATCTTAAACGACTTTTTGGACTGGTTTAGTAACTGCAAGTACATGCAGATTTGGTTATCTCTTGCCTTGTCACACAGCAATGAAAGGAATGGAAAGTTGAACAAAGAAAGGGGACTGAATCAGATTTCTTCACTAGTTGTTCAAACACTAACATGAGCAATAGAAATAACGTCAGTGACCGTCTCTCCCAGCTGTGAAAGCAAAGGTTAAAACCAAGAAGGTCCAGTGCTCATTTAGTGCAAAGGGCAGAGCTTCTAAGACTCGCCAAAGACGACTGACACAGAAACTAGCAATGCAGCACCATCATGCTTCAGAAAACAAAAAAGGTAACTTTCAAAATCAGCAATCTGGATTATTAGAGGTAAAAACTGTAATTTTCAAGCTCTGGTCCTGAAATTACATTCCCACAGCTAAAAGCAGAAACATTATGTTTGTATTTCTTTAGGAGGATGTGGCATCCTACAAGGCATTTTGATGTAGTACTTCTCTATACAGCCCATTACCTTCCTGTTGAACACAATGAGTAGTCGAAACAGTTGGAACAAAAAGCCATCTTTGTCTTTGCATTTCCCCATCAGCTACACTGATGGAGAAAAATTCTTTAATTACTGCTCCTCTGTGTGATTCTTTTCAGATCAGTAAAGACTCTCCTTAAATGTGGATTCACATGAAAAATGCGAGGAAATATATAGTAGCAAGAGAGCAATAACTTAAAAACTGTATTTTGGGTGGGGATTCTTGTGGTGCTACCACAACCTCTTGTTTAGCAAGGAATCGTGCTTCAGAGGAATAACTACCTCTACCTCAAAATCAGTTAAAACATTCAGTTGCAGCCTACAGGCACTTAAACTTTTTTTTTCTCCACTGTTCCCATGTTTGCTGGTTTCCAGTTGGCAGCTGCAACCTATAAATAGCTGGAAAGATGAATAGTCTGAACGATGAGACTAAATGATTCACAAATGAAATAATTACACTGCATCTGTGCAGAGCTCTGCAACCGAACCCGTAACACTAGTCACTCTGCTTGCTGGGCACAGAAGGGGAAGGACCGAAGACAAGATCAAGACCTGTTTTACATCACTGTTCCAAGCATGCTAAAGAAGCCGTTCATACTCCATGGTTACTGTTTTTAAGGGTTCGATCCAAAGCCTGTTGTCTTCTAGAAAGCTCAGGACTTACTTCTACGTTCTCCTACCAGCATGTCTTTTTTCATGTGTGCTTGAAGAAATTCAGCTGCAGGCAGCAGCAGCACAATTTGGTTTCATCAGGTGGAAAATCCAACTTCATCAGGCGCTGTTCATACAGCATCTTGCCTTTCAAATAATATTGTTGTTGGCCTTGCTTAGAGAGCTGAGTCAGAAAAAAATTGTTGTTGGTTCTGCACAGTGACTCTTGCTGTATCGATTTCTCTCCTGTGGTTTATAAAACATGCTCCTTGTCACTGGTTCCCAGGGTTACTTCCCTGTAGGAAGCAATGCCCTATGGCAAAGGCCTCCCTGTGTTGCTGTAGAATGCCTCTGCTTGGCATTGCCTTTGCAACATCTTTTCTCTCCACTTTCTGAAGTTCCATAACAAGTATTAATTTCAATTACACACAAAGTTCTCTTACAGAAAAGAAAAAAAAAAAAAAAGAAAAAAGGGAAAAAAAAGGTGATTTTACAAGATCAAGATCACCTTGCTTGAAAAGCTAGTAAGAGCCAAGTGTGCACTGAAGTGTATTTATTTGGCTGCCTCATAAATAAAGACAGAGAAGTCCTGGTGTTGTAAGATGAGGTGATGTTCATCAAACTCAGAATCATTCAGAATTGCCATCAGGGGCTATTAAATTCCTCTATGCACTATTGAATTCCGCTACCCTTCATGTAGTCTTACCTCAGTAAGTTTTAGAGGTTTCTAGCACATCTAAATTCAATACAAAAATCACAATTCAGCCACAGCAGAAGTATCAAGTTGCAACATGTGAAAATCTGTTATGGCTATACTGCTTTCCTTCTCCCATCCCTCACTGGTACTACAAACAAGCTGTGGATCTATCAAGGGCCATGTATCCATGTGTATCAGTCTTTTGGACAGATGCTGACACAACTCTCCATTTTTAAAATATGTGCCAGAAGAATAAAAAAGGCAATGACAAACTCCCATAGCTTTTTTTTTTTTTTTTTTTTTTTTTTTTTTTTTTTTTTGCCATCTCGTTGTTCTTCAAGACTGCTGAGGAACAGAGGGACATGTCACAGGAAAAGTGGCAATGACAATAGATTGTGTAGCAGGTAGCGAATGTGACCTGGATGAGAACAAAAGGGCCACGCACCCATCTGAGCCTGGACGACAGAGGCTGAGTACTCCATGCCTTCCACGATCAAGGTATCTTTTCTACCTGCCTGAATCAAAGTTTATGCGTCTCCACTGTTATTATAGGCGCTTGGGTACATACAAAGAAGGGTTCACCTCCTATTATTTTAGCTGTTTAAAAGTCCACTTTGAGCTAATTCTTTGTACTATTTTTGTAATAAAAAGGAAGAGGCAGTTTTAGAGAGAAGATCATCATACGTACATCGGCACTTAAAATACAGAAAGTCCATGTCTGTGAGCATTCAGAAGACTGGGTACTTAGTCATTTTTATCTTCAGGGAAGTACTATCCCAAGATGAGCTTTACTCTTACAATTAACTCTGTAGGACAACAAGGAATTTTAGTTGAAATAAATCCTACACACAGATCTAGTAGTTTGACAGCAAAGAAGTCAGATATTGTATGCCAGCCAGCCCTTAATTAACTGGCATTGAGTAAGGTCATTCCTAAGACAGCGCTGAGAATAGTCTCTGAACACTATATGACAGCTGTAATTGCGAGATGAAGCCATCTCCATTCTAAGCATTTCAAGCTTATTTGAGACAATACCTCTGAATCATGACTGCTGGCTAACATTCAGTTCTTAAACATCTCTGTTTTTTCCCATTTGGATGTGCCCAAAATACTAGATCTGGTCCACTGAAAGGGTAAGTGAGACAGTCTGTGTGGATCGTGTTCTCTCACATAATCATATAAAACCCCCAAACTAAACAAACAACTCAGTTTGCTGAGACTGTGTTGAGCTGCTTGGAAATCACTCTATAAAGAAGAGTGAAATGCTCAAAAATCAGGGTTGCAGTTACTTACTAAGCTTTCCCTCCTTTGTGGTGTCACTACCCTGAAATGTGTCTCAGGATGACCTAGACACTGCTGAAAATGGTACTCAGAACACACAAAGTCATTCCTCCTATCAGCCACCGAAGGTAATGGAGCCAGAGACCTCCACTCCTAAACACTTTAACTTCTTATTTAGAGTCCAACTCAAAGCAAAACTGCTATGGTAGAATTTTTTGAAATAGGAACAGGTCTGGGAGCAATACCAATACAGGATAATGTATAGAAAAAGCATTAATAATTTATACAGCTGGTATAGGAAACGTGTATCATGAAACAGGCCATTAATACTCTATTTCACAGTACTTTG
Organism: Ibycter americanus; assembly: GCA_035590275.1. Lineage (NCBI taxonomy): Eukaryota > Metazoa > Chordata > Aves > Falconiformes > Falconidae > Ibycter > Ibycter americanus. The sequence continues at coordinate 54,223,789 of JAVJGI010000050.1, forward strand.
CAATGTGGCAGTGTGAACTGTTTCCATAGTAAGGAGCCTCCTATCAGGAAAAAAATTACAGTAGCACATGTAGAATTATTTTGCAATACGGCATGTACCTCTAATGATTACTGATTTGCAAGCAGAAAGGAAAAATTGTCCATCCACTGTCGGGGAGTAACAGCAGCGGGGGAACCCTACAAAGGAATGTGAGTCAGGAGCGGAGGGTGACAGAAAGGCAGGCAAGGCATTGCCCTCACCAACAACGGCACAGTCACTCATTGTCTGAGCAAGGAGAACAAAGCAGGTCCAGTAACAACAGTCATCATCATCCAAGAACCTAGATGACCAGGGAAATCCATGATGATGTGGCAAAGCCAAGGTCAAGACAAGAAGATGTCAGCAAAGCAAGGTCAGGATCAACAGGGCACAATGCTGGGCACAGGCTTACTTATCTTGGGCAATGACATAGGACAAGGGCCTGACCTCAAATGCAGTTCCTACACATCCCCAGGGAGGTTCCTCAAAAACATGTATCTTGCTTTCTGGTAACCCCACGACTGCCTCCTTCCAAAGGGAAAATCTCACCTTTAGAGACAAAGTGCCTTAAGAGAAAGGAAATTGAATGCTGAAGCATATCAGGTTGGACTTTTTAATGGATTGTTACAGTGTGTTAAAGGGAACCAAAGATTGGTCTTGCCTTCTGACTAAACCCGTTAGAGAAATCCATCAGGCTTGTATCATGCTCATTCAGCACAGTGAGAATTGCAGATCTGCAGATACAGAGAATTGCAGAGCTGCAGGATTGTCAGTGTGGCCATGGAGCTGGAAGAAATTATCATCACCCACAGCATTACTTTTCACTTGGAGTCTCTTTGGGCTTGCCAGACAGACCCTACGACCTGACCTCATTGAAAATACAAACATGGTAGTCATGGATGCGAAAAACCTCAAACAGCACGTTGCTGTGGTATGACACTAATGCAGCTACAGGCTAACAAAAACAAAACAATTACCCAAACAGAAGAGTGGAGTCAAAAATTCAAACCCAGAAAAGTGACTGCCCACTGGAACAGAGCGGTAACTGGCAAAAAGAGGCAGTGTTAATTATATTAAAAATTTGAGAGTGAGATCAGTGAAACACCACACAACACACAGAACATGGGCTGATGTGTTTGCAAGAAATTGGTGGAAAACTGGAACAGATCTAAGGAATTACTATGGAGGAAACAATGCAGCTAACCAATTAGAAGAAAAAGTAATAAAGCATTGGAGCTGATACAGCTTGTCTTTGTGTGTGGAACATGAGCTAATGACACCAAAACATGACAGAGGGGAACATCAAGGAACAGGTGAATAATAATGACTTGGTCTGGTGGGAACGCAGCCTAAGGCAATGCTACTAAAGGTAGAACCTCTCATGTGTGTCTGTAAAACAGGTATTACCCTACAAAGGCAGCAGGTTGTAGAGCCCAGTTCAGTACCAAAGGGCAGTTGTCGCAAATGTTAGAAGAAAAGAAAAAATAAGTTAGTGATGGACCACTGTTGCTTATATATTCTGCTGGTATAACCATATGCATCTTCTTGTAGCCATCAAGTCAGGGGATCTGTTGAACATATTGGCAGATATTTCAGCAAAACTGAGAACTACTGAATAGCAATTAAGTACCACAGCCAGAGCAAATAAAACAGGACAGAAAGGTGATCACCTTCAGCAGGCAGGTCGGACGGTCTTCACTTCTCTACAGACAAAGGACATGCAGCCAAATGTGCCTGAGAAAAGTGAAGTCTCATTCTTCTGGCACCAGGAAGTACAGCAACGAATTAAAGACCAACAAGGATTGTATCAAGACATGTCCTCCCTTGAGTCAAGCTGGTTTCTATTTCCATTTACAATACGCAGGAAGGGTTAGTGCTTCCAGCAGAGAGAGTAATTTGGAGATCCTTCAGTTAAAAATATCATGTAAGCCCTGATTTGGTATGGTATAGAACAAATTGAAGGCAGAGGAACAAGTCTAGGACACAGCACAGAATCAGGAAAAAAAATCACAAAGAAAATGGAAGAAATCAACTAAGGAACTAGTGTTTTTTTGTATGTTCCTGAAGTTCCCTGCTTGCTACCCACAGAGTATACAGCCCAAGAGACAAAGGAAAGAATCAGCTCTTGCAACTAAACGCAATGCCTCCTAGTTGAGGCAAAATCACAGTTTTGTGAGAAAATGAACAAGTCTTCCAATGCTATTAGACATGCTAATAATTTATAGAACTTTAGAGAAAAATGGAGTACAAACTTGTTAATTTGTCAATGAGATACCTGTCTTTATGATCTCATTTTTCTGTGCTCTGAGTCACCACCAAAATCCTACTTGCTTACACATGCACCTTTTGGATAATTCATCACTACTTAAAGCCTAATTCACAATTTCCAAAAGTACATGCATCCTAAATCACTATGGAATTCTCTCCTGACAAATTGCTGACATACAAAACCAACACGTAAGATTAATCTTTAATTTACTGTCTGAGACTGCAGTGCATATTTACAGAAAGCTCTCACATGAGCGGCCACATGATGCCACATATCAAGTTGTCGGCAGCATCAGTCTCAGCTCAAGACGCTGCACTGACAGCAGGAACCATGAGAAGTAAAGCCCATCCAAGCACTGCATTAAGCAAGCAGGTACAAGCCTCATGAGAAATTTCTTGAGCTAAATTGAAAGTAAACAGATGTTAATAATTCACTGTGCATTCATGAGCCACTTCCAAGAACTGGCTGGAAAATGGAGAACAAATATCAGCACAATACAGCATCTCACATTTTATCTGATTGAAAAGAAGTACATTCAGTACTAAATGTCAATGTGAAGTCTTGCCTATTACAGTGCCTATGACAAGCTCATGCAAACATTCAGGCTAATGGTCCTTGACTAGCAAGCAAGCTGTTAAGTTTGCTAAGCAAGCCTGCAGCCTGAATTTTCACCGAAAAGAAACTGCGTTTTGCTGAAGCCTGAAGCATGGAAGGAATAGCAACCTCTGGGGACATTCGCCAACTGAAAAATGTGGCATTATTTCAGAGTCTTGAAAGTAGATCAAGTAATTTTTATACCTTAATCCATTAGAGCACACAACTACCAACCGGCAGCTGATTAAAATTTTCATGGGTCATCATCTTCACCTCCTGAAAACCAAAATCTGCCAGGCATATTCTAACTCTCATTCAATTCCTAAGATAAGCGTGCAGTCTGGTGCACCAGGGCATGCAAACCTGGGGATTACAAAGTCCATTATCTGTGCAAGATGTCGGTGTGTGATACCGTGCAGTCAATGTACCTTCTGTTCCTGCAGCTTCATTCTGTGGGACTTCAGATCCGTTATTTAAAATGGGATACACATTGTACAAAACGCACACCAACGTTAAAATAGAAAGTGCAGAATGTATGGCATGTTCAGAGAATCTCAGAATAGTTGAGGCTGCCAGGATCCCCTGATAATCATCTAGTCCAGCCGCCCTGCTCAAGCAGGTGTCCCAGGACTGTGTCCAGCAAGGTTTTGAATATCTCCAAGGATGGGACTCCATGTCTGGGCAACCTGTTATGGTCTTAGTAAATTTAACTCATAGTAAGAAAGTTTTTCTTACATTTAGAAGACATTTCCAGTATTTCTGTTTGTGCTCATTGCATCTGGTCCTGTCACTGGACACCACTGAGAAGAGCCTGGCTCCATCTTCCCCCCTTATTCCCTCAGGAGTGAGTACGCATACAAACTGAAAAGTAATTTCAGAACAAATATTAAAACATACTGCACCAATATTTCTACTTCAAGAGGCTGATTGAGTACACAGGCCTGCAAACAGACACTGCCAGCATGGGAATTTGAATTTGTAGAGCAATACATTGATACTAAATTGAAAAATAATACATTATTTATGTACACACAATCAATATAAATGGTAACAAGCACTGGATTTGTTGTAGCCCCTCACCATGGCTTTGATGGTTGGGGTTTTTTGTTTGGGGTTTTTTTTGGGTTGTTTTTTTTTTTTTTGCTAATGAACAGGACAAATGGCAAGGTTTACCAGAAAAACCGCACAGAAGCTTTAGAGCTTGTTTGGCTTCTACATTTGGGTCAGCGAATGTTCCTGCTACAAAGCCAGTGAGGGATTCTTGCAACCTATTCGTGTTTCTCACCAGCACAACAGCAGCTAAAAAGATAGGCAACCATGGCTACCGTCATGGGATCAGCAAACTTCTTTTCACAGCTGTAAATATTTGTAGTGGAGCCAATTAGAGGCAGCATGCTTTTGTCGGCATTGCCTAGGAAACATCAATACCTCCTCCAAAGAATCCCCCACCCCTCCTTATCCCACTGGCATCTATTGAACAGTAGTGTCAGCTCTGGTGGCTAATGTTGCCTCCTGCACACAGGGAGTTAGAAGCTCTGTTTGCACTAGGGGAGAAAGTGGCTCTGACAAGGAACAAAGCTTCTGGAGACACTGAGAACCTGGGTTCTTGCTCCTCATCTCTCTGGTGGGCCTATAAAACCAGTAGGGAGGCAGCTGTGAAATATCCCAGGCAGTGAGCTTCATTTTAAACTAGCTGAAAGCTTTTAGCATCCTTTTATATAGCTATTTGTATGCAAAATCCCTGTTCTGAGCAAGCACCTTTCAAGGGCATTTGAGGACTTATGCATCTGCTCACAGGGTAATTCCATAAACAAGAGAGCCACATGCATAGAAGTCATAGATAAAACGCTGTTTCCTTTCACTCAGAGTGTAAAAGCAAATATAACCTCATAAATCTGGAAAACATTCAAACAATAATTACCTTACATTCTTCCGTGCAAGGTACCCCAAAACATGAGGCACCTATATGGAACATATCTCAGCTATAGATTTTTCAAAACACAGGGGTCCATGTATCCCGTCAGTTTTACACAGCCTTAACCATGTCTAAACATCCTCGACTTGCACTTGTCAAGCACTTCACAGATGTTCAGGACAAAATCTAGTTCACGTTGAGAAAAGGTAAAGGTGTAGCACATGGAGTAGGTCAGATGCTAATCCCAAAATTGATTATACATTTATATGCCATGCGGGTGACAGGCCATTTGAAAAACTTCCGATTAGCTATTCGCTAACATCTCCTCTCTGATTTTTAGAGGTTTTTCAGCTCATTCCCAAGATCTATAACATAGCCTTTCATGGCAAACCACTTTAATGTATGGCTATAAGCACGTGCATTCATGTTCAATAGCTATCTCTGTGCTTCATCTTAGTTCTCAGTATTTCCTCTGGTTTCCTAATTTAAAGAAAACAGCATTCATACGGGCTGTCAACTGATCAGAGAAACAGGGCTGTGGTTCCACAGAGGAACCACATTATGTTGGATGCACTATGAGAATTTGTGGATGCCTTAGAAGAAGTCAGCAGGAAAAACAGGTTAAAAAACCCAACTTATTAAAACAGCCCTAAAGCCCTTCCTACTTTTAAGTGAAGAGAGACAAATGGAGGGAAGTTGTTAAATGGATCTATTCCTTCTGCAGGCACCTTGGAAGCTGGGTAGTGTCTCTTCCTGCTCTTTTTACTGCTGCACTGATTGAAACGTCACAGTTTTCCAGCCAGAAGCAGCTGGGAACAACCACAACTGCAGCAGAAATGTTGAACCATCAGTGTCAGAGGGTGAAGGAGCAGGAGTCACTGGCACCCTGCTAACACATATGAACGTGTCTAGTTTTACAGAGAAGTGGTGCAGTTGCTTACCTTCAAATGGGATAACAAGATCATTGCTCAGGCACTCCAGGATTGCAAACATCATCGACTTCCATGAACGGAAAGGTGACAGCTCATACTGTGATAACTGCTATGGTACCTCATTTCTCATGCTGCTGTATAAATCCTCAGGAGAGTAACGGTCAACAGGCTTGCTCAAAAGACTAAAAAAAAAATAACATTCTGGGATGTCAATGCATCAAGATTAGGTTAATATAATTCTATAGCTAGGCAGGTTCAGGTAGAGCTGCAAGAAATATACCTCCAGACTTACCAGCTAACCAAAGGCTTGGTGCTGTTAGAGAACTCCTGCACATATATGGCTGTCCAGGCAATCTGGGAACTGCCATTCACTGAGTTCATTGTCACGGAAGAGCAAGTATCTTGGAACAAGATGGAACATAAGCTCCTTTAGTTGCTAAATCCAGTATCAAGTAAGGCTGTGTCTGTGCAAGACTCCTGCCTAAACTTGGACAAACTAATGTTTTTTGGATCACAAAGAGAAAACGATTGAGGACCTCATGTCCAGTATAATTTTCTTAATGGCAGAGTATTCAGCTACAGAACAGTACAACCATTATCAAATCAGAGGTGAAAGAACTGCCAGTCCATTAATTCTGCCGGTAACTGAGCAATGCACACTGGAGGATGCACAGCTTATTACTGATCAGGATGCTGTGTGGTGAAATGACACAATTTTAATAACACTATAAAGAAAACAGAGACCCTTTTCCAGTAACTTCAACTATTTGGAAAACATGTGCAGGTAGCAGTTTATACCAAGGGTAACATCCAAAACCATGGGCAAATGCCCATGTAGCTAAAGTCCTGCAGAATACAGTGAAAGCTAGGAAAACTTGACTTGCAGGGTTATGATCCATTTGAGGATCACCACAAGCCTCCCTCACTCTGTCCAGGCACCAGTAACTTAAGCAGAAGAGGAGGAAGGAATTGCATATTTTACCATCTAATCCCGTCTTTTTGCTAGACTCCATTCTATTTTCTCTATTTGCAGTGAGAGTTTGTGCCACAAGGGTTACTCCCCAAATATCCACTGGGATTTGCATGTTTCCTGTAGGTTCCTCCTGTCCCTTTGCTACTGCCATTGACTGGTCCATCAGCAAGGGCTGATGTTCCTCCTCTCAGCAGAGTCCATGATCGCAGCACTAACAGTGCGAGGAGCTCTTGGGAAGGTGAGTCATGGCAAAGGAGTGGCTCTTTCAGTCTGTATGACCCAATCTGCTTTGTAGCTACCTTTACCTCGTAACCCTAATGAACACCACTGCCTCATTCTAGTCAGATTTTCCCACAAGGCTCAGTATGCTTCTATTACTGTGCCAAGAACTTCCTATTCAGCTTGCACATCTCCAGTGCTTAATGCTCTGAATATGCATCCTTACCCACCTCATCAACGCCCACAGGACAGATGGAGCAAGCACCCCTTGGTTTAGAAAAGTCATTTTCCCACTCTTTCTAATAGCTTTTTAATCCATATATTGTACAGCAATTTATTCATGTAAAAAAACCCAAAACAAAACAAAACACCCCCGCACCCACACATATATATATATATATATATATGGAGCTGTGGTCTGATCTGACGCTTCTTTCCCACAAGGCAGTCCATCCCTATGTGACACGGTAGGTGAGGCAAACTCTTCGGACTGCAGTTTTTTGGTAGATTATGCTCCCCTGGGACTCACCTCTTCAGCTGTGCTGTTTTGACACATCAGCACTGACTTGCCATAGTACAAAGACCATCGCAAAAACTGGAATAAGGTCGCGTTTCATCCTGCTGGTCCACCTGAATGCACCAAGATCAATTTCTGCTAGGCTGGGGAGTCTGGGTTAATGATCTGAAAGCCCAGCATCTCAGAGAGGTGAATCTGCATATAAATGTGACAAAAGGCGAAAGAATTTGAAACATTCACTTAATATTTCTGCTGCACACAGGAGATCATCAAAAAACTAGGAGACCAAACACAGTATCACTGTTCAGTGAGTATAGGATTATTTCATTTATTTCTTTCAAAGGCATTTATCTTTCAATCAGGGATTCCACAATTCCTATCATCCCATCTTCAATACCTCTAACTTAGAACAGAAAAAAAAACCGTATCAGCCTTTCACTGTGCTGCTCTGCAGATTGTACTGGCAATACTTGGATGTCGCAGCTTCCATATAATCCAATTTTGTCTTATTGCAGGAAAGTACCTATCTGCCTTTTACAAACTCAGACTTTTCCAAGAATGGGGAGCCAGCCTGTGGGTCACAGCAGGATCCAGCTGGCCCTGGGGAAAATGCTCTATAGAATAGGAATACAGCCATAACATGGACAAACCACTGAGACGCTACCCCTGCAAAACTGAAGCCACTGGGGATGTGAAGATGTGACAAGTTGTGTAAAGAGGGGTGAAAGGAGAGAGATAACAGATAAATTAAGAAAGAGCTATAAGTTTGCATAGAATGAATTAAAAAGCTTGGTATTATGTGATGCACAAGCTAGCACCTACCACCTACAGGGGATCTGGGCAAGTGCACAGGTCACGCTAAGCCACGGCAAGGTATCACTGTCTCCTTTCTAGGCCAGGCTCAGGACCAGCATTCTGTACCTAACTTCTCCTAAACGCCAGTCAGCCCATTTTATTTCTATTGCTTATGAAGTGAGGTTTATATCATGTTTACATCTGCCTAACAATCATGTTTCTGTTATAATGCAGGATCTAATGCTTCCCTATGTGGTCTTTTCTGTTTGTGCTTTATGGAGAAAGAAGGCTGGAAGGGGTGAGGGAGAAGGGGAGGTCAGCATGCTGTGGGAATTGCTCTGTAACAACTTCATTGCTAAGCACAGCACAGAGTGCCTGTGAATCTTGCCTCTTCTTGACAAGCACAGCTTGTACCTGAGGCAAAACCGATTTCCATAGTCCTCCTCAGCTAGCCCTGCCCTGCATCCTCCTGCAGCTGGGTGCAAAGACAGGTGCCACCAGCTCAGGAATCAGATGCTTTATTAAGTGAACTCGTGTTACCTTCTCCTTCACCTACAGAAACTGCGTTCTTGTGCTCAGACCATAAACACACTACTGAACTGTACTGTCACCAGCAATACATACTGCTCTTCCTTCCTCCTCCTTCTTCCTTACTTCCTCCTCCTTTTGACCTTTTCATCTTGACCCAACCAAGGGTTAACAGAACATTCCCATTTGTGGTCCCTTTGGTGGTGAACCTGCCATCCCTGCCTGCGCATCACACCAACAAATGCATTTCAAGAGGAGAATCCAGATCCTTGCAGTTAATAACACCAAGTATTCTAGGTTATCTAAGTAAAATGCACCTCTTACTTCATCCATTTCCTGTGCATTGCTGAGAAGGAAAGAAGAAAAAAGATAGGAAAATATGGTACATGCTGTAACAGCAGTGCCCTTTGCAAAAGTACCTTCCACCTACCTCTGTGGCTAACCGGTCTGTCGTTAGAGTGGGAGTCTGTGACACAACAAATTCCCCCAAGTCCACTCTCTTGTCTTTCAAAGCCAAAAGCTCCATTTCCAAACCTGCCAGTTCCCTTATCCTCAAGAACCTCCCTGCTCTGTTCAGTCCATTTGCAGACTTCCATTTCCTTTAAGTAAAAGGCAGAAATACCATAGATGCTTTTACAAGCATTTTTCCCTTGTAATTTTGAATCTGAGTTTCATTTTTGAAAGCCTTGCAACAATTCCTAGCGCTGGGTAAAATGATGTGACCCACTTTATACAAGGGGACAGACTAGAAGTTGCCAATGCCCTGTCTCAGGCCTTAAAACCATTGAATACCATGGGCAACCTTTCAATCTCTGCCTCAGAAGTTGGATAATGATTTAATCATAGGCTTTTTGAAGAGTGGTTCATGTATTGAAACTTGAATGTACATCAGGTCTACTCTTTATGGAACCGAGAGGCAGAAGAACAAGGGCATCTCCACTGTCTTGAAGGGAAATGAACAGACTGCACAAACATTTCTGTAACAAACTACTTCCGTTTGAACTATATTAAGTTCTTGGTAATTAAGAACTGTAGGAGTAAAGGCCACTCTGGACACATACCATCGTGCTGGTTCCTGCTGTAGTTTGGTTTCTTTTGCTTACTGCACATGCCACTGTTCTTCCAGCAGTTGTCCTTGTGCACAAGCCCTTTGGATAACCATGTCAATATAGCGAGTTCCTCCTTTTCGTATCAAGAATAAGCGCGATGTTATATGCCTTGTTTCCTCATACGCATCCCTACCTTAGAGTTCTCCCATGGTACCTAGATCATTCACACAACTTGTCGATACAGGGTGCTCGATCTCATCCTCATTCAGCACAAGAAAGAAATAACACTCTTCCAAAGTAATTTTCTCCGTCATTCATCTCTCAGGTATTTTCCAAAAGGTCATCTTCAAATATTGGGGTAATACACACTCTTTCCACAGCACATGGTCACCAAATTCTTACCACCAAAAGCTTTATCTATCCATACCAATGTGGATATAATATCATGGGTCCTACAAAAAGGCAACAAACAATGGTACAAAATTTATCTCCTAGTTTCTCTTTCTCATTCAGCAACTTTGTCCTCCAAGTTAGACTTTGGTTCTTTCCTGTAAGCCTTTTCCAGAGCTGGAATATACAGGTAAGTACACAATTCAGTTACATGTTACATACAGCGTAGTTATAAGTGCAACCTGTTGTCTGTGAATGAAGTAGCAGTTTCTCTGGACTCTCACTAAAACTCTTGTTTCAGAGGCCACTTACAAGAAAGATGGGTCCCACTCTTCACATCCCTCAGGAGGTATGGAAACCAAGCTATAAGCTGCTGTTCTTCTCTCAGCTTTGTTAGGAAAGTACTTTGGTATGTTTACTGGTCCACAGCCTTTGACTGTGGGAGTTCACATCTCTGTGATAAGGAATATCAGCTTCCACACGGTAATAGAGCAGGTCCAAGCATTACTACACCTGCCTGGATCTCTTCTTCTTAGAAAAGTAAACAGCAAAAGAAAAATGTATTTTTTCCCAAGGTACTATATATACATAAATATGTACATTTATACATAGAAGACAGTGAAACAAAGAGTTTGGGTTCTTAAAAACAGGAGGTTGATTCTCCCATGAACCTTCATTTCATGTTCTCTGCTCACTGCAGTCTCTGTTTAGACTTGGCTGCAGATCTGGAAAAGGCTTTTCTCCTTCATGGAATCCTCTTCTCAACCTGTTAGAAAGCCTTGAGGAAAACCTTGCAGACAGCCAGAAGTCATCTCTTGTAAAATTGCACTACAGATTTTCTTTCAGTACTTTTATTTTTTATCATCTCCATCTGAAACATTCCAATGTGCTGCAGTGGCTTTCATGGTTCGTTGTTCAATCCAGTTATACAGGACACAGAATCCAATAATAAAAATTCACAACACTTAAAATTTTACTTGTTCTCCCTGTAATGTCTGATAGCTTTTTCAGATTAATAATTAATAATATTCCTCAGTAATAGTGTAAGGATTCTCACAAAAAAAAATAGTAAAAGCAGCATGGCTTTACTCCATGCTCAGTTTTCCCACTGTGCACCCTTCCTTTCCCCTGTGAATTCAAGGCAGCTGAAGATTACTGACCCTGTTAGCACAACTCTGTTGGGAGTCACACTTTAAAACTGGAAATATCTAACTGCATGTATTGATTCAACAGCCCACTGGTGTTCTGAGAGACTGAATCGCCTTTGGGAAAAAGTTAACCTTGTCATTGCTCAGTGGTTAAGCTTAGCACAAGCTCCGTCATCCTCCTGTAACAGGGAAAGTTAGAGACTGTCAGCTGGGAAATTGGAAGAAAAATACACTGATGAGGAAGAGGAGAAGCTCAATGACAATGAAACAAGAGCTGAACAGGAGTAGCCCAGGATGAGAACAGTGAAAAATGACCAAGATGTTGAATGAAAAGAAAACGGGAAAGATTTAAAATGAGCGGTAAAGAGAAGGAGAAATGGAATAAACATTGCAAAGAGGTTCATTTAGTCCCTGGCCAAAAAATGTGAGCTCTGACACCGAGAAGTGCATAGCAATGGAGTTTGGACTTTGCAGGGACTGATCGATAACAAACATCTGAGGTGATTCTTGCTAGATACAAACCTCTAAAAAGAGCAAGTCTTGCAGACACTGCTGCCAGATTTTCCTCTGCGTATGCTGCTTTTTGGTGGCTGAGGTTGCCAGCTCAACGGGAAGTTTGTGGGATGAAGTTTTCTCTTCTGCCCTCACTTTAAAGACAAAGAAAGAAACTGTGGAAAATTCTTCAGGGCACAGATATGGCCATTGCCAAAGTTAGAACTAATGTAACTACCCACCTTGCTCTCACCCCCGCAGTCCTGCCTCATTCTTTCTCTCATGCTTTATACCACATAGCTACAGGCTTCCCAAAACACCCATTCCTTGTTGCCACAGGAATAATCTACACTCCGCCAAGGCTGAGGTGCAAGAGTGGCATTTATAATGTACATGGCTATAACACTGATCCAGTGGTTCAATGAGTCAAAGCAAGAAAAGGCAAGAAGAAAAAGACTATTTGTAAAAGCTGATTTCTGAAAGACAACAAATAAATAAAATACATTTAAAAAAAAAAACCAAATCCAGTCACTCTGGAAACCAAAAATGCTAGTGTCAAATGGAAAGCACATGTTGAGAGACAGCTTTGACCCTTAGGGCTGCATTTCTGCCTTTGAAGTATCTATGGGCTAATAATGAAGCTGCTCTCAGCAGGAAAAATGAAAAATACAGAGTTTCTCAAAGAAATGCAAAAGCTTTATACAATCAGGCTGGTAACCAGATCCAGTGGCAAGCTAGATGTAAGGCAGAACAGCAGTCTATTATCTTTCCTTTGTGAAAGGCTCCTTGCTGATACTTCAAAGAAAAGGGATGACATGACTTTCTCCCCAAGATCATGCATGTCTCTTCAGCCATGTCCCCTCTTGAGAAGGCACATCAGTGCCTCAGCTTGAAAAATGTTGGAGAATGTGCTGGTTTTGGCTGGGGTAGAGTTGATTTTCTTCATAGTAGCTAGTATAGGGCTATGTTTTGGATTTGTGCTGGAAACTGTGTCAGTAACACAGGGATGTTTTTGTTATTGCTGAGCAGCCTTACACAGAGCCAAGGGCTTTTCTGCTCCTCACCCCACCCCACCAGCGAGTGGGCTGGGGGGCGCAAGGAGCTGGGAGGGGACACAGCTGGGACAGCTGGCCCCGACTGACCAAAGGGACATCATGTACTATACCATGTCATGCTCAGCATATAAACCTGGGGGAAAGGCTGGCCGGGGGGGCTGCTACTCAAGGACTGGCTGGGCATCGGTCAGTTGGTGGTGAGCAATTTTTTCCATTTATATCACTTGTCTTTTATTTTTCTCTGTTATTTTTGAAGTATTATTATTATATTATTATTATTATTTCAATCATTAAACTGTTCTTATCTGAACCCATGAGTTTTCTCAGTTTTATCCTTCCAGTTCTCTTCCCTCCATCCTGCTGGGGGGCAGTGAGCGAGCGGCTGCGCGGTGCTTTGTTGCCAGCTGAAGTTAATTCACCACAGAGAATCCGGTGGAACAGCTTCTATCAAACACCCTGCATCGGGTCCGTGCAACCTCTGACCCTCTGGGACAGTCATATGAGCAGATCACTGCCAGGATAACAAGCTACATCTGAGAAGGCATTTTTCCCAGTAAAAGCAGTTGAATGTTCATTGGAGAGCAGTTTGCTGGGTGGGATTAGGCAGCGTGGTGGGACAGAAACGGGCTGAGGACTCATGGGGGGATGGGAAAGGCTTTGTGTAGCCCACTGCAGAGCTTGAGGTTTTCATATAAAATGAGCTTCTACAGGTGCCCTCACCTTACTTCAGCAACGGGAGGCAGAACCATGTTCACAAAGGCAGCACAACCTGCCGTGAACCCCCCCAGGGCACTCCCCTCGGATCCTGACGGATTTAGCGGAAGGCTTTGGCCGGGCACTGAGTGCTTGGGCAGCTGGAGGCAAGAGCAGGTCCTGGGGCACCGCACGGGGAGATGAGAGGAGCCAGAACAGCAGAAGGTAAGGGCTGGGACAGGGGACATGGGGCTGTAATCACAGAAGGCACAAAGCAAGAAGACTGTATGAAACAGTACAGAAAATATTATGGGTCTTTTCTTTCTTTGTTTTTTTTTCTTCTTTCTTTTCTTCACCAGGAAGGGTTGGGATGTAGCACAGGGTGGTCCTGGGCTCCGTGAGCTGCATCCTGACACAGAGCAGCCAAGCAGAGGTGACTCGGTCAGGAAGACAGCAGAGTATTAATGAGCAAGAGGCATTGAGATTATTTTGCTGTGCTCCAACTGCTGAGACGAGGCACCTCGTCTGCTCGATGATACCTCGAGGCATCTCTAACCGCCGAGTTCTCTCAAAACAAGAAAGTGCAATGGAAGCAGAGATACCAGTAACGACGTGTCCCTTCATGCACGCCCACCAGAGATACTCCGATGGGCTCCCTAGTTCCTGCTCCCCAGAAGGGCCATTACCACAAGGGCTGGAGCTTTGTTATCATCCTCCACCTTTTCTGCGAGGTGGGCTGTCAGTGAAAAACTCTTCCCATATCCTTTGGCAAAAAGACACTGAAAGCGAGACTGAGCTCCCGAAAGCATTAAGGCCTGGAAGGCTTGATTTTGCGGTATTTTCCATTTTGGTTTACATATTTATTTTCAGTCCTAGCAGCCACCTCATAAAAACAGAAATATAGAGAAGGATTATGAGTTATGTGGAGGCAAGCAAGGAAGTCACTAAAGCACGAGAAAGGAAATCAGTGGCTAGCTATTACCACTACTGCTGGTGAAGTTGCACATCCATGCCAGTGGGCACAATGCACAGGGAGAAACGTGATTTTTAGACTGGGCTGTTCTGACATAGGGAAGGAGCATCTTTGCCTTCTGTGGGAGCTGCCACTGTGAAGACAGGGTTTCCCACACAGAACGAATGACTTTCAGAGCAGCTGACGTCTCCTCTGAACGAGGAACATGAAGCAAAACCCCATCCCAGCACCTGCAGTCATCTGTAACTCATCGCGCAGACTCACTCCCTTAGCTCTCGCTGCTAGCTGCAATGCTGATGCTTTCTGCAGGTGTCAACCTGTGCAGGGTAACATCTAACTACAATAAGGTCTGGGCAACCATTCATTGGCTTTTTTTTTTCCTGTCTTGGCTTGTAAGAGGAAAAAAGCGAGACTAGATGAATACAGAAGCACCTGCAGAAAGTGTCTGACATGATGGGAGGAAATCACAGCTCCAACATTTTACTTTTTCCATAAACACAGCAAACATCATTTCACTTAAAAAATAAGGAAAACATTCTTTCTTTTGCAACTTTTTGCAGATTAGGATGGTCACGCCTGACTATCCCTCTCTAGACTTCCCCATTGCCATAAATGTCAGTTAACGTACATTTGACTCTACCTTTCATTTTTTATCCAACACAATGCGATATTCAGGAAACGATTTTCTTAAATGATAGCTACGCTTTCTATGGAAAGTGCCTGTGTCTTAAATTATTTTACTTATTGGCTGTCCTCTGTAGCAGAGCAAAATTTAAAAGTAAGTAAATAAATAAAACCTTTCTAATGTCGTCTTCTGATTCTCACTGAAATTTATTTTCACCAGGACCTCGATCACCAGGTAGGCAATATTACAGAACCATAATGCAGCCTTGCAGGTGCGGGTACCAAACATTGCTGGTGGAGACTGGCTGTTAAGCAATTCAGCTTCTGGAAATGTCTCCTGCAGCAGGTGAAATAGCTGAACAATGACCCCTGGACAAATCATGCTGAGTGAAGGAAAAAAACAGGACTCACTCTTGACAAAGGACGACACGTTAATAGTTGTGAATAAACTACACACTTCTGTTAATACCTATGGATACTGTTTCTCTATGTAATTGCCATCTCAGTGCTGGAAGAGCACGGTCAGATATAGCACAAAATATTTTGCCCTATTAATTGGTGCCCACTGTTGAGGGGATCTGGGCATCTCTCTAATTCTGTGCAACAAACTCCCGAAGGATGACCGGTACCATATTACTGTTAAGGACATCAAGTAACAGGGAAAGGGATGAATGCCGAGAATGAGAGAAGAATACATAATTTTAAATATAGCAGCTGTTACACACTTTACAGATTTGCCTCTGGCCTAATAAATTCAGACCTGAACTCAATATTCAAAATCACATGAAAAAGTGCAACTTTTTGTTAAATGTATGATAAATATATGTGTTATACATATTATATTTTTAAGTATAAATATTAGTGCATGAAGACAAATCATTAGCGGTCATGGCAGCCTACAGCAGGCAATAACCCATCCCTGTACAAATATCACTTAATCTTTACAGAAATTATTAAAAATATGTATCTTTAGCTAAGCCTGACCCATTTAGAGTGGGCTAACAAACCTGATTTAGCAAACTATATAACTGATTTTGGTACTTCTGTTGCAGACCGTGACGTCTTAATGGCCACCTTCAGCATTTCATAAGCAAACTAGTCTTCTGAGTGAAAATGTCCTTGTTTCCACAATGTGCTATTTACTTCATCTCAGAAGATGTCATCCTGTTAGGAGTCTGGTACATGGGAAAAAGCTGATGCTACTTAAAAGCATTAAAAGAAAGGAAGTGACTGTTACGTACATAATAGCCAGACATGACAAAGACATAAAATGCGTTTTATTGTGTGCTTGGATGTAAAAGATTTTGTACGTGGACCACAGTGCCATTCCCTGCAGGCCAGAAAGCAAAACTGTCACTGTAAATTTTAAGTGACGTGACAGCTGTAGTTAAACCACAGGTCGTATATAAGCAGGTGTGAAAAATACAGAAACTAATACTCACACCAGGTTTGTGAACAACATAAACCAAATACCAATATAGCAATATACAACATACGTAGCATAAGGTGTCCAGCAGCATACATGAATTATCACCAAAGGTGCTGATCGTTACATGAATATGTATGACGGCAAAGAAGAGGTACCTTTTCAAACTGAAGAGAGATTTCCTTAATTTCTCTGACTCATTGCTACTGCCCTAAGTGAACAGTGAGTCTGTGCCTAGTGAGGAAAGGACTAAGTCACTGAAGTCTCTGACACGCCAAGCTGATTGCAGGCTGCCAAGGAAAGCCAGAATGCTCTGAGAGTCAAAGTGTGAAGTTCTTTGAGTCCAAATAATGTGCCCCAAAACAATTATCAGGCCACATCCCTCTTCAAGCTTCAGAAATATAATCGCCTGGTGCATGAGCTGTCACGCCTTGCAGCAAATCCTGCTCAGATCTCCTTCGCTGAAGGCTGAGGGAACCACCTTGAACATGACCTGACTCCCAAAGGTTCACCAATATGAGGAGAAGATGATCTTTAGTGTCTCAGGACCATTATGAAGAATCGCCTTTTTATTGGGAATGTGTTAATTTTCTGTAAAGTCCTAAAGCTCCATAACATTTGTTAACCATGTATATGGAAATGTGTATGAGTGAAGTAGTAAAAACATTTAAAGGGACAGAGAGGTACATAAATACCAGTCAGTCAACAGCTGTGATGCACAGAGTCTTTTACTATGCCTGTACTCCCTCAAGGACTATTTTCTGGACAAGTGGAACAGCACAGCTCAGCTCCACAGTGTAAAACTCATTTCCTAGCCTGGGAACTAGGTGACCATATGTGCAGGCTGCCTGTTGAGAATTAACATGGGCTGGCACCAAATTGTGCCTCGTCATTGTCAGAAGGAAAGCAAGTCAGCACCAATATAACTGTGCTAAACATCCAACAGTATGGGGCAGCGCCCACATTGCCTGTTTCCTACCGCTGCTTAGTTTTGATAATGCACATGTAGCCCTGGGATGACAAATAACAAATAGAAAAATGTTTTCTTTTCCAAGGTTGTCTTCCTGTCCGATGATAGCATAGAAGAACTGCTGTCTTTTGCGACTACTGTCCACCAACAGCCTGGCTGCTGCATAAGGCAGTTGTGTAAGGCATGATTTTTGGACACAAGACATGGCAGTCTGTATCACTGCTAGAGTGAATGAGAACAGCTCAGACACGTTGCAGATTATGCTATCTGATTCTCATGGCATAATTCCCTTCAAAAACAAAAGAAATAACACTGGTGATGTCTGCAGAACTTTATGTTTTATAGGACCTTTATTTTTGGAGGGGAGGAAAGCAATTGAAGCAATAATGTGAATATGCACCCAAACTTCTGCATCCCACTGGTAACCTAGCAACAGCAGCGAGCCAACGTTGAAAAGACTTTTATCCAGCGTGCTGGTTACTACACTAAGCCATACACTGGGAGAAAGCGTGCGGCTGGTGTCAGCTACATTTTTCTGTAAATTAGTTTTGATAACACCTTTTATAGCCTAAGTCCATGAAGTAGGAGAATGGCCTGGCACAAAGCTGGAAGGTGGTTTATTAATTATCACTATACTGCTGGCATAAAGACACGGAGAACGACCTTTTTGCTGACAACTCCTTGCCCTTAGAGCAGAATCTTTATTGCTGGAAACTCCAGTTAGAGACAGAAACTTCCTAAAAAGTATTGGCAGGGAATTTCTGGTAGTAGAACATTGGCTCCTAAGAATAGAGTGCACAAAGCTGAAGAAAATTAGTTGCTTTCCTTTTCGTAGTCCTCCAGATTAAAGTACATGGGAAACAACTATTAGCCTAAATAAGAGCCAACACAGAGATCTACTTGCATGCATTAGGTAAGTGATGTCTTTTGTCGTTTTTTTTTCCCACCCTTTTTTTCCGCCCCCCCTCCTTCCACAGTGTCCTCATAACCAAACTGGGTTACGGACTGGATGGACTTCCAGTTGGCTGAAAAAGTGACCAGACGAGCAGGCTGAAAAGGTAGCTGCCAGCAGTTCAAAGTCTAACTGGTAACTGGTTATGAGCAGCGTTCCTCTGGTGTGACATGTCTCATGAGTCAAATTGTAACTAGACAGACCCCAGAACAGCTGGAGCTTTGGAAATCACCTGGTTTTAACAAACCATGACTCTAAAGAAGCTTTAGCTCTCAGAATTGAAAACAGCGGGTTAAGAAGATTCCATTTCTGTGAAGAGACAGCAGAAGGGTTGGGCCCAAGAGGCATAGCACAGGAATCAAGAACCTACGCCATTCAGTACTTTGACCATCAAAGTTTTAGAGCACATTTGGCCCATCTATTGCAACCCAACATGAGAAGCTGGTCAGTGTCTTGCCTAAGAGCACTTTGTGAGTAGACATCAGAAACTGAAACTAACAAGCAAGCAAAACAAATACAATTTAACCAACTGAAATTTTAAAAAGTAAGGGAAAATGAACAAATATATTAGTACTTTCTCACCAGTCCAATCTGCCTTTGATAGGGGGAAAATATCAAAAAAGACACGTGGAGAATAACCTACTAGTTCCCCTAGTAAGTGTACTAGGGGAAACCACAGGTTCTTAAGCACAGGGGGTTTTGACAACATCTGACACAGGCAGTATGTCAATATAAACAGTAGCCATTACTCTTGATTCAGAGGAGCAGAGTGGTATCTCATGAAGTCCAGCTCAGAGCCACCACACGGTAGAAACGGACAAATCACTGTCGTGCCTTTTCCATCCCAGCTCTGCAGAACCTGTCTCACCAGTAAAGCCTCAGTAGCAATCCCATAAATTAACAGATCAGGAAACCTCTGTCCGTGGTTGGTAGTTGCTAATTGTTTTCCCATCAGGTAGCTTCTCCATTCTTGATATGCCATCATGGCTTTGGTATTACCTGCAGCTGTTTAAATGATAAGACATCCCAAGGGAAGATGGGATTGAGTCATCCCTGTAAATGAACTCTTATTCCATGAGTAATATAAACCACCTCTGTATTAGGCTGATTTAATACAAGACTCACCGCCAAGCAATTATCACAGGAAAAGCAACTGTGCACATGAATGTCTGCTGCCCTGCATTCAGAAAGAGCATTAAGAACTACATAGAGAACTACCCAGGAGATGGACAACAGCACTTCCATGTAATTACTAGAGCAAGTTAAGAAAAACTAAGACCCAGATGTAGACATGTGTTAACAATAAAAGCTGACATGATGCATTCATGTATTGCACAAAACATAATCAAGATTCAGTCTGCCAGGTTTTATTCTCAACGCTGTTGAGAATTCAAAATGCATTTTCATGTACATGATCGTTCTATTTAAAAAGCATCTGTCTTTCAGCTATTTATACTCAAATGGACCTGTTTCACACCAGATAAATTCTGTTACTACATTGTCGCTCTTTAAGAACATAAAAAGGTCAGCTGAGTAAACTGACAGTTTGAAACATTGGCAACTACTCATTAGATCCTGGGCTATTCCTGCTTTTTCTTCATTAGCTTCTCAGCACTAGAAACCAATGAGGACCAATGCAAATCCCTCTTTTGCTAATGCAAGAAGAGTTTTTGAAAGATGCAGTGCCAAAAGAAATACCAATAAAAACCATTCCCTTTTAGGAATTTTAGTCTGAGAGATTTAGTTACGCTAAAGACAGCCTGAGAATCTTCTTGTCACACTAACTGGTCAGAATGCATAGTAAGAGGAGGATGAAGGAAAATTAAGTGAAACAATATTTTCTAGGCCACGCAAACAAACAACATGTAACTGAAATTAAAAGAAAAATCAAGACCATATTCTGTGCATTCGATATGCCTTGAAAATAAACAATAACTTCAATAAACCTTAGAAATAATGAAGGAATGATAAAAATTTCAAAACAAAGCAAAATGGATAAATGGGATCAGTGCTCAGTCTTATGCTTATTATTTCTTAAATTGCTTAAAAATTCTGTAGGGAGCAGTCTGCCCTGACTGCAGGAACCAAAGGAATGAGTCCAATACCTAAAACTGTCCTGTAATTTCATGAGTTTAGCTGAAGAATGAGGAACAGTAAGTACAGCATCAGACACCGTCAGACACCATAACCTCTAGCATATTTTTCTATATGTGCATAAAGACATTGAACATGTCACATATGAAAACATCTGACTTTTTTGATCTTCCCCATGGGAGAAGTTTGACACTGAATTTGACAGTGATAAAATGAACACTGAATTCGGAAGTGATAAAATGAGTGGTAGAACGTGGGGAGCTGTATCCCCGCAGTAAATTGTACCACCCCAGCAGATAAGCAGTGGATGGGGTCACTGGTGAATGTTTCTGATCAAGACTCACAGAAGAGTTTACACATTTCTGCAGGAGCCCACTCCAGCTGCTTGAACATCAGCTTTAGCTGTAGTGAAATGCTGCTTTGGGACTGCGTATCTGCCTTCCTCCTGCCTATGGTCTGTAAAGGCTGTGGGGGAACCTCCCACAAGCTGTGCCCTAAATTACTTTGCATGTGCTGGGAGAAGGAATCTCTGACCTGCCTCCATGGATGTGTCAGACTGCTGTGCCTACAACGTGTCAGCTGCCTGTGGTAAAGCAACTGTGCAAAGAAGGGCTCATTCTGAAAACACTGGATCCCCATGGCAAAGCGGTGGAAAGGCACAGGGGCTACACAGCAGTGAACATTGCCTTGATGGCTCCACTGAAAGGTGTCTCCACAGGTAAAGAGGTGAAGGTGCATCAATACTTGCAAGGAAGGAAAACTCATGCCCAGGAGTCCTCCTTGGATATCCCTTATCAGCCTGAGCACCCTGGTGCAAAGCCTAATGCTCACGGATTTGGCTGATATTTCAGTAATGACTGAAGTCGTGTGATGTCTTTCCAGTGTTTGTTCATTCAAACACACCTGTAGAGGTAAGTGAGACAATGCTGTTTGTCCAGGCTGGACTCAGAGACCTCCTTGACTCTTTCTTTCGATTTGCTTTTACTTTCATGTGGTACTTTATCTTCAGACAAACCCATGGGCTCTCCATCCACAGCTTCTGCCTCCCTCAGATTTTTCCCTTGAACTGAAAAATCTATTTTAATCCCTCAGAGACAGCAATATAACCATGACCAGGAAGATTAATTGCTTTTAGTGAGTACCACAACATCAAAGAAATGTCCCCCTGCCACCACCACCACATTCAGCAAATCCCTATGAAACAAACTATACATGCGTGGAACAGAGGGAATGCCTCCCTGTTTTCCACGTTCTGTACAACGTGTACCCTTTTTGAGGATGTTGCTGTGAGCAACAGAAAAAGAAGGATCTTAATAAGGACTATTTATTGCAAATGAAAGGAAGTAACCTCACAACTTCAAAGGTCATTTTTCTACAGAATAGGTGACAGAACCTCTGCTTGGGGAGGCACAAGATGGAAAGCCTCTTCTTCCTGAGCCCTTTAATCGCACAGGTAAGGGGAGAAAAAGGAATAGAGGAGAAAACATGATAATGGGGCCCAAAAATGCAGTAAGAGGCTTAATCAAGTAGAAAAAACAATGTGTGTTTTCATCAGAAATGAGCATGTTTATTGTTGGAATAAAGGAGTTTTCACACTGACAAAGAACAGAGGCAACTCGGCGTACCCAACAAGACAATACGCTATGGGTAATGTCAGAATCTACTTGACTGAAATTACCAATGTTGAGATAAAACTCCCAAATGGCACTTTGAATCAGGAAGTGTGTAACATCTGGTGATTCCAGAGATTATAGATGTCCTCCAGGGTACATTATAAACACCAAGCAAGATACTCAGAATTCAACATGAAGACTGAAATGGGTACAAAAAGCTGTTGGTATTTAATGTTTGCTATGTTGAAGAAAATTATTTTAAACACTAAACTAGCATTTTCCTTGTGGCCGGGATGTTCAGGCTCAAACTCAAGAGCACAATAACTATGCCTGTTACTTCCTTTCTTCCTTTTACATTTCCTTCTTCCCAGCATGTCTTCTTCAAAACTTCCACATGCTTGTGCCTGAACTCCTGACTGCTTTCTAAGGAGCCTTCATTTTGAATTATCTTTGACTTTCAAACAGTTTCTGTGTTTCAAACAGGTTTCTTCTTTCTTCACTTCTCATTAAAAATTACTAACTGGAAAAATTATCATTTTTACATATGACGCAGATAATTTATAAAGAAAAGGATTAAAGTAGAAACTGGCTGGGACCACAATAAGATATTTTACTGAAAAGTACACGTGTTCATTAAATAGCTAGGGAATTCAAATGAATATTAATTCTTGTTTCAAACAGTAGCAGAAAAATAGGCAAGAAAATTCTTTCCTCCTTCAGAAGATAATCAGGAAGTCTGGCTACAAAGATGGGCTTTAGAGTGATTGTTTAAGGTGAATTTTGAATCAGGCAGCGTCTCTAGCCCAAAATGCCTCAACCGGGAGCTGAGTAATTATAAGAGAACTGTTCAAAATCGCACACAGTCCTCAGAAAAATTGACTGCAAGGAAGTAACCGGAGTTCATAGAACAGAAAAGAAGAAAGATTAACAACCCCCTACCACCAGAGGAATGTGGCACGTTAAACTCACATCAGCTTTCTCCTATCTTTGGGTGGGAATGATGTTTAACTGCTCTAGAGTCATCCAAAGATAATTTGATGAGAACAAACGTGGATTAAAACTTGTTATTAGAGGTAGTTCAGGAAAATAAAAACAAAAGGAGGGGAAGGATGGAAAAAGTATTGCAGGAAAGAACGGTAATAGTGGGAAATGAATTAAGAGGAAAATGGAAAAGGTAAAAATTAAAACCAGCAGAAAAGGGTAGGAGGAAATGGAGACATCTGATGGAGGCATATTGTCCTAATTCAGGAAGTGACAGACTGAAGCCTGAAATACCTACATTTCCCTTGGTACCATATCTAAAATATGATATATCGCCATAGTTTTACAGAACCCACTATTCAGTGAAGGCAGGAATAGTTAACGATTGGCAGTAGGTGTCCATATTTACAGAAAATACAAGGTGACAGTATAATAGTTACACTTACTGGGTTGAACAGAAAATTGGTAAACGTCATCGAAGTCAGTAAAGGACAGAGTTACAAAATATGTTAAAAATGAGACTAAAATGGGTGGGCAAGATCTTCCAATATAGTAAGAAAAAAAAGGTTAAAATAGCAATGACAATATTATAGGATTACAAGGAACAAGTAGTAGCTGTCTCAAAAGAAACAGAAGTTTTTGGACATATGACTGATTTTTCTACCTTTAATTAATGCAAATAGTGAAAGAAATTAATCAGATCATAAAGAACTACTCTTGCCTCAATTAGAAAATCAGAAATTTCCTGCACTGTGCCCATTTTCTCTTTGTAAAGAGACTGTATTTAAGAATCTAATGATGAAGTGCAGAAAGGTTGATGATCTAATTTTATGAAGCTGTTAAAAGCAATGTAAAATTTTCTACCCTCAGACTTACCAGCTTCATCATGGAAGGCAAACATATTCCTTCCTCTAGAAAGAAAACAATGATGATTATAATAATACTCATGGAAGAGAGTCACCAAGCAATGTATTGCATATGACTCTATTAATGAAAGATTTTAGCAAAAGCAATTGCAGTTTGGTTAGATGGATACCTAGAAGTTATATAACCATAGATCAGTGAGGGTTCCCCCCCCAAAATAACACTAGAAACAATGTGGGTGGAAGGTAGGGACTGATTTTATACCATTTTATTAATTTGTACACACACACACTGATGTTTTCGCATCCATAAAATCTCTAGGCATAGTTTATTATATCCTTTGAACACAAAGGAATTTACTTGTCTAAAAAGAAAAGAAATTTCCATGGATGTCATTTTGGGAGCAAAATTGGCTTTGGTGTTGAGTTCAGGATGTAAATGTTTGTTTTCCGTGAAGATCCTTAAGTTACCATACTCATTAAGGGAACTCCCTCAGATTAGCATATAAAACAAGTGTTAGTGGTCACTGTGGATGCTGATGACTTGTCCCCACCATGAAACCCCTGGCCATTTTCATTTGCCTCAGATACAAAGGAAAACAGAGTAATCAGGAAATGAACATAAGCAAGCATTCATTCAGATGGCGACGCTGCTTTTGTACTATACCCTGCTGGAAAGCACTGTTTCTGAGTATGGAGATAATGTTCCACCTCCAGATATAAAATCAGTCACAAAAAAATAATTACCAAGAAGTGTTGGTAATTCTGAGAAGGTTAAGCAGGGTTCATGTGCATATGCAATTTAAGTGGGTTAAAAGGCATGCATTGTACTGGAGAAGCAGTGGAGGCAAGGACTTCATTTTCCATAAACAGTGGTTACACAAAAAGGTTGAAATACTCTCAGATGAGATGATCATAATAAATGGGCTTGTAAAGGCTGGCTGTGGCATTTCCAAAATCTGAAAAACCTAATGTCTCAGATACTGTTTTCCAAATTCTCACCCTCTTGTGACCCCAGATTTCTCCTAAATGGCCCTCTAATTCAGTTTGCTCATCAAACATTCAATTCATCCTATCTCTGGTCTTTCCCTTTGCATGGTCTGTTCAGAGGCTGAGGTGTAAGGCTTCATTTTGCCCACACTGGCTGACAACACCACACTGAATATCAATGCCTTGGAAAGCCATAGTATCATCTACCTCACATGGTTCTTGTGTATTTCACAGTTTAGAGGGATTTTAATTAATTTTTAATTGTTTGACTGCAATATTAGCTACAGAATGTTAACAAAATTGAACACAAGTATACAGATTTTTTAAAACTATTTTTTAAATCTAAAAGGTTTAGGATCCTTTTCAGAGATGAAGAGTTAGACAGAAATTATAATTATTCTGAAAAGAGATTCAATCTATGGATGCCCTCTTGTCATATTGCGTTTTGCTTCGGGTATTTATCTGTAGAGGTGTCACATCTCCAAAATTGGAAGTTTTATTTTTTCTCTATTAGGAAAAAGTAGGGAATAGTAGGGAAGGTACAAGACCATCATTTATATATTATTATTATTTCTTAACATAAAACGAATGTATCTCCATCCCATTATGGGCTGGAACTTGAGGAATTGAACATGCAGATATTGCAGACCAAGCTTGAACAAAGTTTTGAAGCTATTTCTGCAAGCATCTTGTAAGAATGTGAAAGAAACTACAAACGTGCAGAAGTGTGTGTTTACCACTGTAAGTAGTAGACTAGTCTAACCTGAACAAGACACGCGGTGTCTGAACCTAACAGCGACCACTTCTGTGTGCACATACAGCCTTCAAGTACAAAAATTGTCAGAGTAGAAACAGTTGTGGAGTAAGCTCAGGGATCAAACTGCTTTAGTTGCGGCTATGAACAACAGGGTGAACAAGGGAAGCATTAGGGCAGCTGAGATGATGTAGCATCCTGAGGAATCACTCTCAACAATATAGTGCATCTCTCCATTAAGCAAAGAAGGATAACAAAAAGATGGGAGTTAACAGATTTGGGCTTGCTAGCACTGGAAAGAATAAAACAGCATCGCTCATGGTCTTTGACCACCTGAAGAGAAAGTGGTCATTTCTTTCAAGATGCATTGACTGACATGGTCAATCATAACAGGAGTCACTAGCAATTTTTAGAGTTCCATCGCTAAAATCCCCAGAACTGCCAGTCAGCTGCAACCTCCTCAGAACATTACACCAAAAAAGGTGTTCACCTACTTGTCCCTCCCGTTAGAAGTGGGTCAAGAGCAGAGTATTTCCTATGATAAAGTCACAGGCAATGACAAGGAGAACTCTGTATTGTGCAGGGTTTGTTACATCAGCCCAGCATTGCCTCAGCACTGCTGTAAAGGGATCCCATCGATGAATTCATCAGGACCTATCTTTTGTTCCTCTCACATCCGCTTGATGCTTAAAAGGTTGCTAAGGGATGAATCCAAGTCATGTTGAGGGAAAAGAGCAAACACAGACCTCCCACGCCAAGGACTGAGAATGTCTTTCCAGTACATGTTCATTATCATATTCATGTCAATTTTGTTTCAATTATCTTTCTGGGAGAAAAAGAAAAAAAAGACATTAGGGAGACAGACATTGTAACATGCTCAAACTGCTCTGTGTCACATTTCTCCAATGCTCAGGAGAAAGAACATTATTAAACTGAAATCAATCTAACAAAATGTTATCTTGTCTCTATGCATTTTCAGAAGGTGAGCAAGGTAGGTAGGTAGATAAAGCATTCTCACCATAAGGAACTGGAAATTATTGGTTCGGACACTGTATCTATCACACTCACTGTTCATTTTCCAGCCACTCCGTGTACTTCAAAGCATGACCTAGGCCACTTCTTTCACCTACATCATGACTGAAAAGTTCAGACCAGCGTCCAGAAGCTCAGTTTTTAACACTGGAATATCCCTTCACACAAACAAGGGAAGTTGGATGTTGGTTTCGAAACTGATCTGTGACCCAAGGGCCTTGTAATTTGTTTGTATCTCTGTTCAGAAATGTAATGGGTCTTGTCTCCACACTGTTCAAAAGTCTTGCTAACGTTAAGGAGAAGAAGGTAATCTTCCTGCCCAGTGCTCTGGGTCCAAGATATATCTGGAATTAAGGCTTCCTACGTGGCGGTGACAACACCCAAGGTACTCACACCAACCGGTCTGGCCTACTCTCAATACTGAGGTTTGCAGACTCTGTTACACCACACAGAGGCAGCCTTTCTCCCAGTTTCAGAGAAGGTACCGAGGCACAGAAGATGTGCACATGCCTTGAAAAGCAAAGGATGTTTCCTCTCCTACGAAACGCAGCCCTCACAAGCCTTTCCTCATTCAGAAACTCAGCTACAGTGGCTGCAACAAAATGAGGATTTGCTCCATCTGAGCTAAGTTTATAGTTCATGGTGATCACAGGCTCCTCCTTAGTGTTTCTGTGCCTATGCAATACAGTGCTTATACTACATGAAAAGAGAATACTGCTTGCATAGCTTCCCAAAGGTCAGTAACAATAGCAAATACAGGCAATTTTACCTGAAACTATTTCACCTTCTCCTTTTCAATTAAAAAAAAAAAAGAATCCACAAAAAAAACCCAAAACAAAACCCCAAACATCTAACACCCCAAAACTTTCTGACACTCTCTGTACATTTCCACTGTAGTTAAGACTTGCCTTAAAATATCTGTCATGAAATATTTCAGTATTTTGACTCAAGCCACAAATTTCACCATTTTATAACCTCTGGATAATCAATAAAACCGAGATAACCATGGGCCATGTCTCAAAAATGGTGTGTCTGGGGTTTTTTTGGTCCCCAAAGCTACTTTTAAATGTCGTGCGGGACAGAGAAGAGAAAGGTGTACATTTATTGAAAATATTAAGTCATGTATTTGAAAATGTTTGTTTGCTCCAATACTTCTACTCAGACTGGCTGCTGTTTTACTCCAGAGCAGGAAATGTAAGATACCATCCAGACTGTCAGCATACTTTTCATGCTGTCAGACCAGATCAGAGGAGCTTGCATCACACAAATTTGCAATTACACCTCAAATGCTGCATCTGCTACTGCAATCATCTAAGGAATTAGAAAGATAATTCTTCCGTTCATTCTCAAATCCCCAGCAGACACAGTGCTCAGCAGTGCCCTTCAGGGTTTGGGGAATGGAT
Organism: Ibycter americanus; assembly: GCA_035590275.1. NCBI lineage: Eukaryota > Metazoa > Chordata > Aves > Falconiformes > Falconidae > Ibycter > Ibycter americanus. Next base: position 54,252,051 of record JAVJGI010000050.1, read on the forward strand.
GCAGAATCATCTTACTGTAGGCTCAAAGCAGCAGCAGAACAGCCCTTGGGCCATATATTTGCATTAAAGATGATGCTGAACTCTGCCATCCTCACAAAAGCAAACAGCAGCTTTACGCTTCAGATAACACGCTGCTTCTCATGGTAGCCCGAGTAACACTATGCATCTGCTTCCAAATGAATCCTTTCCAAGGTGTACCGTATGCTCAGCCATCTCCAGAGTGTTTAAGACTGTGCACAAAACACAAAGAGACTACTGTGCACGAACGCCCTCACACAGCAATAACATGAGGCCCAAGGGCAATCTGCTTTACCGACATGGAGAGGAACAACACGTCAGCCGCTCACACGTATGTTAACACACACTATTACAGGTTCTTACGTTACGTTGGACAGTTAAACATAGTTGAAAGTTGCCAACAAGGAAATTAAAATGACTGGAATTTGGGAAAAACGCTTTCACTGTACTTAAGACTTGCCTTAAAATATCTGTCATGAAATATTTTGGTATTTTGACTCAAGCCACAAATTTCACCATTTTATAACCTCTGGATAATAAATGAAACGCAGGTAACTGTGGACCATGTCTCAGAAAAGGTGTGTCTGGGGTTTTTTTGGTCCCCAAAGCTATTTTTAAATGTCATGTGGGACAGAGAAGAGAGAGGTTTGTATTTACTGCTGCTTTGGGAACGAAAGGTTTATATTTACTGCTGCTTTGGGAACAGAAGGCTTAAAGTCATTGAAAGTCTACTGAAAAGATAGTGGTAAGTAGAACACCTTTGTTTTTATATATCTATACAGACACACAGAATTTACATATCTATCAATATATAGATATATACACAAACACACATGTTCAGAAGAAATCATTCTTGTTTGGCTTCCCTGCAGGTTAGAAGCGGAAAAATTTGAAGCCTTTCTCTCTAGTTGGAATGCAAATTCATTCTGAACAAGTTGCCAAGTGTGAACAGGGCCAAGGGCTCGTTCAAGCCCTACACCCACTGATTACCACATTACTAGACGTGGCTCATTGATAGGCATCCTCCTTGAAGCTCAGGTTCCCTCCTTCTCCAGTATCATCCTTGTCAAGCACTTCCCCATCTACTAGCAGCTCAACATGACTTATTTGTCGTATACTTACAGATCAGAGTCCTTAAAACATCTCTCACAATCTTTTTCAAAGAAGCCAGATGTCAAGGCAGTGAATAATAAAAGATTGTGTTAAAGCCCCCCCATTAAAACCAAAACTTCTAGGCTGGATGCAGTTTGTTGCGAGTCTGCCCAGGCTTTCTGTGAATGAAGAATACACAAGCACCAGCTTCTCTTGAGATAACGGCTCTAGCGATTCTGGAGAAGAGGTATTGTCCTCCATGCCCTCCAACAGAGGAAAGGACAGGGCTGTCAGCTCAGGGACAGAGTTTTTCCTCTTAGGCAGCTATACTTGTCAAAGAGGATGAGAGATAAGTGCCTGGCAGCGACAGGCTTTAGTGCTCTTTGATCTCACCCCATCTTTGAAGATCCTGACTGCCATTAGTGGGAGCTTACTGAACACAGCACATCTTCCCACGGTAAATCCCAGGCATATAACAGATTCACAAGAACCTGACCTGGAAGAAAAAAAAAAAAAAAAAAAAAAAAAGTCTTTTGTTCCTATAATACAGATAAACTCATAGATTACACAACCAATAAAAATAATATTAATAAAAAGGAGGCATTGTTACAAAGTAGGTCCTAACTATGCAGCC